>JAKWJD010001761.1:48795561-49253061 GCA_027705065.1 Solanum peruvianum
ATGGATGCTTATGATTGGTGAGTAAGTGTTTCAAATGCCAAGGAAAACCTCCTGTTCTTACTTGGAATTTTTATAAGTTACGTACCACCTTCTTATTGTAATGCAAAGAAAAAGGAGTTTTTTGAATCTAAGGAAATGAGGCATGTCTATTGCTGAATATGAACAAAAGTTTCTAAGGATCTCATGTTATGCTGGAGGTATTATTAAAGCGGAAAAAGATAAGTGCATGAAATTTAAAGATCATTTATATGATTGCATTAGGAAGAATGTGGCAAGTCTGCAACATATGAACTTTTATAAGTTATAGTCTTATGCTTTTACTTGGGAACGACTTAATAAAGAAAAAGTAAATAGAAATGAAAACAGATTACATAAACCTAGATCAAATTTTGGAGGTCCTTCAAAAAAAGGAAGGCTTGATAACTTTAAGGCTACTAGTGATAACAGGGAAGCTCAATAAAAGCAATACGTATCAGATTTTTCTATAACTAGCACTCTAAATTATGTTAAAGGTAATCCTTGAGTTCCCACTTGTCTGGTTTGTGGAAATAATCATTTTAGTACTTGTAGGAGAGCCTCTGGTGCATGTTTGAATTATGGAATATTTGATCATAAAGTGAAGGACTTTCCTAATCCTAATGATGCTCCTTCCTTGAGAACTAAAGGTTGGGCTCGTAAACCTTCTGTTAATCCTCCTTAAACTAATAAAGGTGTAAGACATAAGAATACCAAAGCAATAGGTACAAGTGAAGCTAATTAATCTAGTAGACAAATGGGTACTACATGCGCTCATGCAATGAGAAAGAGGAACAATCCAGATGGACAAGACGTGCTTGTCGGTAAATTTCACTTATTTGGGTTTTGTGTGTTTACATTGTTTAATATTGACACTATACATTTCTATATTTGTTCATCATTTGTTCATCATCATAATTTGAAATCGAGGAGACTTAATCATAATGTTCTTGTTGAAAGTCCATCGGGCTATCAGGTTGTGTGTAATAGAATTTAGCATGATTGTCCTTTCGTGATTAAAAACCTATTCTTCCCTGTTTATTTTATTGAAATGACCTTCAAGGATTTTGATGTTATTATCGGGATGGATTGGATTTATAAGTATCATGAGTCATACATTGTAGGTCAAAACATGTGACTTTAAAAGATCCTACATGTTCACATATAATTGTACAAGGTCATAGATCATTAAGATCTAGTATTATTTTTCCGGCCTTGCCAAGAAACTTGATACATAAAGGCTGTAGGCATACCTTTATCAGATAGTTGATACATAGCCGAAGATTCCTTGCGTCAGGGAGATAGCTGATGTATCTTATTTTGCAGAAGTCTTCCAAGAAAACCATCCTGGATTTCTCCTGGAAAGAGAGCTTGAATTTCTGATCGAACATAAACGTGGAACTAACCCCTATTTCCATATCTCCTTATAGAATAGCTCCAACAAAATTAAGAGGATTGAAATCTCAATTGCAAGAACTTGTTCAAAAAGGTTTTATTCGACCTAGGCTTTGTATTGACTTTAGATAATTAAACCTAATAAAAATAAAGAATAGATATCCACTACATAGGATTGATGATTTATTTGACCAACGGAATAGTGCAAAATTATTCTCAAAAATTTATTTAACGTTTGGATATCACCAACTGCGTCTTAGAGAGAATTATATTCCTAAAACTTCTTTTGAACTCGGTATGTTCATTATTAATTTTTCCTGATGCCATTCTAGTTGACAAATTCTCTTGTTGTATTAAGGGATCTAATTGATCGAGTTTTCAAGTCTTATCTTCATCTTCATGTGGTTGTTTTTATACATGATATTTTAATATTTTCCAGAAGTAGTGAAGACCATGATAATCATCTTCACACTTTTAAGTAGATTTTGAAGGATAAAAGAACTTTATGCTACACTTTGTAAGTGTGAATTTTTTCCTGATGAAGTGTCCTTTATCGGACATGTTGTATCAAGTGAAGTCGTAAAGGTGGATCCTAGTAAGATACAAGAAGTTGTTGAATGGTGAAATCCCAAAATTCTCACTAAGGTAAGAAATTTCTTGGGCTTAGCAGGATACTATAGATGATTTGTGAAAGGCTTTTCCAATTATTGCCTCCCTTTTGACTATACTCTAACAGAATGCAGTAAAGTTTATTTGGGATAAAAAAATATCAAAAGAGCTTTGAAACTCTCAAATCCTTGCTGAGCCAAGTGCCTATACTTACTCTAAAAATTGAAGGGAAAGAATATGTCGTGTATAGTGATGCTTCTCTCAATGGTCTAGGATGTGTATCAATGCAAGAGGGGAAGGTGAATTTTTATGCCTCTTAGAAGTTGAAACCACAGGAATTTAATTATCCTACTCATGATGTTGAACTTGCTGCCAATCTGTTTGCTTTAAAAATATGGTAGCATTATTTGTATGGAGAGAAATTTCATATTTTCACTGATCACAAGAGCTTGAAGTACTTGGGTACTCAAAAGGAGCTAAACCTAAGACAGTGTTAATGTCTTGAACTCATGAAGGATTATGACTGCATGATTGATTATTATCCAGGTAAAGCTAATGTAGTTGTCGATGCCCTAAGTTAAAAAGCCTTCGCAAGCATTTCTTTGAGTCCTTTGACATTCCTCCTTGAGTTAATATCCATGAATGATTGTTTTACAACTAATTCAATTAGTTTAGTTATTGGTAATTGCAAGTAAAAACAATATTATTTCAATGGGTGAAGGAAGCACAAAAGTTAGATGAGAAACATGTAAAATTGATTACATTATCAAAACTTGACTTTTATTAACAAAGACTGGTGTCTTAAATTATCAAAACAGAGTATGCGTCCCTAATGATGACAAATTAAGTAGAGAAATATTGAAAGAAGCACATACTTCTTTGGTGGAATGGTAAGAAGAAAAACATTGCGGATTTCATTTAAAACATTTTTGTTTGTCAACAAGTAAAGGAAGAACATCAAGTCCCAGTTTGTTTACTACAGCCCTTGTCGATGCCAAAATGAAAATGGGAGAGAATAAGTATGGACTTCGTTTTTGGAATTCCTCACACTCAAAGAAATCATGATGGAAAATGGGTGATCGTTGATAGGCTAACCAAGAGTGCTCACTTCTTAGCAATTAGAATGGATTACTCACTTTTTTTAGCCGAGTTTTACATTAATGAGACCGTAAGAGTACATGGGATCCGCGTTTCTATTGTATCTGAACGAGACCTAACGTTTACATCTAGATTTTGGGGTAGCTTGCAGGAAGCTTTAGATACTAAGTTGAAATTTAGCTTTTTGTTCCATTCTCAAACAAATTGCCAGTTAGAAATAGTAATACTAATTTAGGAAGATATGCTCCGAGCTTGCACTATGGAGGTTGAGGGTTGTTAGGACAAACACTTGGATTTTTATAGAATTTTCATATAATAATAGCTACCAATGAAGTATCCGAATACCACCCTATGAATCCTTATACGGAAAAAAAATTTGGTCCCCTCTTTGTTAATGTGAAATTTGTGAAAGAAACCTTATTGGTTCTGAAATAGAGCATCAAACATAGGACAAGTAAAAAATTATCAAGGATCGTTTGAATATTTTTTCGGATAGATAAATTTGTATGTTGATCTTAAAAGGTATAACATTGAATATCAAGTTGTACATAAAGTATTCTCATAAGTATCTCCACGGAAAAAGATTATGAGATTTGGCCATAAAGGAAAACTTAGACCCCGATTTGTAGTATCTTATGAGATACTTGAAAGAGTCTGACCAGTTGCATATAAATTGGCTTTACCACCGGAATTGAACAAGATCCACAATATTTTATATTTTTTATACTCAAAAGATACTATTTTGATCCATCTCATGTTCTTCAATTGAATCTATTGAGATTAATCATGCCTTGACATATAATGAAAAACCTATCCTAATTCAAGCTCGGGAGGTAAATCCTCTTAGGAACAAGAGAATCCCCTCAGTAAAGGTACGTTGGAGGAATCATTCTTTAAAAGAAGTTGCCTGGGAGAGAGAAGAAGACACGACGACTCAATATCCACGCCTATTTCAAAACTATTCTAAGGTAAATTTCAAGATGAAATTTCTTTAAGGGGGAGAGAGTTGTAACAACCCTAAAATACTAGACCAAGATTCTTTTGTCCAAACATCATTGCTTAAATATTTTAGTATGTTTTATTCTTATTTTGGGGAATTAAATGTTGCGATACTTGCAACCTTACTTAACATTAGTGGTATCGTAATTTAAGGTATTGGACAGAAGTGTTTGTGTAATTTTATAATTATATTTACATACAAATTGAAATTTTGGGTATAAGATATATAAATATAGGTATATATTTATGGTTTTTGGGTAGACAACTATTTGTTTGGGCAACCCATTTTGTTTACATCTGTCAAGGTGAAATGGATCACTTTGGTAGATATATAACTTCACCTCCTCTTGTAAGTTTCGTTTCATTTGATGTATAGGAAATTTAGAACATTATCTAAAAACGAATTATTCAAAATAAAGTGAAAAAGTAGATCTTTTTGGCTTGAATCCGGCACACACACACACTCCCTCTTGGTAAGTGATGTAATCTATTTCTATGTTGTGTAGTGTTTGGTACTTCATGGAAAGATAATGCACATACCTAGAACTCCTATGTTTATGTTGAACTCTAATTTTTTGTTCTGAATTCTAAATATGGGACGCCACAGATGTAAAATTAGGTCGGGATTCTAGAAGTATAAATCCTCTATGTTAAACTGTTAGTGTTTTGATTATATCTTTTTGTACAAAATGTATTTTGTGGTGATTCCTTATTATCGCAAGCTAAGAAGATTTTCTACATCTTTTATGAAGAATATAAAGGTAATTATTGTCATTTCCTATTTCAAGTCTATGTTGCAACATGATGTGTTTTTGTTGGACAAAATTACTGTTTTGGGAGCTTTGTCCTATTTGTACAGGCTAGGCATACTTGTGATGATAATCCTATTTTACATAAAAAAAAATTGAACTGCTAGGAATTAAGGAAAATACTTTTTTTTGAAGGTTGTATGTACTCGTGAATAAGTTGAAGACCTTTATACGTTGGCTAGTCTGCAGTTTGAACTCTTGAAGTAGTGTTGGAGTGTTTCTTGCCTAAAGTACTGTGGTTTGTGTATAAACTTGTACTTGTACTATTTTTACCTTTTGGTATATCTGAATATATCTTGGTACCTTGGTTACCTCTTGTAACTTTGCTTTGTCTTGTTATTGTCTTTTAAGACTGGTGTGTAACACGCCCACTTGTACAGATTGTTTGATCACATGGATGTGACTTTTTCACTATTGGTATTCCTCTTGATTTGGATCATTTGTCATCTTGACTCTAGATATTTAGTTCGTCTTAAGTATGGTAGTTGTCCATTTTAAGTATGTAACATTCTAAAAGTCTAAGACGTATTCTAGAGCCTAATATGAGTGTATAAGTGTTGTATCACTGTTTTAAGGTCCAAAATAGTTTGTATAAGTCATTTAGGAAGTTTTCGAATCAAAACGTCAACAAACGTCCATGACGTCAGGAAACTAGTTCAAAGAGGTGCTAGTGTGCCTTGGCCTATTTGAATAATTTTTAAGAGTTGAAAAATAATTAAATTTAATGATAAGTTGTCTAACACGTATTAGAGTTAGTTTATAGTCGAAACCTTTGAGTACGACTTCCCAAGGACCCACTAAAGGGTCTTTGAGAAGGATCCTCACAATTGCCCAAAGCTGCCAAAAGGGAGTGTCCAATGAAGGTTGCAGGTAACGGCTCGTAGTCCAATCAATGGTGCTTCGATGGGAACCATCGATTATGAATTAGCCTTATTCCTGGGAATCCTATATTGGACAGCCTCTGTAAAAAAAAGACGGAACAACATGACAGTTGGTCCCTTGGCCGTCGTTTCACAAATGGGGCATCAGTCGCACTTTCGTCTATGAGCACACTATTTGATGCCTGTTTTCAGGTTGGCTAAATTAATTAATTAGGTTGTTAATTAATGTTCCTTATCATGATTTTATTATGTAAATGGGCTAACCTAACATCTATGAGTTGTAAAGAAAGGAAAATACTTATTTGTTTCTTATTGAGATATGATAATGATGATTATATAAGGGATAAACCCTATGGCCTAAACTAATTTTAGAAAATAACGGATGACTTAAAGACATTTAAAAATTGAAGTTGGCTTGTAACCGAGAGAACTTGACAATGGGTGGTGTTGACTTCCCATAGAGGAAGATTTATCATATTGTTCCATATGAGATGTGGACTCCTCTATGAGGGATACTCATCCTATGTATTCTCATGAGATTAGGATCTAAGTGCCAAGTGGCATGTACAGAGTTCATACTTATCTCCTAGTTCCTTAACTATGTTGCCCCCATAGGAAGACAAGCTGGTAAATCAACCTGAAAAGCTACGTTTATGTTTAGTTCTATTTGGCCGGTAGACCACATTCCATCGAGGTAAGGTTTTACAACATTGGATTCCACATTTATATCTTGTGGTGTATATCATTTAAGGAAAGTGTTTCCTAAACTAAAATGAAGTAATGAAGTACAAACCAACTAGGGTGACTTAAGATGTTTGACTTAGCTTAAGTAGGGGTATAGGACTCTACCAATGCCTTGCACTAGTTTTCCTTGAGGGAAGACTTAGGAGGTTGTTCTTATGTATGTATATGCTTATAAGTGTACATGATATGTATATGATGATCTTACATGTTGATGGCACCATATGATGTTGAATTCACTTATGTTTGTTCTCTATTGCTAAAGTATGATTTTATGTACTCTTAATGATATGATATGTGAAGTTGGACATTGTTTATGGTTCTTGTTGGGCTTACTTGATTGAGTAAAGTTATGGGGATTTTCTTAGGCATTGCACTAGTGGACTTAATGATGGTTCATGAGTAATTGTCTTGCTTTCATTATGTGGTAATAAACTCTTATTCATACTTGTTGAGGTTATAACTTGATGATAAAGTTTTCTTCAATATATGTTCAAGAATGTTGGTATGCATGATCGACTTTGCTACAGTTAGTATGGTTGGACTTGTGATGAACATGGTCTTGACTTAATCAATATGCGTTAATAACTTGTATTGATTCTTGAGTGTGCATAATGCTTTTCAAAATAAACATTTAGCGCTTTCATGAAATGTCCCTTTTTCGAATGATTTATGATGTGTATGCATATATGCATATATCATATTTAATACAAGTGTTGCACTAAACCCCATTTTCTTTCCTTTTTTCCTACTTTTTAGGTTCCGGTCGTTGAAGGAACTTTGAGATGACATTGAAGGAAGACTTCGAATTCCCACTCCAAGCTGGGTAGGTACTCACTTTCTGAGGGCAATGCTACTATCAAACTATTGATGTTGTTCTAGTTGTAAGACTTCTAGTTCTTTACTTTTCATTTGAGTACTAAAGATTGTAAGCCTATATGTGGGTTTATTATATTGATGTACTGGGATATGCTAAATTTATATACTCTTGTTTTAGATGGTTATGAAATGAGACATCCAGTTTTAAGACTATTTTATATCTTATATATGTATGTATGCATGTGTTTATGACATACACACACACACACACACACACACACACACACACACACACACACACACACATATATATATATATATATATATATATAATATATATATATATGTATGTATGTATGTATATATGTATGTATGGATATATGTATGTATACATATATACATACATACATATATACATACATACATACATATATATATATATATATATATATATATATATATATATATATGTGTGTGTGTGTGTGTGTGTGTGGTGTGTGTGTGTGTGTGTGTGTGTGTGTGTGTGTGTGTGTGTGTGGGTGCGTGTGTGTGTGTGGTGTCTGTGTGTGTTTATGTGTGTGTGGTGTATGTAGTAAAAGTAAAAGACTATTTAATCATCTTATACAAAAGGTCTATGTATACTCGATATGACTAGTCTTAGTCATTGATGAGGAAAACGATGCCGGTTAGGTCTAGGGCGTTCTCCCCGTATGTGACGAAGTACGAACTAGAAATCCAATTATAATATAGTTCTTGGTTATGTTGATTATTGGGCTTTAACCCTTCTTGATACAGCGTGTCAACCCTTCTTGATAACTGCTCGTGGTCAGTACTATGAGTATTATTGACATTTGTAGCTTTAATTATCCAATTTGATACTCTTTGTATATTTCTTACTTGATTTACTGATTCTATTACACTTATGCTGCCGTTGACTTGACATTGATAACTTGGTGAATCTGAGGGCACCAGATCTATAGTTTTTGACCACTAAGCTATATGCTTAGCGATAGTTGTTTCTAATGTAGGGAATAATTGAGAGGACGCTTGATGTTGACCATTCAAGATGGAGATTTTGAAAGCCTTGAGAAGATCACACTTGCATATAGTCATATATATTTTGTATTGTATATGATCTATGTGTTATATATTTACATAAGATTTGAAGGGCTGATTTGGTCATGTCACCATGGGTTGCAATAAGTATGGTTCTACATTTTTATATTTTTGGGGTTTGTAAACACAAGTCTTGTAATATACTAATTTATTATATGTTTTGAAAGTTTGGTGAAGCATGAACCGGCTGATTTTGTTATATGTAAGTTTGTAATATTCTTGTTATTTCCTTCTTAAGTGTGAAGATAATTTATGCATGTAAGGCTTAGAAATTTTGGGAAGTATTTTCTTCATAAATAAAGATTCCGTATCATATCAATTTTTACCTTACACAAATTGTAAATGCGCAGGATGTACATCCTTATCTATATTATTCGTTATGAACCTAATCCAACAACTAGATTAAAATTAGTCTGCATTTCGCTAATCTTTTTTAAATGTCGATAGTATGAAATTAGGTTTCTTGTCAAGTTCTAACATCTCTCAGAAGCGGTTGCTACACATACTCTTTCGTTCTTAAGAGTTTGATCTCTATAAAATTTCCTTCTAATTCATGCTTTCACGTGTTTTAGATATCATGTCTCCCTGAAGAGCAGTCAGAAGTCATTCAACTGGGAGGAATGTTGGGGAACTAGAGTTTTCAAATGCACCTGAACTAAAATTGCAACGAGAAGTAACTTATGCTGAGTTTAGAGAGGCAATTAGGATACTAAGTCAAACTTTGACTAAGTAGGTTTGTTAGAAAAAAGTAGATTGACAAGAAGAGGCTGGCACATTGAGGATTCTTGAGTACTTATGGATGAATCCCCTAAGATTGACTAGTTTGAGCACTATTGAGGATCCATATAAATTCAAAGAGGAAATGAAAAAGGTATTAGAGGTAATGTATATTTCTGACACTTAACAGGTTGAGATAATTGAATATCAATTGAAGAATGTTATTAGGACTTATTTTGACCAATGGAAGGAGGGTAGAGCATAAAATGTGTCTTCTGCAAGTTAGGCATGTTTTGAAAAGTCTTTATTGGGAAGTTTCTTTCCCCATGAAATGAAAGTGGCCAAGGTAGGTGAGTTCCTCACACATAATCATGATTCTCTAAGTGTTCATGAATATGAGTTGAAGTTCACCATACTGTCACGTTATGCTTTGGAGATGATTAAGGACATAAATAGTAGAATGATCTTTTATTAGGTTGGGCCATCTATCAAGCAGATTGTCCTGCATTGCTATTGGGGACATGGACATTTTGAGGTTGATAGTTTATGTGCAACAGGTAGAGGAAGAGAAGTGGAGAAATAGGAAGGAGTTCTATAAAAAGATATCTAAGAGAGGATATGAGTTCGGGTAGCACAAGAGTAAGTCCAACTGGTCCTCTTCCAACTAAAATAGAAGAGGCCTGATCCATAATCTTCCAATGCACCTGCACCTAAAAACAAGGGTCACAAGTTTGAGTACTACTATAAGAATTCTATATCTAAACTTGCCTATTTACAAGTTAGTGTGGGACAAAGGGGTAGTAAGCCTCCTGCATGAAGAAAGTCTGGTAGGATCCATTGAGGTATTTGTCTGAGGGCTCTACTAGTTGTTTCAAGTGTGGTCAAATTTGGAATTTCATCTAAGATTTTAGAAGAATAATTAAGTAAACGGTAACGAGGGCAATGGAGCCCAGTCTTCTTCTGTTGCTCCACCATATAGAGATGCACTTAGAAGATCTACTTCTGTTACTAGCAGAGAAGAAAAATGCATCTACGCTATCACTAGTCGCCAAAAGCAACCAGATTTGCCAGATATTGCCACTGGTATTATTGTCTTTGACTTTATTGTTTATGTCTTGCTAGATCCAACAGAGAGTTTATCTTTTGTAACTCCATATGTTACTATGAACTTTGATGTTATTCCAGAGCAACTTAGTTAATCATTCAGTATTTCTACACTTATTGATCATTCCATTCTAGCATAGATAGTCTATAGTGAGTGTTTTTCGTCAATCACAATAGTACCACGACTGATTTAATTGAGTTACACATGTAGATTTTGATATGATTCTTGATTTTTCTGTTGTGCCTCAATTGATTGTATAACTCCAATAGTCAATTTTTTTTTCTAGATGTCCAAATCTTAGAGTGGAAAACCAGTTCAGAAGTGCTTAAGGGTCATTTCATGTCATACCTTAAGACAAGGAGATTAGATTCTAATGAGTTGTTCTATCACTTGGTCTGAATGAATGACTTAAGTGTGAAGGTACCTTTTATTCACTCAGTTCTAGTAGAAAAATAGTTATCAGCAGTATTTCCAAATGATTTTCCAAAAGTCCCTCTCGATAATATTAGAGACTTCGATATATATATATATCTTCTTCAAGATACTCGTTTGGTACCTATTCCTCCATATTGATAGGCACTAGAAAAGTTGAAAGAATTTAAAGACAACTTGAAGGATCTATTAGATAAATGATTTATTTGACCAAGTGTCTCACATTGGGGATCTCCGTCTTAATTACTTGGAAAAAAGATGGTTCCCTTAGGATACGTATACACTACCCTTAGTTGAAAAAGGTTACAATCAACAACAATTATCCTCTTCAACGAATTGATGATCTTTTCGATCAGCTTCAGTGTGCTTCTTTTTTCTCATAAGTTTACCATAGATTAGGCTACCATCAGTTAGGATTAAGGGAATGCGATTTTCCAAAAACAAACTTTTAGAACCCGATATGGTAATTATGAGTTTCTTGTCATATCCTCTTGTTTGAATAATGCACCAGCAACATTCATGGACCTTATCAATAGAGTCTACAAACCTTATTTAAATATGTTTCTTATTATATTCATTGATGACACACTAATTTATTCAAGGAATGAAGAAGATTATGCTAGTCATCATTGAATAGTTCATCAGACTTTGAAAGATAAAGAGTTGTATGCCAAGTTCTCCAAATGTGAGTTTGGGCTTGAGTCTGTGGCGTTCATGGGTCTCATATTTTATTCTGATAGAATTAGCGTTGATACTCAAAAAATCAAGTAGTGCAGAATTGTCTTAGACCCACCTCTCCAATTGAAAAGGAGTTTTTTGGGTTTAGCTGGCTATTAAAAAGGTTTTAGAGGAGTTTTCATCCATTTTGTCCCCTTTGATGAAGTTGATTTAGAAAAAGATAAAATTTCAATGATCTGAAACTTGTGATTAAAACTTTCAGGAATTAAATAAAAGGATGAATAGTGCCCCAGTTAAACTTTATCGTAGGCCAGTCAAGGTTTTATGATGTATTTTGATGCATCTAGAGTTAGCTTAAGTTATGTTTTAATGAATAATGACAAAGATATATCTTATGCCTCCAGACATTTGAAATGTTATGAGAAAGACCACCCAACCTATGACTTAGAAATGGCTGATGTAGTATTCTCTTTGAAGATATGGGCTCATTATTTTTGTGACATATGCATTATTTACCATCAAGGTAAGGCTAATGTGGTTGTTGATGCCTTAAGCTTGTCGCCTGTGACTATTCTCGCCCATGTTGAGGAAGAAAGGAGAGATTTAGCAAAAGATGTACATATGCACCCTTAGGATTCAAACTTCTGGATTCCACATAAGGAGGAATAGTGGTGATAAATGAGGTTGAATCATCGCTAGTGTTAGAAGTTAAATAAAAATATGAACTAGATCCCATTTTCTTGAGTTGAAGGAAAATTTTCAAAAACTAAAAAGTGTTAGCTTTTGAACAAGAGGTATAGTATGTATTGAGATTTCAAGGTAGATTGTGTGTCAATATGCTGGATGGACTCCAAGAGAGGATCGTGGAGGAAGCTAATAGCTCAAGATATTCCATTGATACTAGTTCTAGAAAGATGTATTGTGATTTGAGAGAAGTGTTTTGGTGAAATAACATAATGAAGGGCTTTGCTAGAATTTGTTGCTAAGTGTCCGAATTGCAAGAAAGTGAAAGTAGAGCACCAATGGCCCAGTGGTTTGGCACATAATATAGAACTTATAGAATGAAAGTGGGAGATGATAAATATGGACTTCATCATAGGTTTAGGAAGGTCTCACAAACAACAGTATTATATTTGTATGACTATCGAAAGAAGCCAAAATCAACCCATTATCTGTCGGTTAAGACTACCTATTCAACATAAGATTATGACAGGTTATATATTTAGGATATCGTAAGACTTCATGAGTGTCAGTATCCATTATTTCGGACAAACGTGCACAATTTACTTCACAGCTCTGGAAATTTTTTCAGGAAGGTTTTGGTTTAAATGTGAACTTAAGTACTGCCCTTAATACTAAGACTGTTGGGCAAGAAGAGTGAAATATTAAGACATTAGAAGATATGTTTAGAATTGTGATTGATTTCAAAGGGAATTGGTATGGTCACCTACCTCTCATTGAATTTTCTTACAACAATTGTTATCACTCTAGCATCCAAATGCTTCATTATGAAGCTCTTTATGGGAGAAGATGTAGATCTCCTATTGGATGATTTGAAGTTGGTGAAGTAGAATTGGTAGGAGAATATATAGCTCACGAAGATATAGAGAAGATGAAAATTATCCAAGAAAGGTTGAAAACAACATAGAGTAATAAAAAATCCTACAATGATATTTGAATAAAGGCGTTAGAGTTCGAAACAGATGATTGGAAATATATGAATTTTTCACCCATGAAAGGTGTTATCAGGTTTCGTGTCAAGGTACATTTGACCTTATCACATACCCAAGAGGATTGGTAATGTAATTTATGATTTGGACCTACCACAAGAATTAGCAGCGGTTCATCCAGTATTTCACATCTCCATGTTGAAGAAGTTCGTGGGTGATCCTTAATTATTCATTCCAAATGAAAATATTGGGATCAAAGATAGCTTGTCTGATTGGGGGGGGGGGTTCCTGCTCACATTCGAGATCGTCAATTTTTAAAGTTGAGAACAAAAGATGTAGAATCATTTAAGGTCCTTTGGAGGAGCCAATTCATTGAATAGGCTACCTGGGAAGCTGAAGAGGACAAGGTACAAATTTTCCTCTGAGTACTATCTAAATTATGAGTGCGCATGTTCTTTGTTTGCAATTTCTTTTGGGATGTTTGAACTTGAGAGTACAACCCTTATCTTTGTAAGAGTAAATCTCATTCGAGGAAAAATGTTTTCAAAGGGGAGATATTGTAACAACTCGCAACTAAAAATAACTAGAAGAAATTTTAAAATTTGAAATAGTTATTATTGGAAAGTATTTGCGTAAATCTAGAAAAATAAAAGTTAAAGTTGAGTTTTTGGTCAACTTCATTAGGCATAAACTTTAGCTCAGGATTATATGGGTGTTGTTCTATATATTGTTGGATATTTCTTGGAATGATCTTATCAACGCCTCCAAGTTGTGCGATTCCGAGTTCGTATCAGTGAGTTATGCCTTTTGGAAGTTTGGTTGTTAGGTTAAAGAAATGTCCAATTTGGAATTTTAAGGGGTATTTTAGTCTTTTGAACTACCTATTATTTTTTTCGATTTTTATGAGTTTAATATGGTTCAAATCAGATTTTAGTTTGTTTTAGAATTTAGGATTTCACACTAGAGCTAAGGAGAAAAGAGAAGATAAGATAAGGACAAAAGGGAATATTCATCGAGATCGATCAAGAAAGTTGATGTTTTCGCCAAGGGTTTACTTCTACCACGTATGTGGCTGTCCTAAGATTGGGATCGTTCTCCCACATGCAAAGCATTTTAATTTAAGTTTGGTTCCATCCTAATAGAGTTTGAGTATTGATGATCCTGATATCTATTCTAGAATTCATATATTATGCTTTAATTTCAATGAGTTGGGATGTTTTTTAGTTCATTACCTCGCATTATAGTGTCATTTCTAGTTAGATTCTTAGATACATTTGATGGACATCTGTATCTAAAAATAATTTAAGAAAAAGAACTGATTTTGGGTAAATTAGGGAAGTAAAATGAAGAAGAAATTTCGACAAGGAAATTCGAACATGGTGACACAGTGTACGCCTGGTCCCTGATTTTGAAAAATTATGTTCCTCATCGCTAAGGTCACACGATGTGTTCTGCCTTAAAAGACGCTTTTGAAACCAAATTTGATTATGCCTCCGCTTTGAGAGCCCATCATTGTATTTTGACATTCTCTCTTTTCTCATGTCAAGTAAAGATACATTAAGAGTCATGTCAAGATCAGTTAAGAGTCAAGTTAAGATCAGTTCTTAAAGTTATCAAATGTCTTTTACAAACTTTTTAACTTTGTTTTAAGACTTATGTTTTGAGTTAAGTAAAGAGTAAATTTTGAAGTTCTTTCTTCAAATAATTCTATGGGGATTGTGTATTCACAAAGAAATTTAAACAATTTTCACTTTTAAATAAGGACGGAACTGAGATTTCCAAAGAGCTTTCGGGCTAGTTTTCATAAAAGAGTAATAAATTTCTAAATGAACAAAGAAGGGAAATTTAGACTTCCAAGAGCATTTGAGCTGTGTTTCTGAGCACTAATCTCAAATAATAGAAGAATTGTGTTTTCAAAACATAAGAGCTAGTATATTTTGGGAGTAGTATTGAGCACCGAATTGGGAACGAGGATGAGTTCCGATAACTACATCTCCATAACACAATGTAGCCACCATGGGTAAGGGACATATATACTTTTTAGATGAATCTGTTACACAATACACAAGTGAATCCACTTAGTAGATGAGGTTCTATACCTTTTGCCGGGGATAGGATGTGCTAGCATCGTGAGGTAGATCGATGCATAATCACTGTATCTCATATGTTATGGTTGTTTGTTAGATAAACTCCCACAGAAGTTTTTGTATTTTGCATGCATCAATTTATTGTATTTTCACATACATTTTAGAGTTATGTTATATTCTTATTATATACACAGATTTGACATCATGTTTTTAAACAAACTTTGATATATTGCACTTGTTTTAAACTACTTTATAATGAAATGAGTTCAATTGAGTATTCATGAGTTGAGAAGAGTCAAGCTAAGTGTGTCTTTCAAAATCTCTCTCAGACCTATGTTGTTTTAGCATTCCAACTCGGATACTCATACATGTAATGTGCTGATGTCAGTTAGCCTACATCGTCTTATGATGTAGACACATGTAACTAGTATTAGCATTCTAGCGCACAGTTGATTCAGTGAGCAATTCAGAGACAGTCTATGAGCCTACTTGCATTTCGAAGGATCTATTTTCATTGTTTTCTAGTTTGTTCAGTAAGATTTTGTGGGTTTTTTTATCCCAATATCTATCTTAGTATTTTAGAGGCTTCATCGACTGTCAGATGTTAGTCCTTTAAGTCTTTGAATTATCATTTATTATTATTAAGATTTGGGTTGACACTTTTGGCAAACTTTAATGTTTAACAATTAAGCATTCTAAATTATTTTAGTATTTAGTTCAGTTAAGTGATATTGTTCTTTATTAATATGCATATTGTCTTCCACTGAGTTAAGTAAGTCAAGTCAAGGGTTCGCTTGGGGTCAACAATGGTCTTCAAGTGCCAGTCTCGCCCATAGTGTAGATTCGGGGTGTGAATCTAAGAGTAAAGAGTTGAGTTTATTTTTTAAAAAAATATATGGAAACTAAGTATTCACAAAGATATTATAAAAAATTTTCACATTTGATCAAGAAAAGGCGACACCAATTCCAAGAGAGCTTTTAAGCTATGTTTTGAGTAATTATCTCAACTAAAGAAAGAAGTTTGTTTGTAAAAACATATGAGCTAAGTTTATTTTGAGAGTACTACTGAGCAGTGCTATGGGGATGCAGTTCATATTAACTCAAGTCTCCGTAAATCATGTTGTTATCATAAGTAGTAAAGGATCATACATTTTACATTACTCCATTAGATGCTTTTAGCATAGAATAGTGGATTTACTAAGTTAAGCATCTTTCATGACAAGAAATGATAGGACAGTTCTAGAAGCGGGGCGTGATGTAGTATCACTAAGTAGGCTCATAATGGTGATTGTTGATTAGAGAATCTCCCACGTAAACTTTATTACTTTATTGTATGAGTAAAGTTGAGTTTGTTATTAAATTTTCTTGAACAATTTAAGTTACTTTTACGGTTTTAAAAAGCTTTTCATATATTGCATGTGTTTTATTGGTTTTTTATAAGTTAAGTTATTCATGAGTTGAGAATATCAAAGGTAAGTGTTTCTTTCACAATCTTTTCAAGCCTATGTTATGTGTAGCATTCCAACTCACATACTCGTACATTCAATGTAATGAAGCTAGTTGGTTTGCATCATCTTACGATGCAGAAGCAAGTAACCAAGATCACCCTCCAGTTCCTCGTTGATTAGGTTCACACTCAGAGTCAGTTGGTGAGTTGCATAGCATCCATAGGACTTTTTTTATTTTTTGCTTTCTAGTTTTCAGTTGTTAGAATGATCGGGGGTCATGTCTAAACATCCCTATTTGTTTTGGAGGCTTCATAGATAGATAGTTATAGTTCTTTAGTTTTATTTATTTCATTTCTATTCGTTCAAGACAGGTTTTTTCATTTTCGTCTAAGATATAATTTTTAAATTTTTTTCTTGAGTTTTATCTCTTGTGTTCAATTATTCTACTGAGTAAGTAAGTAAGGCCAAGGGTTAGCTGGAGGAAAACAATGGTTTTCGAGTCTCCTCCACACCCAAGGTATAGACTCAAGGTGTTACACGTCTATTTCAAAAAATTGGTAATGACTTCTTCTCAACTAAGATTAAATACATATCTACTCATCAATTTTTATTCATTCTACTAGTGAGTAATTTTCACCACTATATACTTTCAGTATTGTTAGATATTTGTTATAATAAAACACATAATTTTGATTATGTTTTCAATACCCTAGAATATTTTCATTTTCCTACAATAAGTTTGATTATGATTACTAATGAACCGACTTTGTTTACTAATAACACATGGTATATATGATCGCGCGCACTTCATAATATACATTATGCTTCCCAATACTTTTGTATAATTCTATTTTGAGTCACTTTCACCTTCATTCTTTTAAAGTGCAAATCTTACATTTATTGGAATCTTGGAAGTACTAAACTTTAAATACCTTAACTTTTCAAGTACATTTTCGATGTAATGATACTATTGCAATGCTAAACATTAGCAACTCTGAGATCTTTCAAAAAATGTTTTTAGCATATGTTTATAAGTGTTTATGTAATAAGTATTTCTTTTGATGATCAACATGCCATCAACATACAAAGAACAATGACCTTGTGATTTGGAATATCTTAAACATAAACACGTTTATCACTTTCATTATTCTTAAATCGATTAGCCTACATGGTTTGGTCAAATTTCACATTTCATTGTTTGGGTGCTTATTTTAGTCCATAAAATGACATAACAAGTTTGACCCAAGAACCATAAAACCCTCGGGTTGATCCATTTAAATTTCTTTCTCCAATTCTTCATTTAGTAAGGTGTTTTCACATTCATTTAACGAATTTGAAGGTTGTATAATTCAGCAAGCGAGATCAACGTGCCTCTATGTGTGATTACTCAAAATTGAATTAACCTCACTATTTACAACCTATTTCCAAAGATGAAGTTCACAAAAGTCATAGCTTCATTAAATATATGATGATTATTTTAAGGAAGAAATGTTACAAAATCAAATTTGAAAGAAATAGATGTCCGTTGATATTTTTATACCTCTAAGTTTATTTATCAAGTACAATCTCATTTGATTCTTTAAAAGGTCTTTTAAGACCCGTCACTATACTACTCAAGTACAATGTCCTTTGATTTTTAAAAGGACATTTAAGACCCTTCACCATACTACTCAAGTATTATTTTACAGTTCACATTCTTAGTTCCGATCTTGATCATTTTGACATAGGAACCTGGAATTTGGCTAGACACCCTAACACTTTGAAATATTACAAGTTAGAGAAAAAATTTTACTGTTCCATTTTGTTGTAAGATAGTTTCTCCACACATTTTTCATTGTAAAAATGAAGTTATTCGGAATTCATGCATCATTTCCTTCAAATTTCATATTTTTAATCCTGAAATAACATTACATTAAGGTGAGTATGATATAGTAGTTTGATGCATGATTTCACTTCCCAAACATAAATCGACAAAACAAGATTTAAACTCTCAATCCCTATAACTTCTTATCTTTTTCCAAACTGATTTTGAATATCATTTTTTAATTGTCTAGAAAAGTGTATTGTGTCATCCTCTCCATTCTCTAAATAGCAATAATCGTAACCTAGGCATTTTTCACTAAAAGTTGTGAGATACAATTTTACCCCCACGAGATGGTGTTGGTTTCATATTACAAATGTTTGTATAAATCAACTCTAAGGAATTAGAGTTCCTTCTAACATATTTATGAGAATTCTTAACATACTTACACTCAACACATATTTGACATATTTATTTATTTCGCGCAAAGTTACACAAAACTTATATGTTGATACGTTTTCCTTACAATGTTTCCTAATTGACTTGTCGTACGTGTTCATGTCACAAAAAATTTGACTTAAGCAAGTAAGAACAAATAAAAATGTTGAGTCTGAAAAGGTTTTCTCACAAATATTTTGTTCTGCTTAGTATGGTTTTGTCTGATACAAACATTGTTTATAGTCAACACATTCTCAAATTTTCTTTCATTTTTAGAATGACCTTTCCATAAATTTAAATTTTGTTGTTATAGGTATACCCATACATAGTTTCGTGGGTCCAAAAAGGGCATTATGAACAAAATATTTCTTTTACAAGACAAACGTGATCGATGAATTTCCTCAAATATTAATGTTTATAGACATGGTTATATTTTAATACACACACACACACACACATATATATATATACATATGGTGCATTAATACTAGTCATACCATATACTAGTAAAAGAGAAACTAAACGACCACAATATCAAATATACTCTAAAAGTATTTTGGGGTTAAACATATTACAAGAATGTTACTATATCTAATTTTATCTTTATCAATATGTTTTGAATTGCTTGAAAATAAATTCTGCATATATTTTTTCTCCATAGTATCAAATTTTCATTGAAATCATGAAACCTCGATTGAAAATATTAATCTACAACAGGATTATAGTGGCTCAATTTTCTTTTACAATTTTACACAATATCAAAGTTCATTCCATAGAGGCATCAAACATAGGCACAAAATCATTGGCTTCAATTCACTAGTCCGTTTTGATCTCCTGTTATTACTATTAGATATACCACATATTATTTAGAAAACTAATAAATAAGATAAATATTTTACAATTTGTTTCTATTTAACAATAAAAAAATTCAAATGCTAAATCAATTGAACTTTGAATGTGGACGAAGTTGTTACTACTTCCAATCAGTTTCAAGTTCAAACGGAATCGAAAACCAAATGCAAAACAATGACTAATTAAGTGAAGTTTTCATATTCTTCAAACTAATTACATATTCTACTTTATACAAAGCTTAAAAGTGCATAAGTTTTTTGTCTTCTAAAATTAGATAGAGTCAAATTTCATAAAAGATTATAAAACTACAAAAGTTTTTCTTTTTTACTCTCCAATAAGAATAAAACATATTCTTAGATTATCACATGGATATGCTTTTATTTTCAAATATCCTTCAAAATAGTACATTTGACATAGTATCTTATCTAACAAAAATATGTATGTCTCATTCTGCAAACTAAAGAATTTTAAAGACAACACTATTTGCTCAGAAAAACTCATTCAAAAACATATGGTTTGCACTAATTTCCAAAAACATATGATATTTATGATATACACTTATACAAACTATTATTATCCTTATATTAATTATAAAAAGGTTACCTTGTGTTATAATTAAAAATAATACCAACAGTTCTAATTGTACATTATTAGTTTGACCTTGCTAAAAAGCACACCAAATTCTAGAAAAGTAGTGCAGTAATCTTGTAACACCGTGTATCTTAAAGATACTCAAAATCAACTTTTAAGAAATCTTAAGGGGCAATCCACAATTGACATCGATGTACCGTATTCTAATCTACAACCTGTACTCTGCATTCCTCGGTTTGAGTTTGAAGACCCCTATAAAAGTCAGCCCAGAAAAATTGACTAATAGTCGATCTACGGACAAAGCTTTGATCCGTAAGTAAAACTGAGTCCATGTATCAAGACCCCATTTATACCAACCTCTTATAAGAACCATGATCAACCAGCAAGGACGTCGTTCGATCTACAGTCCGTAGGTTAAAATTTGCAGTCAATTAGGGGATAAGTGTTGTTTGATCAACTTCAATTGGTTAAAACTACTACAAAAAAATGAATTAGGTGTCATATGACCTATGAAATGATAAATAATTTGATTAGCTTTCCGTATCCACCGAGTTTTCTTAAGTCAAACCTCCAAGTAAAAAGTTATGCCCAATTTCGTAAAGTCTTGTCGAGCAGACCCATTTTACGGACCCAAACAATGGACCATCGATTGAATGACGACCCATAAATCCAGGTCATCGTTTCGTCCTACATCGATTAGCTCAGGGGCCTTTTGGTCTTTTCCCACTTTGTTAAAACCCTAAGATACGTAGTTTTTACCCTAAATCATTAGATTTTAGTAAGTGTAAGCCGAGAAACATAACAAAAACTTACCTAAGTCATAAATTAAAACATAGAAAATTAGAAGAAAGAAAGGAGAAAAAGGTCAATAATATTAGTTCAAGAACACAACGAGGTTCCATGAGTTCCAGCCCCAAAATCTAAATATTTCTTTGTGGATTTCGTCAACAAGTGTGTGGGATTTCACTAGTGGGTTCTTTTGACCCATTAGATCCCTAGATTTAAGTCAGTTCTTGATTCTCTTTTCATGATTAAACCTAGGATTTCTAGAATTACAACATATCATCAAATATAAGTTATATATATGTGTCAAATCATATTGTAAAGTTATTATTTAGTTTATCGCATGAATTTCAGAAACCTAGCTATGTATTTCTTTAGTTCTTAAATTACACATGTTACGTCAAATATTTCTGTTAGTTCAGATATATACTTCTCAATTTTTAATGCATCATTATTAGATTAATTCTTGCATTATCAGTTTGCATGTTCACATTTGATCTATCCAATATTTACATAAACTCATTCACAATATGGTAATCACTTAATTAATTGGGGGTATAATAATATCGAGTTGGACTAGGCTTCAGTGTACCCAATTGTCCCAGAACTACTAGCCAAGTTGGTTACAGGTCCCCTCTGTGGGCAAAAGTTTAGTGATCATGCATCATGCATTGATAACTCTGGCAGGATATATTAGGTTCTATCGATGGAGCGTATACATCGGACTCCACATTTATTAATGTGATTTTAATATCGCTTATTTGTAGCTCTCATAGTTCAGTCAGATTCTCTTGCATAGGCCATATTTAGAGATCATTTAGCATTTTGTCTAAACATGTTATAATGTTAGTCATTATATCATGTTAGATCAGAATTCAATATATATATTATGTTCCTATTATTATACTTGCTTTTTTTCTTGTTCAGTTATGTTTAGTTTATGTTGTACTCTATCCTACATTGTTAATACCTTTAAGTACTGTCGCATACGTGTGCTACATCTTTTTTATGTAGTTAAGGTTCTCATCATCTAGATCGCGCTTAGATCAATTTTCGATCTCCAGTTCAGCAGATTTAGTGGTCAATCCTCATTCTCCGAGGACAATAATCATGAGCTTCTTTTAAGTATTTAGTCCCTTAGTTTCAGTTTTTTGCTAGACATAACCAGGGCTTGTCCAAACATTTCTAGTCAGTTAGAGGCTTGTTTTAGACATAGTTAGTTTCAGCTTAGTATTGACTGAATATTTTCTTTGTATTAAAATCACAGTTTTCAAGTATCTCAGTTATATGGGTATTTTACCATCTTTTCATTTTTAATTATGATTTTAACTTCAACATTAGTTCTTTATCTTTAGTATGTTCGTGATCATGCCAGCAGTGTTAGCTTGGGATTACTTATGGTCCTAGGTCATGTGTCCGCATCTCGGGGGCAGTTCGGGACGTTACAAATTTTGTACGTCCATGATAAATTTCCCTCGATAAGTAGAATACAAAAATACCAGAAGAATATTAATTTCCTTCAGATACTTAGTGTAAAAAACTTTGAAGAACTTGTTAAGAAACAACAAAGATTAAACAATTTTTTCCAAACTCGAGAATTAAATCACTAGAGAAAATAGAATCATAAAAAAATACAAAAAATATATGAAATATTTTTATCAAAGAAGAAATCGAGCCCACTAAATGAAGTATGTTCATAAGGAAATTACACCCCTCAAGTACATAAGGTTAATTGAAAGTATCTTGTCATGATAGAATGATCTTACTCGTCGGTGCATCGATACCTATATTTAATGTGTAACCGAACCACTCAACGGTAATAGAGTACACTTAGAATGCTAACTTTTTAAGTAGAAGAAGTCCGGAAAAATTTATTGTTACAAATGTGAGGAAATCTCTCTATTTATAAACAACAAAGGATAGTATGAATAAATGATTATTTTGCCTTATCCAAAAGTTCACAACCCTTCAAAAGGTCAGATTCTTTCATAAAACTCACAATATTTAATAAAAGTCGCAACACTTCACTTTCCATTCGAACCTTTAAAACCAAACAAACATATTGTTAAGTTTTAGGGGGGACATTGTACAGACAAAGAACACTATGCATTATGTTATATGTTTTTTTATCAATTGAGTCATTTTTGTTATTTGTATTTCTAAGTACACGTTGATTGTAGTTAATTTATGAAGGTTTCCTGATTGATGATGCCATTATATTTTGTTGTTCATGAGGAGATTGTAAGATTAAAATTTAGTTGGGCAATATCACGTCAAAGCATTAAAATATTAAGGAATAAAATTTTAAGTGAATGTTAAAATAACAAAACTTTGATGCAATGTAAGTGAATAAATTAATTAGTTAGGAAATAAGATTCATTCAAGAGAAAACATTACAAAAACTACTATATTTTTTTACCTAAGAAATGATCCATTTTTTAAAAGATTATTTTTTTACTATCTTTGTTCATACTCATCAAAATAAATAAAATAATATACAAAATTTATCCGCTGAGGTCCTTGCTCCTACTCATCAAATTAAATGATTGGAAAAATATCACTAAATTTTAAATTTTAAATTTATCTTCTTGACTCCTACTCATCAAATTAAATCCCAAATTTACTCTCCTGTAGTCCTACTCATCAAATTAAATGCTTAAGAAGATAAAAGAACTAAAATTCAAAATAACCTTCTTGGCTACTACTGATAAAATCAAATGAAACAATATTTCACTTTACTTTCTTAGCTCCTACTCATCAAATTCAATTCTTATGAAAATATCACAAGAACTAAAATTTGAAATTTTTCCTTTCGATTCCTACTCATCAAATATAACTTAAAATTTATCCTCGTGATTCTTACTCATAAAATTAAATCAAGTAAAATGTTTTAAACAATTAAGAGTAATTACTCATCCTCATGGAACCCACTCATCAATGCATAATGTATTACAATAATCTTGACAATTTTCCCATATATACCAATTTCTTCACTCTCCCATTGCTTGCAATCCTCTTTTATTTGCATTCTCAAACAACCAAAGTTATTAACTTCACTGTAAGTTTCTTCATCAACTTTTTGTATTTTTTTTTGTATAGAAATCAAAATCAAGTTCTTTTTTATTTTAATCAATCAAAGAGTGATCGTTCATTTATTTTTTTCTTTTGTTTGTGGGGTTCTTTAATCTTATATTTTAAAGTTTGATTTTTGTATAACTTTTTTTATATTTATGGTGAATGGTTGATCTTTTTTCATTCTATACTAGCGATGGACTCCAACAAAGAAGAGGCCACCAAGGCTAGAGGCATTGCTTAACAGATGATGAAGAAAGATGATGTTCCTAAAGGATCCTTTGAACTAAACTTGCCTCCTCACGTACTTAAAAATTAAGAATTTCTGCTTCATCCATAGACCAAAGAGAGACAACAAATTTCATGGACTCCGTGAATTTTACTAAAAACAGGGTTTTACGATTGCCTAATAAGGTTCATAAACACGGGTTTTGCAGATTTGTTGATGAGAGATCACCGAAGAAGTTTCAAATTTACTGATTTATGTTGCATGTTGCATGTTTTTATGTTTTCCACTCCCTAAAAGTACAATAGCGTGTCATGATAAAACAATGTCAATTGGGTGTGGACTATGTATGATTCAAAATAGTTAGCTGAACAAATATCTTGTAACAAATAACTTTTCACATGTAGTAGCTGCAGGACCCTAGAAGAAGGGTGTATACAACATCTTCCCCAGAACAAATGGAGTTTGGGCAGTATACAAAAACTGGAGTGCTCAGCTTATGAAATGTAATAATCTAGAAGATTTCAAATACGATATTGTTGAAATACTGAATGTTTCCAATAAATATATAGATGTGAAGTTTTTAGCATTGGTAAAAGGCATCAAGTCTGTCTACATGACTCGAGTGGAAAAAAAGAGGCTTACAAAATAGTGAAAATATGCATCAGAGCATCTAAAGTTTTGTCATCAAATTCTTGCTTTTCGCCTAAGAGAAGAATAAGGTGATATCTTGCGAAGTGTCTCGGAGCTTGATACAGCAGGAATGCCTCTGTATATACAGTGTATTGATTGAAGCATCAAATTTCTCTTTTCATTATCATAGACCAAAATTAGTTTTTGTTAAAACTCAATTATTTCTCAGAAGATATTGAGATTTCAAATAAATTATTCAGAATGTTCCTTAAGGGGAGTTAAAAAGTTCAATTTTTTAATACAATCCATATTTGCTTTTACTTCTCTTATTAATTATCGTAAGTTAGGTAACTCACAATAATTAATAAGAGAAGCATAAGCACATATGGATCTTATTAAAAATCTATACCTTTTAAATCTTCCATTAAAATCATTCTGAATAATATATTTGAAATATCATTTCTTAAAACATAATTGAGTTTTTATTAAAAAAATTGTATATAATAAAAATGTAAAATTTTGATGTTTTAATCAGTACACAGTGGTTACAGAGCATTCCTACTGGATCAAGCACACGGAAAACTCGCAAGCTACCACCATTCTCTTCTATAAAGTGAAAAGCTGGAATGTGATGAGAGAACTTGAGATGTTGTGATACACATATTTTCACTACTTTTTCAGCCTCTTCTTCTTCAACTCGATCCATATAGACAAACTTGAAGGATTTTATCAATAATAAAAACATCACATCTTTCTAATTATCCAAAACATCCAATATTTCAATAAACTCGTATTTGAGATCTTCTAGATTATTACCTTTCATCAGCTAAGCGCTCTAGCTTTTGTATACTGTCAAAACTTCACCTGTTCTGGGAAGATCTTTTATACACCTTTCTTCAAAGGTTTTGGAGATACTATTTGTGAAAATTTGTTGGTTACACTAATTTGTTCAGCTTAAAATTTCGAAGCTTAAACAGTTGAAAACCAATTGGCATTGTTTTATCATTCCCCTTGTGCTTTTTGGAAGCGGACACACATAAAACCATGACACATATAGCACAAACTCAGGGAGAAGATCTATCTTCTTTATTAGAACATATAACCATGGAAAGGCATCTTCATCAACGTACATCTCCTAACATTGGCTAATTTGAAACTTCTCCGGTGATCTCTCATAAGCAAATTTGTAAAACTCGGGTTCAGGAGCCTGATTAGGTACTGATGCAACTCAATTTTCAGCAGAATTCACAAAGACCATGAAATTTTATTGCTCTTTGGTATATGGATTAAGTAGACACAACTAATTGGTATGTATTTAAAGAGGCAGGGTTTAGTTCAAAGGATCCTTTAGGAACATCATCCTTCTCTATCATCTCTTATGCAATGCCTCTAGCCTTAATGGTCTCTTCTTTGTTGCACTCCATCTCTAGTCTAGAATGCAAACAAAGTAATCATTCACCATAAAGATAAAAAAAATTTAATACAAAAATCAAACCTCAAACAATAAGTTTAAAGAACCCCACAAAAATAAAAGACAAATGATTACTCTTTGATTGATGAAAACAAAAAAAGAACTTGACTTTGATTTATACACACACAAAAGAAAATATAGAGAGTTGATGAAGAAATTTGTAGCGAAGCACATAACTTTGGGTTGTTTAGGAATGCAAATGAAAGAGGATTGAAAGCAAAGGTAGAGTGAGGAAACTTGTATATATAGGAAAAAATTCAAGATTATGGTAATACATTATTTCTTGATGAGTAGAATCCTAGAGGATTAGTAATTTCTCTTAATTGCTTATAACATTTTATTTGATTTAATTTGATGAGTAGGAGTCATGAGGATAAATGTTAATCTTTATTTGATTTAATTTGATGATTCGGAGAAAAAAGAAAAATTTCAAATTTTAGTTCTTGTGATATTTTCGTAAGTGTTTAATTTGATGAACAGGAGTTACAAAGGAAAAAATTAAATTTTATTTCTTGTGATATTTTCTTAAGCATGAAATTTTATGGATAGAAACTAAGAAAGTAAAATTTAAATATTATTTAATTTACTTTGAGGAGCAGGAGCCAAGAAGTTATATTTTGACTTTTAGTACTTTTAATTTACTTAGGCATTTAATTTGATAAATACAACTATAGGAGAGTAAATTTGGGATTTTATTTAATTTTATTTGATGAGTAGGAGTCTAGAAGGAAAATTTTAAATTTTAATTTTAGTGATATTTTCTCAAATATTTAATTTGATGAGTAGGAGTTAGGACCTCGGAGGGTAAATTTTGAATTTCATTTTATTTAATTTTAAAAATGATAAATCAATAATCTTTTTTTAAACTGGATCATTCTTACGTCAAATATTATATTTTTTTAATGTGATCACTTGAATAAACCTTATTACCTAACCAATTAATTAATTTTGTTCACTTAGATTGCGTCAAAGTTTTGTTGTTTAAACCTTCACTATAAAATTTCAATAATTAACATCTTAATGATTTGAAGTTATGTTCCTCAACTAAAATTTAAGGTTGATTATGACGAGATCTTTGCTCCTATATCCAAAATCGAAGCCATCAGAATCTTAATAATTTTTGGTGCATACATGGAGTTCAAATTGTTCTAAATAGACATGAAGAGTACCTTCTTGAATTGGCACCTGAAAGAGGAAGTGTATGTCAAGAAACCTTAAGGTTTTGAATATGTTGATCTCCCAAACCATTGGTTGAAGCTGGATAAGGCTCATTATGGTCCAAAAAAAGCACTTTGATCCAATATGAGCGCCCGTAAGAATTTCTCCTTGCAAACGGGTTCAAAAAGAGGTAAAATTGATAACACTCCATTCCTAAAATCTAGAGATTAGGAGTTATTGATTGTGGAGGTATATGTAGATTACATAATCTTTGGAGATACTTAAAATTCAATATGTAAAGAGTTTTCTGATTTGATGAGTAGTAAATTTAAACTGAGCTTCATGGGAGAGATTACATTATTCTTAGGGCGGCATATGAAACAGTAATCTTAGGGAACATCAATATGCCAAGAGAAGTACATAAAAGAGTTGCTCAAAATTATTAACCCGCTTGAGGAAAAATTTACTGATACTCCCATAACCACAAGTGTGAAACTTGACTTTGTTAAAGAAAGATGTATAGAGTAATCATTGGTCACTTCTTTACCTCACTGCAAGCAGGCCTAACATAGTCTTCAGTGTAGGAATGTGTTCCAGATTCCATGACACACCAAAGGAATCACACTTGAGGATAGCCAAGTGAATATTGAGATACATACAGGGAACACAAGACCTGGTCCTCTTCTACCCTTCAGGTGACTCTTTTGATCTAATATCTTATGTTGATGCTACGCATGGCTCATTTCCTAGGGATCGACACTGACTTCATGGGTACAAAGAAGCAAAACTGAGTAGCCTTGTCAACAACAATAGAAGATATGTGGTTGTTGCCTCATGATGTTGTAACTATTATGGATAATCTAATAACTCAAAGACTTTCGTGTTCTCACAGATACTATTCCTATTCAGATGCAACAAACTAGTGCAATGAACATGGCAAAGAATCCTATTGAGCATTTGAGGACTAAACACATACATGTAACATCAATTTTTTGAGGGATAATATTGAGAAGAAGAATATGTTGATGAGATTTTGCAAGACATAAGACCAAGTGGTTGATATCTTTAGAAAACCTTTGAGCGAAGAAACTTCTGCCAAAAACCGACATAAGTTCTGGATGCACAGAGTAACCTGAATTATTAGCCAGCTTGCATGTAATCCCTTCTTTTGACTATGTTAAGAGATGATGGTATATATACAAGTTGTGTTGCTTTTCGTTTGACAATTCATATTTGGTACCTTACTGCAGGTACACACTCATTATATGTTGGCTAGAGGGAAGACTAAATCATAGCGGAAAGGCCATCTACAGAAAGGGACATGGTTCTCCAAAGGTTAGTATCACTTATGATACACAGTAATCTAACAGCCACTGCCATGTTTCCCCCCCCCCCCCATTCATCGTGTAAATTGCAGACGTCCCTTCAATTTAAATACAAACGTCTCCACTGCTCATTGATTCAACAATTCTAATCTCTTCCTAACTCTCCTTTGAATTCACTGGTTATTCAGTCTATTTTCTCCTCGCATGAAAATGTCTAAGTCTTTTCATCTTTAAAGTTTCCTGTCTCCCAAAATATTGAAACTATCAGTTTGTTCGATTTCTCCATTCCTCCACGAACAATGTTCATCCACTCGAGTATGTGGAGTTTGTGATTAGAGTGAATCCAACACACCCCACACTGATGTAATTACATCTCTTGCACACCAACCAGGTGAAATATGGCCTTGTTCTCCAAACTTAGCTCTATCCGGTGATATATCACTAAATTTGAAGGCTCTATCAATTGTGAAGCCCACTATCGATCTCTCCACTGAAGAATTAGAAGTAGATTTTAGGTCTATGCCTTCTTCAATGTCTGAATGTCTTTTTGAAGGAGATTTGACTGAGGTAAAGGGTCCAGAGTCTAATATTCTAGCAGTAGTAGAGGAACTGGTGGCCATACAAAGCATGGCCTCTCTAAGAGGATATGTTCAACAAACTCCTTTGGAAAAAAAGTTGAGATCGCCAGAATAGGTCCCTCGTAGTAGTCAACCCAAGTTTGATCTATCTCTTAAATCTTTTGATGTCAATACTGAGGAGGAGGTGGAAAAGGAAACTCTTTTTGTGTGGAGAAGAAAAGGGGTTGCAGGTGCTAATGCCTCAACAATGTTTGTCCCATACCTAGAAGGTGTTGATGATGTTAATGAGACTAAACTTCACAATGAACCTACTAAGTCTAGAGAGGAAAGAAAAAGAAAATGGAAAGGGAAATGGTAGAGTCTCACAAAAAAGGGACAAAAAAAGATATGCCACTAGAGGAGAGGTGTACAAGGTGATAGGAAGTTCCATAGAAGCTAATGAATAGAAAATGGAAAGAAATAGTACGAAAAGAAGATATGTTCTATTACGTGAGGTACCTAATTCAACTCCTCTACATGTAGGGTCTAGTGAGACTGAATCTGATAGCATTACCATGGCTCTTACTAAACGAATGAAGGAATCAAAGACTGGGAAGGTTATATCTAAAAGTGGTCAGAAGTCAATGAAAAATCTCCACTGAAGAAAGAGAGTGTGAGTAAAAAGATCACTATGAAATTAGAGTCCGTCAAGGGAAAAGATCCTCGTGTTGAAAATTATGTTGAGCAAAATGTGGAGATAAGGGAAAAATGTATAACAGTGATGGAGAACCAAAAGGTCTTGAATTCTAGAGTGTTCGACCCTGAAATACTAACAGAATTCGGTATGTCCGATCTTTTCAATTACGTTTCCCTAAAAGGTTGGGGTAACCTATTTGAGGGCTCAACACCATACATGCATGCATGAGCCAGAAGTGCGTGAGTTCTACTATAATATGGAGATGCGGGGTGATGGGGGTTAGGTGTACTGTTAAATAGATCAAGATTTATCTAGATGAGGAAACTTTTGGAATCATTCTGGACGTTCCTGTGAAAGATATCAGATCACTTGAAGTCTGAAAATCATCTAAGGAGTTCACTAAATAGGCCACAAAGTGTGGGTACATCAACATGTAGATCTACCAAAGAAATTTCTATCAGTACCAAGGACAACAAAGAATATTGTAGCATCTACTGCTGATCTATTTCTAATGGAAAAACTTGATGAACTTGACAAAACTAATCTTCCTTCTATAATATTTGGATATATGCACAAGGTGATGAATTAAAGGTTATCCTAACATGGAATTCATTATGGCTTATTTTTAAAGCATGTGTTCAAACATTTTGAAGTGCATCTTTGATGGGGAGTACCTGAAACTGTGAATGCAAATGTTCACTATTGTCACTATCTTGGAGTGTGAATGTGTGAAGGGAAATGAAAAGGGTAGGTATCAGGTAGAAGATCTTGTAGAGCAGTAAATTATCTCAAAGGAGACTTAACTAGCTTTACAGTGGCCCTGAATAATAAGTAGGTTAAGATTGTGCAACATAAGTTAGTAGAAAAAGGCTATCTCCAAGGGACCTGGTTCGAGTGTCGTGGATGGGAAAGAGATCGAGAAGTTTAGAGCTGAAAATGAGCAGTTGTTGAAAACATATGCCTCACTTGGTTAGGAAGTCAAAGATCTGAACAAGAAATTGATTTAATAAGCATGAATTATACAAGATAAATACGCCTCAACCCATTATCCTCATCATGTAATAAGCAATAATACAAGAACACCCTTAATTTTATTATCTCTACTCATCAATATGCATAATTCTAAGATTAGGGTTCAGTAAGGGAGACATCCATGGATTCGTAAAAAAATATATCCAAACCCAAAAAATACATGAAAATAGGCATTTCCATAAATGTAATAACATAATTAACACAAGTGTAACAATTTATACATTCATCACTTCCAATCAATTCATAAGCAAGATCCATGATTTAGTGAATTTGGGCGAAGAACAAAGATCAAATAAAATATCCATTAAACAACATCAATTTAACACAAATACACCCTTAATTAACCCTAAGTAATAACAATTCATCATAATTAACCCACAATTTATGTTTTAAAAGAAATCCCATTTGTTGAGAAAACCCTTGAATTTGAATGGTTTTGAAATCATCATTGAATGGAACTCTTACAGAAAGAAATTCCAAGAGTAAAAGAATCCATACCTTATGATTAATTTAACCATGAATTTGAGTATAAAACTTGGGGGATTTAGTCTTCTTCTTCAAGCTTCAATGCTTCTTCAATGGAGTTTGGGTATAGAGGGAATGTAGAGAGAAGGAAAAGCTTTTGGGTTTTGATTTTTGAATTTTATTTGAGTTGGTAAAATATGGAATAAATGTAATTTAATATCAATGTATAACCCTCCTGTAAATTACCCAAAAGACCCTCACCTAGTTTGACTTTGTACTGAAGTCAAATTTGACTTCAAAATTCAAAATTTTCGTTGGGAAACAAGCCTGCGTCGCGGAGCTATTCCCACAAGATTTTCAAATTTAATTTTTGAGACAGTAAAGTATGGGACGTGGAACAAAAATTTTGGTATTTTGTGATCCAAGTCCGCAACGCAGACTTGTTTCATGTAAGTGAAATTGGTTGTTGCCTTAGGCAGCTTGTTGGCCAGTAGTTGGGTTCTCTTGAAGGAACCCTAGGGTGGTTCTGTGGGGGTTGGACCTGGGCGTTGTGACACTATACACATTACTTTGTCTATTCAAAGTAATTTTACAAGTTTTAGACTTCATATAACACTCTCAAACCTTCACATGACCTAAGGACGTTTACTAGTTAAATTTAACTAGTTTCCGGACGTCATGGTCGTTCGTTTATGTTTAGGATCTAATACTTATAAATTAATATTATTACCTTATTCTACGTATGGAAACATCATTTTAAACATTATTCATTAAGTGGGGCTCAAGTGTAGGTCATTGGAATTCCGAGGCATAACAATAAGTATTTTACTAAACCTTAACCAATAGTTTGGGGGTTCAAATGTTGGATTGGAGTCAATGAAGTACCCCTCAAAGATGGATGATACATATCAATCAAATAATAAAGAAATAATTATATCCTTATAGACATAAGATTGAAATTTAAAAAAAAAAAACAAAATATATTGATCGAAACATAAACAGCAAAACATTTAAATTGGCTATCAAAGTAGTATCATCAACTGCAACTGATTTTAAAAAAAACTTGACAAAACATCATTTAATCTAAATTATAGGAGCAATGTAATTTATTCTATTAAACTCCAAGATATGTTTTTGTAAATTTTAATTAACTTAAGTGCACAACTAATTATATAAGATGTAAAATATTTAGTTTTTGTATGTATAGGCTTTGAATAGGAGAAAAAGTCTCGGAATTGATGAATAAAATATTTGTACCACTTTTTGGCACTACTAATACATACATACATAAAATATCTATCTATCTCTCTCTCTCTCTCTCTCTCTCTCTCTCTCTCTCTATATATATATATATATATATATTATATATATATATATATAATATATATATATATATATATATAATATATAATATATATATATATACACACGCGCACACACACACACACACATATATATATATATAAATATATATATATGTATGTATATGTATATGTTGTCCATGAAAATGAGTTGAAGATGGTATACACATGGGTTCATTTCACTAATAGGAAAATCATATATACTTCATTTAGCTTCGAGTGGGGATACCCATCTAGCTTACTGATATTCTTTTATTTCATCAATTTTTATGTTTGTGTTATTAGTGTGTAAATGAACTGAAATTTTATCGTGTCCTTTTCATATATACTTATATATATGTTTTACAATTTTAATTTTAGGACAAATCTCAACATTTATATGACAATTGAACTGTAGAGTAGATATGGATTGTAAGAAACCACCCATGAGTTATCAAGAAGATAATTTCCAGTTTTAATATATTGTCCTAGTCTTCAATATATTCGGTATGAAATTTTACCTTTAGTTGTTTGTGCACAAAATTCTTTTTGATATTTTAATTTACAATAAACATTTTTTTTTCATACAACGACATATTGGGTTTAATGTACCACAGGGACCATGTATCATGTGTTAACGAACAAGTTAAAATAAATGAGGATTTGTTTTTGGAATTTGGTAGCTCAACGCAAAGGAATTGATCATATACTTCAGGTGTTATATTTTGTATTTTCTTCAAGTATAATACGAAAATGAGCATGAGGAAGACCTCACCTTTAAAATTCTGTTGTGTACATATATGGAACATACCAAGTATATGTGCAGTCAATATAAATTTTTTTAATTACTCTAATTTTGCTCGAAATACTCGACAAATTAAATCAGGTCTATTTTGGGCTTGGTCAGTTGGGAGTCTAATTTCATTTATTTCAGGACAAGAGGAATTACAAGTCATGGTAATAAACATATCAGGCTTTTCGAGACGCTGAATAAAGTCATAGCATCCGTGTATGAACGAAACATATCTCTACAACCACTGATAAAACTGAGAGGTATAATTCTATTTCTAGATACTTGGGAGGCCTCTTTTTTACCATGGCGTAGAACATCCAGAAGCGCTCCTAATTAATCAATTCTTATGAAGTCTTGGTTAAAAGTGATAAAATCAAGTCTTTGAGTTTCAATTTTTATCCATTCGTCTACGACATATTGTTGAAATAATCTACCCGAATGCAGAATGATGCTTACATCATATCTCATATGAAGTTTATAACAATAATATTCACGAAAAGAAACAATTCTCTTTTTTGTCTACCTATTTGTATAATTCCATCTTCTAAATTTAGAAATTCATCAATCGAGGCAATATTTTAACATTCAGTAGTTGTTTGTTTTACAGTGTGTTTGTGTAGCAGAGTATGTAGTTAGGGGTTTAATTTTTTTTACTACGACAGATCTAGCCATTTTCACAAAAAGGAACAACAATGGATATTATAATTTATCATAACATTCTTAATAATAATTTACTAATTGAATTCTATCACTTTTGATATATATTTTGAGATGAGGTCTGGAAACATAGTTGTGCTTAATATTTTGTTCTAACCATATTCTTGCAACCTATGATGTAGTTGGTAAGTTATATATACGTTGATTTAGACCATTATCAGATTTAAGAGAACATATAAATCAAATAGTTCAGGAATATTTATTAAAGAATTTAAGAATATATAATACAGATTAACTTGTAAAATTTCCATTAAAGTTTCGAGATTTTGTTTATTTAGTTTACCAGAACATGTCATTCCATTTTTCGAATACTTTTTCATTGTCAAAATAGTATAGCTGAAGATTTTTCATTCTTTCACCCCTTGATATTAGATTGTATGTCAAAATACTAAATGTATAAATTCCTTTATTTCTTTTCAAAAAATCATTATAATTGTTTACTCCAAGAGATGTGAATGGAAACATGTTTTTGTAGGTTCTTACATAAGTTCAGAAAGTTTTGATTTCTCATTATTTTGTAGGTAAAGATTTTGCAAGTCTGGTGGAAGTTTGTGAGAAACTAGTTTAATAGCACCTTTGCCTCAACAAAAACTCGTTGATTCATATTCAAATCTTTTCACACCACAAACATTACATTTTGGAACGGGTTTCAACATATGGTAAATTTTGGAAGTTTGCATCATATAGTGTTTTTATTACACTGTTCATCAAAAAACAATGTTGAGCATGCCATGTAGATATATTTAGCATATATTTATATAATATTTTTCTAAAGAAATATCAGTATAATTTTATTGACCAAATTCAAAATTGATATAAGTGATCTTCTCTCTAAATAGGATGTTTCTCAGCAGAATGTAGCTGCTTGAGGGAAGATGTAGAGATGTTTGAGTTACAGTAAATGTTGTCTGCTCAATCCAGTTTTAGTGGTTCAAATTCTCGGTAGGACATATTCTTTTTTTACTATGATGCTTCATTTTATATAGGTCAGTACGTGTAGCTTTTTTACTGCCCTCTGCTTTTTTAGAGTTTGGATCTATTTGCTTATTTTTATTCTACATTTGAATATTATATTTGTTACAATTATTAATAATCACACACACTAAAAAATATACCAGCAAGAAGTTTTCATATTATAAAGTTGTAAATGCCCATAATAGTTAAACAAATTTAATTTTGGGAAGAAAAACATTACCTAGTAGTTAGAAGCCTATACAACTGCACACACACAAATCGAGAACGAAGATTCTGCATTACAGAAAGGGAAGACAAAACCAAAGAGAACAAACTATTAGCTAGCAATGGAAAAAGCATATATATATATATATATATATATATTATATATATATATATTATATATATATATATATATAATATATATATAATATATATATATATATATATATATATAAACACACACACACACAATAAGACAATTACATATCTTTTCTAAAGACTTTGGTGATGAATAACTATAGTTAAATGAATAAATATATAACAAAATACATACACATAGAATCAAATATTTTTGGTTTTAAGATCTAAAATAATATTTCATTTCATCTTTGGATTAAATATTTTGAAAATTTATCGTAGGGTTGTACTCACTTGAAAATACTTATATCATCAATTGTTCAAAAGTAGATTATTTACGTAGTTCACCACCGCGCGAAGCGCTGAAGTTCACCACCGTGCGAAGCGCTTTCAATTTACCAAGTTGAATCAAATAAAGCTTAAAATTTTTGGTTGTCCTACTTATCAAATTAAATCAAGTACAATGTTAAAAAAATTTGAGAAAATTACTAATCCTCCTCGATCCTACTCATCAAGATATAATGTATTAACATAATCTTGACAACTTTCCTATGTATACAAGTTTCTTCACACTTGTTTTGCTTCCAATCCTCATTCATTTGCATTCTCAAACAACCCAAGTTACATCTCCAGTATAAGTTTCTTCATCAGTCCTTTGTATTTTGTTTTTTTATAATAGAAATCAAAGTCAAGTTCTTTTTAGTTTTCATCAATCAAAGAGTGATCATTTATCCTTTTTTGTGGGGTTCTTTAATCTTATACTTTGAGATTTGATTTTTGTATAAATTGTTTATATTTATGATAAATGGTTGATCATTTTTTATTCTAGACCAATGAGGGATTGCAAAAAAGAAGAGGCCACCAAGACTAGAGGCATTCTTGAAGAGATGACGAAGAATGATGATGCTCCTATAGGATCCTTTCAACTAGACCTTGCCGCCTTACCAACCTACCGTTAGTCATTTCTGCCTCATCCATAGACCAAGAGCTACAACTAATTTCATGGACTCTTTGAATTCTTCTGAAAACTAGGTTATATCAGTACCTAATCAGGTTCCTGAACCCCGAGTTTTACAAATTTGTTGATGACAGATCACCGGAGATATTTAAAATTTGTCCATGTAGGGAGATTTACAACAATAAAGATTCATTGCCTCAATACTATAGGCAGATAAATTAGATCTTCTCTCTTATGTTTGTGTTGCATGTGGCATGGTTTATGTGTGTCTAAACCCTAAAAGTACAATACAATTGTATGATATAACAATGCCAATTGGTTGTGAACTATTTGAATTTCTAAATAGTAAGCTGAACAAATATATTGTCACTAACAACTTTTCACATGTAGTTGCTACATAACCATTGAATAAGGGTGTATACAAGATCTTCCCCATAACAGGTAAGTTTGGCAGTATACAAAAACTGGAGTACTCAGCGGAAGAAAGGTAATAATCTAGAAGATTTCGAATATGAAATTGTTGATATAGTGGATATTTATGATAATTATGTAGATTTGAAGTTCTTAGCATTGGTAAAAGGCTTCAAGTCTGTCTACAAGGATCGAGTGGAATAAGACGAGGCTGACAAAGTAGTGAAAATATGTGTATCAGAGCATCTTAGGTTCTTTCATTAAATTCCTTTTTTTTGCCTGAAAAAAGAGAGAGGTGGTAGCTTGTGTGGTTTCTGGGATACTAATCAATTAAGAATGCCTTTATATTTACTGTGTACTGACTAAAGTATCAAACTTTTTTTTATCATTGACCGAAATGATTTTTTATTGATCTTAAAATTGTAATTACATTTCAAAACACATTGAGATTTCAAATATATTATAAAGATTGTTTAATTTGGAAGGAGAAAATAAAAAGTTTAGATTTTTAATACAATCCATATTTTCTTATACTGATCTTATTAATTATTGTGAGTTGATAATGCAATCACTACAAAGTACTATATCACTTCCCCCAAAGGAATAAAGTGGGATATGTCCTGCATCTTCCAAGGAAATCCTTGTCAATATGAAGCGCACATGACAGAGTTTCTATCTGACTCTGTCACTCTTACATGAGGACAACAATTCACTTTGGTACCGTTCTCTTTAACAATATTCTTAACAATGATGTTGTATGTGATTCCAAAGTCTATGTGTATGGACATATGCCTATTCTGCACGGTTCCTTTGACCAAAATAGGGTTTACCCCCATATCCTGAAAGTGCACATAGACACCCAACTTCTTGCATATATGTTATACCTTGCCTTAAATTATTATATTGTGAGTGATATCCTCAACCTCCTCATTAGCTTCTTCAACTACCTAATTAGGTTCAAGTTCTCCTATTAGATAGCTTTGGTGTTTCCTCTTGCATTAATGGATAGGTCCATACTTATCACCATATCTAAAACATAAGTGATTGTTTTTAATATATTCATAAAATTTAGGCTCAACCTGTAAGAGGCAGTCCTACTTGTTGTCATAATAGTTAACTTAACATCTCCATTCAATAGGGTTGAAGGTATCTTTGTTCTTTGTAAGGCCAGCCTCAATAGTTTTCTCTTTCATTTTTGCTTACTCAATGTCAAACCTAAGAGAGTTGAGATTAAACATCCTAATAAAATTTATCTATTCTTCTAAGCCTCCAGTAAAACTAAAAACAAAATAAGACTCAAGAAGAGTAGGATTTCTTACAAACATTTGAGTTTAAGATCTTCAAATTTATCTAGAATAATATCCAAAGATTTAGAAAGTTCGAGCCTTTAAAATCCTACACTATATCATTTGAGTATCCCACACCAAATCTATCACATACCTCCTCTAGGAATTTAGACCAAGTCAAAAGCCCCTTCTCAAAACTAATGAATGATATCATGCCTTATCTAAACCATTCTAGAAAAGAACATCAGGCTCTACTTTTTCATTCTCATCTGTTCTATACAGGATAAAAAATCTCTCATATTTTTAAAGACATAACTTAGGAGGAGGTATGGGAACAATCTAGAACATGTTGTGTCGATTATGCTGAGCTGGAAAGGAAAAGATGTCATCTCCTTATGGCTGGTCACCTACATCTCGAGGAGGCCCCCTTTAAAATTTATTCAACCTATCAAGTATCAACTCAAGTTTACCTTGAATCCCGATTGGTGTGATATAAACTGGAAAGATTACATATATTGGACCCTAAATTTGACTTAATTTTTACCTTTGACCTCCAACTTTTATAATGCACAAACATTCACTTTAACTATCCAACTTTTAAATAAATAAACACATGAGTCCTACATGACAGAATACACGTAGGACACCACGTAAGACAAAAAATAACATTTAGGATGACATGTGGGACATGTGTGTCTATTTGATCAACTTTATACAAGTTTATGTGTATTTGTGCACATCCAAAGTTGAAGGATAAATATGAAATTTCAAGCCAAGTTAAAGGGTACATATATATATTACTGCTTGTTTGTTCTACAAGAGATCATTTAGTCTACGTTCCGCGGAATCTTCAGTGTTGGATCCAGACCCGTCTCGAGCGATATTGGTGCGGGTGCGGGGTAAGGTTCAGATTTGGTTAATCGGATCCTGATACTTTTACTAGAGCCTTAAAATAGGGAAGAAAAGATTAATTTCACTGCTGGCCAAAGCTAGATGACTTTTCTCCAGCAATGTTGTCAGAATGTCTGATTGTTCCATAGAAAAGAATTCTTGTACAAGAAAATAATAGCAAGGAGGTAAAGTCTCCAGCGGAGAGAACGAAGAATTCAAAGGTTTGTTCTTGAAAAAGAAGAGAGTAACTTTTTTTTGTCTTGAAAAAGCAGATAAAAAGGCTAAGGTTTTCTTGGGAGATGAAAGGGGAAAACAACAGTTTAATTTAATGACTCTCCACATGACGAAAGATATACCAAAAGGAATTCCTTTTCCCCAAATTTCAATGAAATTGGGATTTTTCTATTGTCCTTATCGGAGAAAATCCCAAGTAGAAGAGCAAGAAAAATTTCCATTAGTTGTAGGAGTCCAAATGGAATGATCTGTATCCTGCATATTTCCAAAGTCCACTTTAATCACCTGTTGAACTGGTTGAACAGAAAGAATGTGTATGAGAGAGTCTTGACCCACAAGAAATTTGATTAATAATCTTTAATTTGATAAAGGAGACTTTGGGTGGGGGTGGGGGTGTTGTTCATCTTGTTTTCCGAACATACTTAGAAAAAACTTTGAACATCTTTGTAAGACAACAAAGTTCAAGAACATTTTCACTACTAGAAAATTAAAGCTAGTAGCGAAACTAGAATTAGAAACAGATTTTTTAAAAAAATATACGAAATATTTTTCTTAAAGAAGAATTATTGTTAATATTTGTCTAATGAATCTTAATTATTCCAAAAAAAACTTTGCAGAAACACAAAGTTACCAAGTTTAATGAACCAATGAAGTACAAAATAATAGAAGAACTGAAATTAATTCACAAATCTAAAATTTGTAAAACATGTACCAGAATCTGGAAAAAATTTAATAGGAAAAAGATCAAGTCCAATGAACTCAGAGTGTCCCTTTAGGAAATTATTCCCATCTAGTATCCGAGGTTTTATTTGGAGTATGATCTCCCAGGATAAAATGATCTCAATCACTAGAGTACAGATACAAAAAACTCCGGTGTCAGCGTAACACTCAACGGCAGTAAAGTACACTTAGCATACTACATTTAGTAGTTGAAGAAGAAGTACATGAATTCTTTATCAAAATCAGGAGAAGTCCCTCAATTTATAGAAAACAAAGAGTAGTGAGAAAAGGTTCTTATTGTGTCTTACCGGAAAGGTCACAAACCTTTGGAAAAGTCACAATCTCTCAGAAAGGTCGTCACCTTTCATAAAAGACACAACTTTCCATAAAAGTCACAACTTTTCATAAAAGTCACAACTTTTCATAAAAGTCACAACTTTTCATAAAACTCACAACATTTCACAAAAGTCACAACTCTTTATAAAAGTCGCAACTCTTCATTTTCCATACACACCTTTTTAAAACACAACAATCCCCCGCATTAATGGGGAACGACACGACGACAGAGAAACGTACAAGTATGTGTACTCTACAAGCAAGAATTAATTGCATCTGGATAAGTAGGTTTCCCCTTTGACTTTCCGTAGTAAACATATGTCGGATATACTTGGTCAATCGTTAGATGCGATATCTTTGAACCGTCGAACTTTTGTGTATACCTAGACAACCATATCTCACACAATTAACCCTTTACCTTCTATGGTTCTTACGGTTTTGTTCGTTTTAGCCATGAACACCTCCTGGTTTCATGAGTGTATAGAGAGATGGACTTTTGACAATCATCTTCTTTGAAGCGTCTTACACTTCACACTCACATAGGTTACTGCTAACCGTGTTATGCCGTAGATATACTATTTGGTCAACTCTGCCAAACTTAGCAAATCATTAAAACCATTAAGCCTTATTAACTCACTAACAATCCTTAGTATTGTATCCTTGTCCCTGAGCATTGTCTTCATCATGAGAATGGATTGAGTTTGTTGACAATGTCGAACCGTCATTCACAACTTTCTTTTTCTCCTTGAATCTAGATCTTGGGATCTCTAGTCTGCTAGATAGAGTTACCACCATGATTACTTGTCCTACGTCGTAAATTCATTCCCTTATATGATCTTTTAACTTCCTCTCTAGTTAGTCCTTTTTGTAAATGGATACGACACATTATATAGTCAATTCTTATAATTCCACTAGAGAGTAGTTTCCTTACGGTATTATGTCTATGTCGTATATGACGAGACTTTCCGTTATACGTCATGCTCCATGGCCTACCTAATGAATCATGACTGTGGAAGTGTATGCATAATAATGCCAATGGTTTGGGCCAAAATAGAATATCTATCAAGAAATTACGGAGTCTTTAAACTTATTCACCGACCTTATCTAGAGCACCTAGCTCAAAGATCATTGTAATGCTAGCTATACATGTCTCTTTTGAAATATTTCTAAGAGACTGCTCCTCTACCAATAATAAATCCATACACATTATATGATATACATCATGCTTCCCAAAACTCTAGCACTATCCAATTGTGAGTCACTTTTAATTCACTCTTTGGAAATGCAAAGCTCACATTTATTGGAGACTTGATAATATTGACAACCAAATATTTGAACTTGTTAAGTACCTTTACAGTGCAACGAGACCGTGAAAATGCTAAACATTATGGAGTTCTACGAATTCTTATATGTAAGATCGCTTTAGCAACTCCAATAATTTTCATTCCACTTGCTTTATAGCATAATTTTAGTAGCATATGTCATTAGTGTTTCTATTGATTATCAACATATCACCAATATAAAAACAAACAATGACCTTATGATTTTAGTGTGAACACATTTATCACTTCCATCATTCTTCAATCTATTTGCTGACATGGTTTGATCAAATTATGTCATTGTTTGGGTGCTTCCATAATATGACTTATCAAGTTCACACACATTCTTTTATTTACCAGGAACCACAAAACCGTCGGGTTGTTCTATGTAAATTACTTCCTCCAAATTCTACATTTAAGAAAGTTCTTTTCACATTCATTTGATGAATTTGGAGGTCATATACCACACTAATAATTTTTGCATCCGAATGGATGTAATTCTAATTACTAACGAGTAAACATATCGACAAGATCAAAACCTTGGTTTTTTTTATCTAAAGCCTTTGACACAAAGTCTTGCTTTATATTTTTCAACAGATCCATCAACTGTTATTTTCTTTCTAAAGATTCACTTTGAACCCAAATATTTATTTCTTGAAGAATATCAATTAACTTCCAATATTTTTTATTGACACCATCTTTTCAAAGAATGAGTCTACAGAAGACACATGAAATGTTACAAAATCATAATCGAAGGAATTAAATGTCCTTTAACATTTACTAAGCCTATGAATGTCTTTATTAAGTACATTATCCTTTTCATTTCCTAGGCCTTTTAGACCCTTCTCTAGACTACTCAAGTCTAATTTTACACTCCATAGTCATAGGTCCTATTTTAATTCTTTTAGAAATAGGAACTTGGACTTTGACTAGATACCCCCACACTTTGTAATATTTCAAGTTGGATTTCCTTCCTTTCCATTTCTCATATGGAAAAGATTGTGTTCTGATCAAACAAAATCGCTTTCTTTCTAAAAAGACAACTTTTTGTTGTTTCCTTTTGCAGTACGGATAGTTCCTCCACACAAGTTTTTTATAAACCTGAACTTATAAAATAATGCATGTATCATTTCTTTCAACATTTGGTTTTTCATTATATTGAGGTGAATATGGCAGTAGTTAAATGGATATCCATTTTCCAAACATATTTCTACACAATGAGATTTATACTCTCCATTCTTCTCACTTCGTATATTTTTTTCACACTGATTTTCAACTTCAATAATACATTATCTAGACATTTCTATTGCTTCATCCTTACCATTCAACAAATAGACATAGTCATTTCTAATGCAATTCTCAATAAAAGTAACAAATACTTTTTCAAACCATGATATGGTGTTAACTTCATATCAAAAATGTTATTGTAAATCAATTCTTAGGGATTAAAATTTCTTTCAACAGACTTATAAGAGTGCTCAACATACTTAGATTCCACAAAAACTTGTCATTTTAAATATTGTACTTAAAGTTAGGCAATACTTCTAAGTTGATCAGTTTTCCTTACAAGGGTTTGTAATTGACATGCCCCAAGTGTTTATGTCACAAACATATTGACTCAAGAAAGTAAGAAGAAATAAAAATATTGAGTTCGAAAAGCTCTTCGCGAGGTAGCATTTTCCTCACTAATATTTTGTTCATATTTCTAACATTTTTGTGTGATACAAACATTGTTTAGATTGTCAAATGTCCTTTTCAAAAGGACATATTCAATATGATTGTTATATAACTACCCATGAACAAAGTTTCATCGGGTTCAATAAAGACAATATAGTCCAAATGTTATTTTTACAAAAATATAAAAAATGACTATTCACCAATATTCATGTCTATGCAAATACTTTTATTATAATAGACATATCTTTTAATGAAAAATCACAACATTTTATGTGATATTTTTTCCATAAAAGAACACAATTATTTTGAACAAGTCTATATATAATTTGGATGTTTCATACTAGTCACACTATATACTAGTACTCAACAACCACAATACCAAATATACTCCAAGAATTTTGTGGTATAACATAATACATAAATATCATTGAATTTCATATATTTTGCTCCAAAGTTAAATTAGATATCAAGTCTAATCATAAGCAAATAACCCCCACATTTCAAATGTGATCTCAAAAATATTTTTAAAGTATTTGAAAATAGTTTTTCCACATATTTTAATGTTGGAAACATTATTCTACGAAAGAATTATAGTGCTGCAATTCTCTTTGAAAATATTTATACAATATCAAAGTTCATTTCATAGAGACACAAATCACAAATTATAAGTCACTGATATTTTTCCTATATCATAATTAAACATACCACTTAGTATTTTAAATACTAACAATAAGGACAAAAAAATTGTACAATTTATTTCAATATTACATTGAAGTTTATAGAAAATCAAAAGTACAATACTCACTTATTTTGTAAAGTTTTCATATTCTTCAAACCGATTGCATAAACCAATTTATCAAGAGTATAACACCACAAAAGTTTTAGTCGACAAAAATCAGATACACTAACATTTCCCATTGAGTACAAAACTACAAAAGTCTTTTTTTTCTCCAAACAGAATAACACATATTCTTTATCATATAGAAATGTTTTTATTATCAAATAGTCTTCCAACTATAACATTTTGATATACTATTTTATCAAACAAAAGTATGCATCTTTCATTTTTGGAAACTAAAGAATTTTAAAAGCAACTATATTTGCGAAGTAAAATTCATTCCACAACATATGTTTTGCAGATCTTTTTCAAAAGATACACATAGTAAAAAAAAATCAAAGATGATAACTCTTAGAAACTATTTTCCTTCTTAAATAATTTAATAAGAAGGTTACATGGTAATCTTGAAACAGAATACCATAAAAAATTTCTGTTACATTCTCACTTCGACCTTGCTAAACAAAGCAACGAATTATGGAGAAGTAATGCATTTATCTTCTACTTCCATGACCAGATTCTGTCAATCAGTAGAATACAAAAATACTAAGAGTATAATAATTTCCTTCAGATTGTGGTTCATCTTGTATTTCAAACATACTTAGAAAAAACTTTCAACATCTTTTTAAGACAACAAAGTTCAAGAACATTTTCACTGCTAGAAAATTAAAGCTAGTAATGAAACTAGAATCAGAAACAGATTTATAAAAAAATATACAAAATATTTTTCGTAAAGAAAAAATATTGTTAATATGTGAATAAAGAATCTTACTGATTCCAACAAACTTTGAAGAAACACGAAGTTACAAAGTTTAATGAACCAGTGAAGAACAAAAAATAGAAGAACTGAAATTAATTCACAAATCTAAAATTTGTAAAACACGTACCAGAATCAGGAAAATTTTTGATAGAAAAAAGATCAAGTCCACTTAACTCACGGTGTCCCCTTAAGAATATTATTTCGCTCTAATATCCGAGGTTTGATTTTGAATATGACCTCCCAGGGTAAAATGATCTCAATCACAAAGTATAGATATCAAAAACTTCTGTTTCAGCGAAACACTCAACAACAGTAAAGTACACTTAGAATACTATTATTAGTAGTTGAAAAAGAAGTCCATGAATTCTCTATTTAAATGAGAGGATATACCTAAATTTATAAAAAAAAAAAAAAAAAAAAAACGGTAGTGCAAAAAAGTTCTTATTGTGTCTTACCGGAAAGGTCACAAACCTTTGGAAAAGTCACAATTTTCAGAAAGGTCATCACCTTTCATAAAAGTTACAAATTTTCATAAAAGTCACAACTTTTCATAAAAGTCGAAACATTTCATAAAATTCATAACTTTTCATAAAATTCGCAACATTTCATAAAAGTCACAACTCTTTATAAAAGTCGCACCTCTTCATATATCATTCACACCTTTTTAAAATCTAACAGGGGGTACGGGGGTTTAATTTGAATTTTAGTTAGGTTATTTGAATTGTTGAGATATTTTAGGTTATTTTAAATTTAAACCTATGCATATTATGCTTTTTTATTCCTATATAAAGTTCCTCAGTGCTTATGAAAATTAATAAAATAAATTGAAAGCCACTGAAAGTCATTTCAATTTATTGAGAGATATCAATCCTTTTGTGCATGCCCATTTTTTTAGTATTTATATTACGGGATTCGTAAAATCTTCCAAAGAACTGTCATACTACCTTTAACCAGAAAGAGGTTTATTCCAATATTTTTAATGTTTCGGGGCTATACATTTTAACCTGCCAAGGCTACTATTTTGAACCCCTGTATTTTTTTTCAACGCACAAGCTTTTTTTTATCCATTTTTAACAAAAAATTAATGACAAAGATCAATCTATTTTTTGAGTTCCCCAAAAACATTTAGAGGCAAAAACTATAAAACTTTGTTTGTGAGAATAAAAACATATTTTTAAACAATAAAAAAAAAAGGATGGAATTTGGCTTATTCCAAATAATGAAAAGAATACATAATCAACTACCAAAGAAAAATTTGAGGAGTATTTTTTCAATTGCAGTAATTAAAGGCAAGTAGGAGTGTTTAAGTTTGCTTCTTGTTACTACACTAACCTTAAATAAGATAACTTTTTAGTGTAAGATGAATTTGAACTTTAAATTTTCGTTAGGTTGTTTGAATTGTTGAGATATTTTAGGTTGTTTTAAATTAAAATTGTGCAGTTTATGTTTTTTGTTGGCTATATATAGCCCTTCAAAGCTTAAGAAAATTATTAAAATAAATTGGAGGCTATTTAAAATCATTTGAATCCTTGAATGTCATTTCACTCCATTGAGAGTCATTTCAATCTTTTGTGCTGCGCTTGTTTTTCTTTAAAAAAAACACCAACATGTCCATCTTTTGATCTTCCTATTGTTCTGAAGTTCACATCCTTATAAGTAATGAATCAACTCTTGTAATTGTTAATCTCTTGACTTGATGCCTCCTGGTACATCCTGAATTGCATCATGATCAATTCAATAGAGTGTTTGTCGATAGAACAGAAAGGATTATATCATAAGAAAGCATAGGTATTAACTTTTATAAGTCTTTAAATAGATCAAGAAGATTTCGACTTAAACTTGTGTGTGCTTTTTTTACTTTTCATTATTTATTTTGTTTTAATCGTAATTGTGTTAAGGACCTAGTCTTATTGTACTTAGTGGGTGCATACATTCCCTTAAAAATTTCGGATTGGAAATTTATTAATCCAACAACCCAACTTCAAAAGCGCATAACTTACTCATACAACGTTCAAATTGCGAAAAGTTGGCGGCGTTGGAAAGATCCCTCCAAGGGCTTTCCAACCATATATTGAAGTACCTCTAGCTCATCCTAATCTAGAATTTATGTCCATTTGAAAATGACCGAAAACTAACTTTTAACTTCAAATTTTCCACATTTCCTTACAATTTCCAAAATAAACTATTTCCATATTTTACACTTCCTTCTAGTTCTTTCTAGTGGCGAGATATTACCGAGTGGTCGCGGCAAGGGCAGAGGTAGAGTAAGGGCTAAGGATAGAGTCCGTGGGAGAGTGACACCTTTTATGAATGAGGTGTCGGTTAAGAATGTTTAAATTAATGAGAACCCTGTGGTAAATAATGAAGAGATAGAAAAGAAAGTTGAGATAACGGATGTTGAGAAGGTTGAAAAAGAGGAGGAAGTGAGGCTGAAGCGACCGGTATCCCTCCAATCGATCCGGTGTTGGTTGCATAGATCATTTCATTTTTAAAAGGGTTGGCTGGTACGGGAATGCTTCCACCTACTCAAGCCCCTACTGACACTCCAGTAGCTAGGAATCCGGTGTTGGTTGCATAGATCATTTCATTTTTAGGTTTTTTGATGTCCAGTAATGAACATGATATGTTGACCAAGTTACTGAAGCACAAGCCTCCAGTATTTCTAGGTTTTTAGATTAAAGATGCTTATGAGTTCATCTTGTATTGTTATGAGAGGTTGCATAAATTGGGCACGTTCACCAACATGGGATTGAGTTTGTGTCCTTTCAACTTCAAGGTGAGACCAAGCAATGGTGGAGAGCTTTCATGGAATGCAGATCTTCTGCATTACTGCTAATTACTTGGACCCAATTCCATGCCTTGTTTCTAGAGAAGTACGTAGCTAGGAGCTTGAGAGAACCCTAAAAGGATTAGTTTATGGCATTGGAGAAAGGTGGTATGTTTGTGGCTGCTTATGAGGACAAGTTTCACGCTTTATCTAAATATGCTACGCAATTGGTTACTACTGAGGAGAAGAGGATCCGGTTATTTGTTATAGGTTTGAAATCTGAGTCGCATGTTTTACATGTCCACATGACCTCTTAAGGGAAGAGTTTCAATGAGGCCACATATTATGTTAAGAAAGTGGAGGGGTTAGGCAAGACGTTCAAGCCAAGACATTGGTTAAGAAGGTCAAGATTTGTTGAATTTTTAAGGCCTCCTATGCTATAGGATTTACTCGACTGACACTCGCATCCATGCCGATTCAGTCCGCCATGCGCACCTCCACAACTAACAATTTGGGGACTCCATATAATAATTTTAAGGATAGTAAGAGTATGGTGCATGCGACAAGCAGCAGACCATCCGAAGATCGCAATTGTTTTAATTGTGGGGAACATTGGCACAGGAGGAGAGATTTTCCACACCCTCGCATGTTTGAGTCCGGACAGTAGACTTCTCGAGCAATAGTACTCGTTGGAAGTGCAAATAATAGTAGAGTACATCTACAAGGTGGGTGAGCAGGTAACCAGCAAGACCGTGGACGTAGAGGAATTTTAAATGGAGGTAGAGGTAATGCAGAACGTGGAAGGGAAGTTGATCGTGTTGATGATAAGGCTCAGTGTTATGTTTTTTTGGACAAGAATGAGTCGGAGACATATGAATCGGTGAGCACAGGTATTGTTCTTGTTTGTTATCATATGGCTAATGTGCTATGTGATATTGATTCCACTTGTTCGTATGTGTTTATGAGATTCTCTGATTTTGAGATAGTGTGTGATGTCGTTGATTCCTTATTCGTGTTTCTACACTCGTTGAGAGTCAATTGTACTCACCTACGTCTATTTTGCTAGCCCTATTTTGTTCCTTGGATTTTAGACTAGGGTTGATTTTGTAATTTTGGATATGCCTGATTTTGATACTATCTTACGCATGACCTTTTGTCCCCCTATCATGTTTTGCTTAATTGTAATACTAAGTGTGTGACTGTAGAATTTCAAAGAAGGGAAATATTAGAGTAGGAAGGGGTGTACAAGCCTAATCAAGATAAAATTGTATCCTCCATGTGGGATATTAAACTAGAAGAGCGGGGTTGTTCGGATTATTTGTCTCATGTTATGGACGTTGATATGGAGGGTCCATCGACTAGGTTTATTCATATGGTGTCTGAGTTTAGTAAATTATTCCCCAATGACTTGTCTCGCATGCCTCCGGATAGAGACATACATTTCTATATTTACTTAGTGCCTAGTACTCATCTTATTTCAATTCCTCCGTATCGCATGTCTTTGACAGAGTTGACAAAGCTTAAGGCTCAAATAGCAGAGCTCCTTGATAAGGGATTTATCCATCCTAGTCCCTCCCATGTGGTGCTCTAATTTTGTTTGTTAAGAAGAAAGATTATAGCAAGAGGATGGGTAAAAGCCACCAGCAATTGAATAGAGTCACTATTCGGAATAGGTACCCCTTACCTAGAAAAGATGATTTGTTTGATCAATTGCAAGGTGCAGTGGTCTTCTAAAATATTGATTCATGATTGGGTATCACCAATTAAATTTTAGGCCAGAATACATACCCAACATGACTTTTAGAACTTGTTATGGGCATTATGATTTTTCGTGATGTCGTTTGGGTTGGCTAATGCGCCTGCAACATTTATGAGTTTCATGAATCGGGTGTCCAATTCCTTTCTTGATTCCTTCGTGATTTTATTTATTGATCATATTTTGGTGTATTTAAGAAGTGAAGAAGAGAACACTGACCATCTCCTTACTGCTTTGGGTGTTCTTGGAAAGCAAAAGATATATGCAAAATTTTCTAAGTGTGATTTTCGGTTGAAATCGGTGGAATCTTTGGGACATGTAGTAATATCCCACAATTTTAAATATCTAGTAATAAGCTAAGAAACTAGAAATATTTATTTTTTGAACAAAGTGAAAAATCTGGAAAATTGACTAAGTTATGAGAATATTTTTTGGTCATTTTCAAATAGCTGTAACTTTTTTCTTAGGATGAGTTAGAGTTAGTTCTTGATATGGATGGAAATCTATAACAGAGATCTTTCGAATGCCGTCGAGTTTGTGTATTTTTGATATCGTATGAGGAAGAATTGCCTACCGGAAGTTTGACTATTGAAGTAATGAAAGACAAAATCTTGATTGAAGGAAGAGCAAACTAGTGTTTTCACCAATTAATATCATATTTCATTTTTAGGGTATTTGGGGTAAAAACAAATCTTAACTCAGTTTTGGAAAAACAAAATCATGCTTAGGACTTGAAGAAGAGAGAAAATAATAAGTAAAAGGGGAGAAGTCAAGGATTCATCAAGAACTTCAAGATTTGCGAGTGAGATTCGTCCGAGGTAATCCCAATCAAAACGTCAAATCTTTTGTGCTGGGTTAGTTCACCTAAATCCAAACTTGTTTCAATTATGTATTTTTAGAATTCTTTACATGTGAAGAAGTAAGTTCTTGAAGAATCTTATCAAATTCAAGTTGGCTGAGTTTTTCGAATGCCTATTGTTGTTTGTTTCATAATTCTGAGTTGTTTTTCAAGTTAAATCTATTGGGTATTGAAGGTACTAATGATCTTAAGGGTTTGGGAAAATAATAATGGAGGTTAAGAAAGTTTAGCATTGAAATACGAGAGGAGAAAGATGTTAGACACACCTGCGCAGCACCATGTGTTGTACGCCCCATATGCGCCAGGGGTCTTGGTGTTGGTGCACCTACAGGGCGCTAGGAAGAGGTCTGCGAGCTCAAGGCCAAGTTCGGCGCACACCGGATGCACCAGAATCAACATTTGCCTCCCAGTTTTTGTAGTTTAGCCTATTTTAGTCCTTCTATGGTGTATTAACACTCTCTAGTGATTATAATTACTTTAAATGACTCACAAAAGCATAGGAATCAGAGAAAATTCAAATCATAATCTTGAATTTGTACTTTCATTCAAGGAATTTTATGATCAAAGTCAAAGGAGTTAAGAATCAAGTCTAAAATTTAGGAAACAAGTAAACGCGAAGTTCGTAAAGGTTTTCAAGAGTCTTTAGCAATTTTTATATTTTTTAAGACCTAAGTTTCAGGTTAAGTAACAAATACAGAGTTAAGTTCATTTCTCAAAAAGTGATAAGAAAACTAAAGTATTCCCTAAGAGTTGATTAAAGACTCCAGTTTAAAGCTAAGTAAAAAGTAAAGAGTTGAGTTCATTTCTCAAAAACTATAAGGGAACTACGTATTCAGTAAGAGTTTATAAATCTTTTCGCATATAAGAAAAGAAGGAAACTAATCGTTCCAAAATAGTTTTAAAAAAGAAAAAGAAACATTGATTCCAAGAGAGCTTTTTAAAGCTACCCAAAGAAATCAGTTTTTTGAAAAACACATGAGCTAAGTATCATTTCGGGAGTAGCATTGAGCACCGATGTGTGGATGTGAGTTCATAATAACTCAAGTCTCCATGAAAACAATGTAGTCATCATGTGTATTAACGGGTCATACTCCTAGGATGATCACATAAGTTAAGATAGTAGATCTACTAAGTTAAGTAGTAATATGCGACGAAAAAGTATAGAACGATTCTGTCATCGTGGGCAAGACGTTATATCACCACATAAGCTCATAGTGGTTGTTTTAGGTTAGAGAATCTACCAGAGGAACTATATTATTTTATATATAAGTAAAGTAAGTTTGATATTGAATTTCTTTAAAGAACTAAGTGTTTTCATTGTTTTACAATCTTTTATATATTGCTTATGTCTATTTGCTTTATATTAAATCAAGTTATTCATGAGTTAAGCAAAGCCAAGGTATGTGTTCCTTCTTACTTTTTTTCAAGCTTAAGTTGTTTTTAGCATTCCAACTCGCATACTCGTACATTCAGTGTACGTAAGTAAGTTGGCCCGCATCGTCTCATTATGAAGACTCAAGTAATCAGGATCAACATCATCCTGTACATTGTTGATCTAGCTAAGCATTCGGAGTTTGTGGAGGACATATTTACTCGTTTTTAAGTCTTTCTTTTATAGGATGTTCTCAGATCTGTCCCAATATCTATTTGAGTATTATAGAGGTTTCATAGAGAGTCATATAGCTTAGTATTGAGTCTCTCATTTTTGTGTTGTAGAAATTTTTCTATGAGACTTAAATATCATTTTGGCCAATTTATTTAATTTATGTTATTGAATGAGACTATTAAATTGAGTTAAGTCTTCCTCTAAGTTAAGTTATCAATGCCAAGGGTCCACTCAAGACCAACAATGGTAATGGAGTGTCAGCAACGTCCAGAGTGTATGCTCGGGGTAGAAAAACTTTATATCAGAGCACAAAGTTCAAGATTCCTAGGGAGTCTACATAGCCTTGTCACTAGAGTCCCAATTATTGTGTGAAGCGCGCCACAACTATAATTAGGAGGCTGCAACATGTATGAAATACTTCACTTCTTTCATATTCATTTTCATGCATTAGAGTTTATTTCTAGAAGTTTCCCACTAATTTGTTCTTGTACGTGTTTTTTAGATAACACTACCCCTACGAATATCACCAAGAGGTCGTCCAGCTAGGGGGACTGTAGGGGAACCAAAGTTGCCCAATGCCCCTAAAGTACAACTTCAAGGAGAAGTTTCTAATGTTGAGTTCAGAGAGACAATAAGGATGCTCAGTCAAGTGGTAACAAATCAAGTTGGCCAGTAGGGAGGAGCTCGACAATAAGTGGCTGACACTTAAAGGATTCAAGAATTCTTGAGGATGAATCCTTCAAATTTCACGTGTTAGATCACTACTGAGGATTCAAATAATTTTCTTGAGGAACTAAAGAAGGTTTTTCATGTGATGCACGTTGATAATGTTGAACGAGTTGAGCTAGCTACATCTCAACTAAAAAATGTGCTTCTGATTAGTGGAAGAAGGGCAGCAAAGAGGATGCGCCACATTCGAGTTGGGCCCATTTTGAAGAGGATTTCTTAGGGCGTTTCTTTCCCTGAGAACTGAAAGAGAACAAGGTACGAGAGTTTCTTACACTGAAATAGGACACCATGAGTGTGCATGAATATGGGTTGATATTCACCCAGTTGTCTCGCTATGCTCCTGAAATGGTTAAGAACATTATAATCAAGATGAGCTTGTTTTTCGGTGGCTTGGATCGTGCATCAAGAAAAGAGGGTAGAGCTGCAATGCTGAAATGCGACATAGACATATCAAGGTTAACATATTATGTGCAACATGTTTTCGAGGAGAAGATGAGGGATAAATATTAGTAATAAATAAGAGACCTAAAAGAGGGAATGAGTCAGGGCATCAGAAGAGTAATGTTAATCATTTATCCTTCTAACAAAAACAGAAGAGTCGTTCCCCATCATCTTCTAGTGCACGTACGCCTATGAACAAGGTTGAATCCTATGGTAATAATTCTAGATCTAAAACTACATATTTATAGGGAATTGTGGCGCAATGAGGTAGTAAGACTTCTACCTACGACAAGTATTGTTAAAGACGCTACGGTGGTTGTCGTAAAAGCTCTAGTGGTTGTTTCAAGTTTGTTAAGACCAGGAATTTCCTAAGAGAGTGTCCAAAGTTTAAGAAAGAAAGTATAATGGGGACAATAATGCCAAGTGATCATTAGTTTCTCGACCATATAGGGCTGCACCTATGGGAGCTACTTTCGGTACTGGCGTGGGAACAAAACACTTGCATTCTCTCAACAATCACAAGGAGCATTAGAACTAGAGAGATGTTGTCACTGTTATGATTAAAGTCTTTGCTTTATTGTTTATACATTACTAGACCCAGGGCGAGTTTATCTTTGGTAACTCCATTTATTCCCATGGACTTTGATATAATTTTTAAGCAACATAGTGAACTATTCAGTGTTTCCACATGTGTTGGTGAATCCATTCTAGCGGAAGTGTCTATTATGATTGTCCCATTTCCATCAATCACTAGAGTGCCATAACTGATTTAGTTGAGTTAGACATTGTAGACATTAATTCCATTATAGGTATGGAGTGACTTGATACCTGTTAGGCCTCAATTGACTGTAGAACTCGAGTTGTCAAGTTTCAATTTCCAAATGAGTCATTGTTAGAGTTGAAATGTAGTTCAGCAATGCCTAAGAGTCGCTTCATTTTGTACCTTAAGGAAGGAAGTTAGTTTTCAAGGGGTGTTCCAATCACTTAGTCTAAGTTAATGACTCTAGTGTTGAGAGACCCCTATTCAGTCAGTTCTAGTAGTAAAAGAGTTCCAAAAATTATTATCAAATAATCTTCGTGGAGTCCCTCCTGAGAGAGATAAACTTCAGCATAGATCATCTTCCACATACTCATCCAATCTCTATTCTGCCAAATAGGATAGCACCAACATATTTGAAAGATCAGTAAGATAATAGTTCTATTCGACCAAGTGTCTCACCTTTGGGCAGTCTGGTCTCTTCTGTGAGTAAGAAGATGGTTCCCTTAAGATGTGTATAGATTATGGTCAATTGAACAAGGTTACCATAACCCAAGGATAGATGGTTTATTTAATGAGCTTTAGGGTGTTTTTTCCGCATGATTTACCTCGTATAAGGCTACCACCTGTTGAAAGTTAGAAAATGTAACATTCCAATGACTACTTTGAGAACAAGATATGGGCATTATGAGTTTTTGGCCATATCATTTGGCTTGACCAATGCATCAGCAACATTCATGGACCTTATGAATCGAGTCTTCAAACCTTATTTGGATATGTTTGTGATATTTTTCATTGTCATTCTAGTTACCTCAGAATACTCCTCAGACATTGAACGATAAGGAATTACATGTTAAGTTCTCAAAATGTAAGTTTTGGCTTAAGTCTATGGAATTCTTGGGCATAGTTTCCAGTGATGGGAATAGAGTTGATACCCAAACAATAGAAGAAGTTCTGAGTTTGCCTAGATCCACGTCGCGAACTGATATAAGGAGTTTCTTTGGTTTGGAAAACTACTATAAAATGTTCGTTGAGGGTTTTCATATATTTTATCTGCTTTGACCAAGTTTACTCAAAAGACAGTCCAATTTTGATGGTCTGAATCTTGTCAGAATAGCTTTTAGAATTTGAAGAAGAGGTTGACTAATGCCCTAAGCTTGACTTCACTAGAAGGTACACAAGGTTTTGTGGTGTATTTTGATACATCTAGAGTTTGTTTGGGTTGCGTGTTAATGCAAAATGGCAATGTTATAGCTTATGCTTCCAAACAACTCAAGGTTCATGAGAAGAATTATCCAATCCATGAATTAGAGTTTGTTGTTGTAGTATTCACATTGAATATATGGTGTCATTATTTGTATGGTGTTCATGTGGATGTTCTCATTGATTACAAGAGCCTACAATATGTGCTTACTAAGAGAGAGCTTAGTGTAAGGAAAATGAGGTGGCTAATATTGATATAAGAATTCTTTGTCACCCAGGTAAGGCTAATGTTGTTGTTGATTCCTTAAGTAGGTTGTCTTTGGGTAGTACCGCCCATATTTAGTAAACGAATAAGGAATAAGCAAAAGAAGTGCATAGACTTGCACGCCTAGGAGTCTGACTCATGGATTACGCAGAAGGGGGAATAGTGGTGACAAATGGGGATGAGTCATTATTAGTGTCATAAGTGAAAGATAATCAAGACCAAGACCCCATTTTGCTTTATTTTAAGTCAAATGTTTATAAGCAAAGAGTATTAGCTTTTAAACAAGGGGGAGATTTTGAGTTGAAGTATCAAGGTACTTTTTGTGTACCTATGGTGGATGTACTCTATGAAAGGATCATGGAGGTAGCTCATAGCTCCATATATTCCATTCATCCAGGCCCCACAAAGATATATCGCGATTTGAAAGAGGTATATTGGTAGGAAGATATGAAAAAGGGCATTGCTAAGTTTATTGCCAAGGCCTAAATTGCCAGCAAGTGAAAGTAACACACCAAAGGCCTGAAGTTTTGTCTGAAAATATAGAACTTCCGGAATGCAAGTGGTAAATTATTAATATAGACAACATTACGGGGTTGCCAAGGTCTTGCAAGAAGCATAACTTAACTTATTTTAAGTAAAGTTATTCATGAGTTGACCAAATCCAAGGTAAGTGTTACTTCTTACTCTTTTTCAAGCTTATGTTGTTGTTAGCATTCAAAATCCCATACTCGTACATACAATGTATTGTTGCTAGCTGGCCTACATTATATCATGATGTAAATGCAAGTAATAAGGATCAACATCATACAACGTCTCGTTTATCTAGTTGAGCGTTCAGAGTCAGTGTTGAGCCTTCTTGCATTGTTGCGGACAAATTTATTCCCTATTTAATCTTTTTTTATAACATTTAGTTTGGTCTATCCCAACATCTATCTTAGTATTATATAGCCATGATAAAAAGTCAAATAGTTTAGTATTGAGTCTCGCGTAATTGTATTGCAAACGTTTTTCTATGAGACTTAAGTGCCATTTTGACGAATTTATTTACATTAAGTTATTAAATAAGACGATTGCATTGAGTTAAGTCTTCCGTTGATTTAAGTAAGTAAGGCTAAGGGTCCGCTCGAGGCCAGCGTTGGTCACCAAGTATAAGCCACGTCCAGGGTGTAGACCCAGGGCATGACACATGTAGTGTCAAAATAAGGGGTAAGGTTTGACCCCCAAAAGATTGTAGTTGTAAAGAAATGGGTACAACCTGGTATGGTTACAGAAATCATGAGTTTTGTTGGACTCGCTAACAATTATTGTCATTTTGTTAAGAACTTTTCTTTAATTGCTACTCACTTGAGCAAGATGACCTAAAATGAGGTACCTTTTGAATGGATTAAGAAATTTTGGGAGAGATTCCAAAAGCTAATTATGACTCTTTTGACCATCGCGCCTATCATGGCATTACGGGTTGAGGGTAAGGACAACATTGTTTATTGTGATGCTTCACATTCTATTTCAGGTGTTCTATCTATATAGGATCAGAATGTCATAGCTTATGCCTCATGCGAATTGAAGGTGCATGAAATAAATTATTCCAGTCATGGTTTGGAGGTAGCGATGGTGGTGTTTTCTCTTAAGATCTGGCGATATTACCTTAATGGTTTTAAGTGTGAGGTACTAACTTATCATCGTAGTTTGTAGCATGTAATCAAACGATTTGACTTTGAGACGTTAAATATAGATGGAGTTACATAAGAATTATGGTATGATTATCCAATATCATTCATGCAAGGATAATGTGTTGGTAGAAGCCTTGAGTAGAAAGAAGGTAAGTATGGGTAGTTATCTTACTTGAGTATTGAAATATCGTGAGTTTACGATAAAATTGATACATTTTACTGGAGAAATGTGTCTCTGAAGGTCTTTCTTGTTAGCTTTATGTTTGTTCCTTATTGCTTCAAGAAATAAACTCAGGCGCGAGGATTTGAGGAGAGAGCTGAGGAAAATGCAGAAAAGTGATACCTACGAAGGCAGCTACGGGCCATGGAATGACTTACAATCCATAGGTGAGGGTCTTGTGATTTCTATGCGAAGGCACTGTGGAAGCTTAGGGAAATTTTACTTAAGTGGGAACCACGAGGGTGACTTACACACCGTCATATGAGTTAGGGTCCATACTGCAGCTCTGTAGAAGTTATCTGAGAGGTGGTTCTGGTACCTAATACTGAAATAATCTATGTATTGAGTGACGGACTCGACTCACGGATTGTCTTCTGACTTACGGTTCGTACTGCGACTTCGTAGAAGCTGTGTGAGAAAGTTAAGATTTCAGAAGAGGGAAAATTTGCTAAGTATGGAGATACGACATGGACTTATGGACGGTAACTCAACCTACGGGCCGTAGGTCTTCCTAGTAACTTGAACACACGTCCAACAATTTTATTTCCTAATTTTGTTTCCCTTTTAATATAGGATTTATTTCTATAAATACAGGATGTAAACCTCGTTTTGGGGGTTGGAAACTATCACTTTGTTTTGAGTTCTTGCTTTCGAAAATTATTCTTTGCGACTTTGGCAAATTATAGATTTCTGGAATTGATTTGAAGATTTCGATTTTAAATTTAAGTTGGATTTTGGGTTTATCATTCTTATTACGTTAGTTCAAGATGTCTTCATCAATAAACATGTTGTGCGAAACATGATTGATTAACAAAGTATAAATCTCAATTCTGCAATTCTAGAATAGTGTTTTTGCATGCATTGATAGTTCTTTCGTTTAGATGTCTTTTTAATGATTTCATGAGTTAGAACTTGCCTTGTTGTTACTGGACGGACCAAGGAGGTAATTAACAAGAAAAGAATTATCAACATAAGTTTAACGTGATACTATCTAATAGACTACTGTCGATTGGTGCGAAGTAATAACTAATTCATACATCAATTATGATGTCTAATATGAGGTAATGATAAGGGTTAGTAGCTTATACATACATAGATGGACCAAGATGTATGGTGAAATTCTCTAAATGTCGGACAAAGCAATTAGACATATATAACTTATTACTTTGCATGTACTGCACAAGGAAAAGATTGTTATTACTAGTATTTAAATGTTATGAGCTTCTAGGAACACCTATAACCTAGTAAATTTCTCACCTTGATAACAGCCGAAGTTGATATTTTCTTACTTACTACTCTTATTGTTTTAGGAATTTGTCTCACAAACCCCTTTACTTAATTATTTCTGAAATACGTTGACTATAAAGATATAATCATGGGTTTAAGTCTAAACTATATTCCTCTTGGGATCGACCCCAACTTACTACTTGAGTTCTTTACTCGATAACGATCGCTTATGGTTCTGTAGGACGAATAATTTGAGAGTATAAACTGTAGCCAAGCAACCTTTGATCAATAAAATTCAAGACTTAGAGTTTAAGTTCATGCTGTTGGGCATTTCTGAAAAAGGTGGGGTGTTAGCTAGTATTGAAGCTAAGTCCATTTTTATGGAGAAGATCAAGGCCAAACAATTCGAAGATGTGAATTTAGAGGAACTTAGAACACATATTGCAATTGGTCAATCCTAATATACAACACTTGATGGGGATGGGGTACTCAATCATAAGGGTAGGATTTGTGTTCCTCGAGTAGATGGCTTGATACAGAAATTTTGACGGAATCTTATGGTTCTTGGTATTCCATTAATCCGGATGTGATCAAGATGTATAGAGATCTGAAGAAAAATTATTGGTGGTCGAGAACGAATAAAGACATTGCGGAGTTCGTGGCGAAGAGTCCGAATTTTCAACATGTGAAGTATGAGCATCAAAGGCTTGCTGGTTTACTCTAAAAAATGCTAATTCTGAAATGTAAGTGGGAGAGAAGAGCCGTGGATTTTGTTGTTGGTCTCCCCATGATCTTGGGGAAGTTTGATTCTATTTTTATTGTGGTGGATAGATTTACTATGTCTAACAATTTAAGTCCGGTGAGGTTAGATTACAATGCGACACAACTAGATATAATCTATAGGAAAGAGATAGTGAGGTTGAATGGGGTGCCCCTTTCTATCATCTCAGATTGTGTCTCCTTTTCACCTCCATGTTTTGAAGGATGTTGCATGATGAATTGTGTAAAAAAATCACTTTTAGTACAGCCTTTCATCCTCGGACAATTGGATAGTGGGAAACAACTATTCAAGTGTTGGAAGACATGTTGAGATCTTGCATGCTCGACTTTGGAGGACATTGGGTAAGTTCTTGCCGTTATATGAGTTCTCTTACAATAATAGTTATCAGCCAAGCATTGATATGACACCATTTGAAGTGTTATATTGGAGGGGATGTAGATCACCCATAGGTTGGTTTAAGGATAGAGATGGGAAACCTTTGGGAGTCGACATAGAGAAGGATGCTAAAACAAGGTAAGGAGAATTCAAGATAACCTTCTACAGAACCATAGTAAACAAAAAAAGTATGTAGATCATAAGGTGAAGGAAATGGAGTTTCAAGTTGCGGAGAATGTTTTTTCTGAAAGAATCACCCATGAAAGAGTTGATGAGATTCGGTAAGAAGGGTTAGTTGAGTCCACGATATATTGGTCCCTTTGAGATTATTTGAATATGTGGATCAAGTGGCTAATATATTGGCGCTACCCCCTAACTTTTGTGGTGTATATCTCGTATTTCATGTGTCGATGTTTAAGTGCTATCACAGTGATGGTGACTATATCATTAAGTGGGATTCCACTGAACCGATTGTTATTATTGATCTTAATGTTTGTAAATTGAGAACCAATGAAATTTTGCCATTGAAGGTTCAATTGAAGCATCATCAATTCAAGGAAGCTACTTAGAATATTGCGAAGACCATGGGTGACAAGTATCCACAATTGTTTACTGAGTCAGGTACTACATTGCCCCTTCCTTAGCTTACTTTTACTATGTTTTTTCACTCGAGGATGAGTGATGTGTAAATTGGTATCTATTATTATGAATGGGTTCCGTCGTTACAGAAATGCCAACAAGTGAAAAATTGGGGTCGGAAAAACTTTTTTGTAGTACTAGGACTTTCACAACGTTGTCTGGATTCGTATAAATTCGGAGTCATAAAGGTGTACGGAAATTTGGTAGCAATCGGGAGGAGTAAATATAATTTTTATTAAATAATTATTTAGATAACTCGTTAATAAATCCGTACTAATTAATGGAATTATAAATATATCTTCGGGAATCCATTTTAGAGTTAAGGGTAATTTCTGAGCGTAGTGGGTGAAGAGTGTGTTATAAAAAGGGATAATTGGAACTTTTTAAAGAGGGTTTTTCATGAATCATGTTGTTGCAACAAAATTATTGACACTGAAACGCCACCTCTACATCGGGATATGTGCCATTGTAGCGGACTATACGAGCATTGAATTATAATTTTTTTGGGATTTTTTTCAAGATGGAGCTCAGTGGTTCAAAAAGGTACAGCAACAGTGGGATTAGTTCCACTACAGTGACGTGGTTACAATGGGATGGGTAACGCTGTAGAGGCAAGACGTGAAATAAATTGTATATAAAACCCCGAAATGACCTTATTTGGCACTTTTCGACTTTTAGAGCTAAAGATTGACCCTTGGGATATTACAACTCGTTATTCACCATCTTGAAGCTGAAGGTATGCTTTCAACTCCCTATTTTTACTTTTTGATCAATAAAACGTAATAAAATGGGTCAATATTGATGGAAAGAGTTTCTTCATAGATTTTATGGGGTAATTAACCCTAATTTGACTAGTTCGGATTAAGGGTTTGATCTAGGGATCATAAAATTGTCAGTATTTTGGGTAATTAGGGATTGTTTGTTGATACCCGTATTATTGGGATTATTTCTCGGCCAAGAACAAGCAGAACGAACCTGGAAAGGGAAGGACCAAGTTTCTTATGGTTTCATGTGTTGTTTCGAGGTAGGTGATGGTTGTGATTTCATCATTCATGTGATGTATGCATGTTCTTGCTTCATTATGGTATTGGTATATATATGAATGTTGAAATATTGATCATTTTTTTATTACTGAGATAGATGAATGATATAGTCATTGAATCATGATGTAACTGTATGGTCTTGATGATGTACTTTTGATTGTGATTGTGATGTTTGATTGGGGACAACATTGTAATGATCCGGCAAGCTAACTTGGATTGGATTGCAATGTTCCAGCGTACTATTGGATTGGGTTGCCCCGTTTTGGCATAACTATGGGATAAAACTTCCACATTCCAGTGCAATAAGAATTTGTGTTTGGGTTCTGTGAGAGGATCAATGATGTGTTAAGCATGTGAAATATGTTTCCAGAATAATATATTGATAATGTTGTTTATGTTGATATATATGCACGTGGTTATATTGTTTTTTTACTTGTTTATATTGCAACAGTGGGATAGTCGTGTCATCTATCACTACAAGGTGGTTGTGTACTGATTCTGCACTTACTCTTATTTTGGTTGAGTATACGACATCTTCATGTGTTTATTGACAGTCCTCGTTTAGGATATTAGAGATTATCACATTGATTTCAAGGATAAGCTGCTTCTTTCAGGATACCATCGAGTTATCTTTTGTCCATGTCCAACAATTTAATACATGGACTTTTATACTTAGTTAATTTAGTAGTTCATTAGTAATTTATTTTTTAGACTTGATTATTAATAACGAGTTTTGGTACATTGACTTTCAGGATCAAGGTTTATCTTCCGCAAATGTTAGTTCCTATATAGTATTTTGTTTAGTAATGGAACTTCGTCTCAGTTGCTAGATAGTATTTTGTTTAGTAATGGAACTTCTTCTTGGACATTGAATTTGCTTCCACTTAAAATTCCTTAGTTTTAGAACAATTGTTTTAGTTGGATAGTAGTGGTGGTTCTCCCACCGGCTTGTAATTGTGGGTGTCAATCACGAATCTTAGGGTCGTGATACAACCCTTTTAAAAGGTCACAACCCTTTTCTAAAAGTCACAACTCTTCATAAAGGTCTTAAATTTAATTGAAGTCATAATTCTTTATAAAAGTCGCAACTCTCCACTTTCCATTCGAACCTTTCTATAGAACAAGCACAATATACATTACGTTTTATGTTTTTCTATAATTGAGTAATTTTTATTATTTGTATTTTTAACTACACATTGAATATAGTTAATTAATTGAAGGTCTCCTGATTAACGATCCCATTTTATTTTGTTTTTTCTTGAGGATTTTGTGAGACTAAATTTTAGTTGAACAACATCACTTCAAAGCATTAAAATATTAATGATTGAAATTCTATGAATTTTAAAATAACAAAACTTTGACGCAATTTAAGTGAAAAAATTAATAACTTAGTAATAAGGTCATTCAAGAGAAAACATTCAAAAAAAAATTACTATATTTGACTTAAGAAGTGATCCATTTTTCAAAAGATTATTGATTTACCATTTTTGCTCCTACTCATCAAATTAAATAAAATAATGTTCAAAATTTAGCCTCCGAGGTCTTTGCTCCTACTCATCAAATTAAATATTTGGGAAAATATCACTAAAATTAAATTCAAAATTTATCTTCTTGACTCCTACTCATCAATTTAAATTAAATTAAATACCAAATTTACTCTCATATAATCCTACATATCAAATAAACGCTCAAGAAAAATGAAAGAACTAAAAGTCAAAATTTACCTTCTTGGCTGCTACTCATCAATGTAAATGAAATAATATTTAAATTTTACTTTGTTAGGTCCTACTCATCAAATTAAATGCTTTGGAAAATATCACAAGAACTAAAATTTGAAAATTTTCTTTTTGACTCCTACTCAACAAATAAAGCTTAGAATTTATCCTCTTTACTCTTACTCATCAAAATTAAATGAAGTAAAATTTTGTAAACAATTAATAGAAATTACTAATTCTTAGAGACACGACTAATCAACACATAATGTATTACCATAATCTTGACAGTTTTCCTATATATACAAATTTCTTCACTCTCCCTTTGCTTCCAATTATCTTTCATTTGCATTCTCAAACAACCCAAGTTATCAGCTTCACTAGAAGTTTCTTCTGCAAGTGTTTGTATTTGTTTTTTGTATAGAAATCAAAGTCATGTTCATTTTTGTTTTCATCAATGAATGAGTGCTAGTTTAACTTTCTTTGTTTTTTAATGGGGTTCTTTATTATTATGGTTTCAGGTTTGATTTTTGTATACATTTTTTATCTTAATGATGAATGATTGATCTTTTTTCCATTCTAGACTAGTGATGGACTGCAACAAAGAAGACGCCACCAAGGCTAGAGGAATTATTTAAGAGATGATGGAGAAGGATGATGTTCCAGAAGGATTCCTTTGAGCTAAAGCCTGACCCCTTACCTACATACAAATTAGGCATTTCAGCTTCCTCCATAGAACAAAGAGAAACTACTAATATTCTCTGTGAATTCTTCTATACATCGTATTGCACTAGTACCTAATCCAGTTCCTGAACTCTAGTTTCACGACTTTGTTGATGAGAGATCATTGAAAATGTTTCAGATTGGTCAATGTTGCACAATTGTAACGTTGAATATTTCTTGCCTCGGTATTTATGGGCAGATAAAGAATATAGATCTTCTCCATGAATTTGTGTTGCATGTGGCAGGTTTTATGTGTGCCCACTCCCTTAAATTACATATGGTGGCATGATAAAACAATGTCAATTGATTGCGGACTGTTTATGTTTCGAAATAGTAAGTTGAACTTATATACTATAACAAACACTTTTCACATGTAGTAGCTGCAGAACCTTTTAAGAAGGGTTTATACAAGATCTTTCCCAGAACAAGTGGAGTTTGGGCAGTACACAAAAACTGGAGTGCTCAGCTGATGAAAGGTAAAAACTAGAAGATCTCAAATAGGAAATTGTTGAAATAGCGGATGTTTCCGATAATTATGTAGATGTGAAGTTCATAGAGTTGGTAAACGGCTTCATTCCTGTCTACATTGCTCTAGTGGAAGAAGAACAATAAGAGGCTAACAATGTAGTGAAAATGTGTGTACCATAGCATCTCGGATCTCTCATCAAATTCTTGTTTTTCACCCCATAGAAGAGAGAGGTGGTAGGTTCTTTTTTTTCTGTGAGCTTGATCCAGCAGGAATGACTATGTGTTTGTTTTGTACTGATTGAAGCAGCAAACCTTTCTTTTCTTTATAATAGACCAAAATGGGTTTTTATCATGATTGAATCTGTACGCAATAAACACATAGGCAATTTTGCTAGATCAAGCTCCCAAAAACATCACAAGTTACCAAGGCTCTCTTTTGTCAAGCGAAAAGCAGGAATTTGATGAGAAAACTTGATATGCTTCGGTACACATGGTTTCACTACTTTTTCATCCTCTTCTTCTTCAACTCTAATCATGAGGACATATTTGAAGGATTTTACCAACGCTAGGAACTTAGCATCTACATAATTATCAAAAACATCCACTATTTCAACAAACAAATATTCGTAACCATGTAGATTATTACCTTTCATCAGCTGAGCACTCCTGTTTTTGTATACTGCCCAAAATTCACCTGCTCAGTGGAAGATCTTGTATACACCTTTCTTCAAAGGTTCTGCAGATAGTACATGTGAAAAGTTATTAGTTCAAGTATATTTGGTTAGCGTACTATTTCAAAACATAAACAGTCCAAAACCAATTGACATTGTTTTATCATGCCATTGTATTGTACTTTTAGGGAGTGGACACAAATAAAATCATGCCACATGCAGCATAAACTTACAGAGAAGATCTATCTTCATTATCTTCCCATAGTACCGAGGCAAGAAATCTTTTGAAGGAGAAGATATACTCGAGCATTTTTGTTATCCTTCATTTGCAGTTTCTCATTTTCTTTTCCTGTCGTGTTGAATTGTGCTATTTCTTCCTATGATAACATCAATCTTCATGAGTTGTTTCTCAAAAATCATGGGAAAGGTCCAAAAGTACATCAATATTGCTAGTATGAGGGACTATTAGTGCTACATGTGAAAATTCAAGGAGGACTTTGAGTCTTAATCCAAAGATGAAGGACTACTTTGGGCCTTCTCTCTTGAAAATATATATTTACACTTAAAATCTGAACGTGTTGTTACATAAAATGACTCTTCTTAAAAAATTATGGGGATGAGTACTAATTAACATTCAATAATTAGGCAGAAGAATATAACATTCTGTTGAAGAAATAATATCTCCAAGGCAAAAGTAGACATTCTAATTTGGAAAATAACTACTTAACTATCAATTTACTTTATATTCTTTTCTATTATTGAGTCATTTTTAATATTTGTATTATCTTACCAGCACATTGATTGTAGTTAATTAACCGAAGGTATCCTGTTCAACGATGCTATTATATTTTGTTTTTGTTGAGGAGATTGTGAGATTCAAGTTTATTTGAGGAACATTACTTCAAAGCATTAAAATATTAATGATTAAAATATTATAGTGAAGGTTAAAATAACAAAACTTTGATGAAATCTAAGTGAATAAATTATTTGGTTAGGTAATAAGGTTAATTAATGAGAAAACATTAAAAACTTGCCATATTTGACATATCAAATGATCCATTTTAAAAATATTATTGATTTACCATTTTTGTTACAACTCATCAAAAAAAAATTCAAAATTTATCCTTCGTGGTCCTCACTCCTGCTCATCAAATTAAATATTTGGAAAAATATCACTAAAATTAAAATTCAAAATCTACCTTTTTGACTAGTACTCATCAAATTAAATTTTAAAAAATCTCAAATTTACTCTCGTATATTCCTACTCATCAAACGAAATGTTTAATAAAATAAAAGAACTTAAAGTCAAATTTTACCTTCTTGGCTCATACTCATTAATGCAAATGAAATATATTTCAATTTTACTTTCTTAGCTCGTACTCATAACATTAAATACTTCAGAAGATATCACAATAACTAGAATTTGAAAATTTTCCTTTTGACTCCTCATCAAATAAAATCAAATAAATCTTAAAAATTATTCCCGTGTCTCCTACTCACCAAATTAAATTAAGTAAAATATTCTAAAAATGAAGAGAAATTACTAATCTTCATGGATCCTGCTCATTAAGACATAATATATTACCATAAGCTCTACAATTTTCCTATATATAAAAATTTATTCACTCTCCTTTTGCTTCCAATCCTCTTTCATTTGCATTCTCAAACAACCCCAGTTATCATCTCAAACAACCCAAGTTATCATCTTCACTATACGTTTCTTCGTCAACTTTTTATATTTCTTTGTATAGAAATGAAATTCAAGTTCTTTTTTGTTTTTATCAATCTAAAAGTGAATGTTTTTTTGTGGGGTTCTTTAATCTTATTGTTTGAGGTTTGATTTATGTAGAATTTTTTTTATCTTTATGATGAATGATTGATCTTTTATTCATTCTAGACAAGTGATGGACCACAACAAACAAGAGGCCACCAAGTCTAGAGGCATTGTTGAAAGAGATGATGGAGAAGGATGATGTTCTTGAAGAATCCTTTGAACTAGAACCTGCCTCCTTACCTACTTACAAATTAGGCATTTCTGCTTCATCCATATAGCAAAGAGCGACAACTAATTTCATGGACGATGAATTTTGTTGAAGACTGGGTTCATCAGTACCTTATCAGGTTCCTTAACCCGACTTTTACAAATTTTCTGATGAGAGATCACTAGAGAAGTTTCAAATTGGTTAATATTGGCGATATATAGCGACGAATATGTCTAGCCTCAGTACTATTGGCAGATATATATGATAGATCTTCTCCCAAAGTTTTTTATTGCATTGTTTTATGCATGTACACTCCCTAAAAGTACAATACAGTGGCATCATAAAATAATGCATTGATTGTTTAAGTTTCGAAATAGCAAACTGAACAAATATATTGTAACCAAAAAAAATTCACAAGTAGTAGTTCCAGTTGTTTGATATACACTACTAACCACATGTTTAGGTATAGTATTTACTATAGAATAGTTATTTATTCATTTTTAATATATCATATATTCATTTCTGATGTTTTGTTTAATTACATAGTACAAGATTTAATTTATAGAGTTTAAGCTTATAAACATAAGATTAAATCAATGGTTCTTATAAGTATAATTTTTTTATTTCACAATTAAAAGATTGTAATTGAACATTGTTATTTGTAGTTTTGATGATTTGACAAACTTAGGGACCTCATAAAGGTACAGTGTTTTATACTTGAGTATTGCAGGTTTCTTATTTGAAGTATTGCAGATGAAACAAACCCAGGGACCTAGTAGAGGTACCGGGCTCTCATGATGACGAGCCAGTCGACTGCCAGTTGGAGACGGTACAGAAAGTAGGTGCACACTTCCCGATGGCGTCAGAAAGTGTGACTTTTCCAGCCAATGGCAAAGAAGTTTAGGAAAGTGACTTGCCCATATAAAAGGCACTTTCCTAAACATTTTTTGTTTAGTTTTTGCAACTTGATAAAAACTTTTCAATAACTCTTGCAAAAGCTACTACAAAGCAAAGGCACAATTATTCCAAGAACAACAGCAATATCTGGAGCTTTTCGTCTAGTTGTTTAGGAATTCATTCTCTTGTTCTTAAACTGTAAACCATTCCTGAATCTATAAAGGAATTGGTTTGTTGTGTTGGAAGTCTAGGTTGTCCAGGTGGGATAGCTTAGTGGGTAGATTGTTTTTCTACTTAGGCTTGTTAAGCAATAGAGGACTATTGCTTAACTGTAAGATTGATAACTCTTTCTTACGTTTGGTGTAATCGTGTTTCGCTTTTGCTTTTGAAGATTAGTGAAAACGATTGAAAATCCTGTGAGACAGGTCGTGATTTTACTCTCTTAAGCAAGGAGGTTTCCACGTAAAATCATTGTGTTGATTTTACTTTTTTTAACTTCTTTTTTATTCATTAGTGTAGTAAGGGACCTGGTCCATTAGTTGTTAAGTGAAGGCATATATTCTATCAAGTGGTATCAGAGCAGGCACTTTCTATTTGGTTAACACCAAGAAAGTGATATTTTCTTTAGAATGGCAGCTCCACTTAACGTCGAAGAAGGTCAGTCATCACACAGACCTCCTCATTTTAATGGACATTTCTACAGTTGGTGGAAAATTAGAATTCATGACTACCTCATGGCTGAAGACTGCGAGTTATGGGATATTGTACTAGATGGACCATTTGTTCCGATGATGGAAGAAAAGGATGGAGAGAAAACATTATTGTTCCAAAGCCTAGGCAGAAATATGACGAAGCTGACAGGAAAAAGATTGAAAAGGTTTCAAAGCTAAAACTCTTCTGGTCTGTGGGATAGGACCTGATGAGTACAATAGAGTGTCAGCCTGTGAGTCTGCTAAGGAAATTTGGGACTGCTTGAAGACTGCTCATGAAGGAACTGAACAAGTCAAAGAATCTAAGATTGACATGCTTACCTCACGGTATGAGAACTTCAAAATGAAGGAAGGAGAAACAATGCATGACATGTTCACAAAGTTGTCTTCCATTACAAATGAGCTGCGAAGCTTGGGTGAACCTATAAGCATGACCAAACAAGTCACGAAAGTGCTTCGAATTTTTCCAAAGTCTTGGGAGAGCAAAGTTGATGCCATTACAGAAGCCAAGGACTTGAAGGTGCTGACTATGTATGCTTTGATTGGTAATCTGAAAACACATGAGATGAATCAAAACTATGATTTGTCAAAGAAGGAAGCCAAGAAGGACAAGTCATTGATGCTGAAGTATAAATCAGATGAAGATTCAAGTGATGATGATGATATGGCATATCTCATCAGTAGATTTCAAAAAAATTGTGAGGAAAAACAAAATTTATAAAAGAGGAACAAACGGTACTCGAAATGCTGCTCAAGGTGATACTTGCTACAAGTGTGGAAAATCTGGGCACTTCATTAGAGAGTGTACTTTGCTCAAGAACGAAAACAAGGAACATCAAAAACACAGGAGTGACAAAGAAAATAGAACGGACCTGGTACTTGGTAACATAGATCGTAAAGCTGCTGCTGATATGGTTGTCAAAAAGGCTCTTGCTGCATGGGGGGATTCTTCAAGTGATTTAGAAGACTCTGATGAGCCAAAAGATGTGTCCATGGTTGTTGTGCATGAGGAGGAAACTGTCTTAATGAAATGTTTGCTCTCATGGCTCACACAGATAATGAAGAAGAGGACAATCAGGTAACTCTTCTAGATATGAAAAATGACTTGGATAAATATTCTCTTAAAAAATTGAGAACTTTGGCAAAATTCATGCTTGATTCTGTGATAGAGTTAACATCAGAAAGAGACACCATGAATGTTGAACTTGAAAGTTATACTGAAAACAAAGTTTAACTTGAAGAGAAAATGTCAAGAATGGTGTCTCTAGAGTCAAATAACTCTGAACTTAAGAACCAGTTGAATCAGATTACTGAAGAAGCTGAAAAGCTTAATGGAAGGTCAACTAGTTTGCAAGCTGAAATTCAAGAAAAATTGAAAAACTACGAGACAAATCTCAGTTTGTAACTTGAAAAGAGTAACAAATTAGAACAGGATATTGTGAAACTTAAGGAAGAACTTGAAAAATCCCTTAAGTGGACCAAATCCTCAAAGTTACTGTCAAATGCAACAAATCAGAGTAATTTCAATAAGAAAGGACTAGGAAGTCTGAACATAAGTCCTCCTTATAATCCTCACAGTAAGTATGTGTTTGTGTCTGACAATCTGTTGTGTCTTCATTGTGGTAAGAATGGACATTTGAAGGATGAGTGTGCTATCTGGAGAAACTCATGTGAAAGGTTCTCTAATTATGCTGAAAGGCAAAATGAACCAAAAGAGAGACCTGGTCCTCCAGAGCTTGTCTCAACTCACAGATTTTCAAAGAAAAAATATGTCCCTGCTCCTATGTCTTTTGTTAGAAAGCTTCAAAATCTACCATATTGGACCAAATACAATCTAATCAGTCCTTTGTCTGCCTACTGGGAACTCAAGCTGAAATGGGTTCCCAAGCTTAACAAGTGATTTTTGGTGCAGGTGAGTGAGAGGAGCAGCAGTCAATATTGGAATATGGATAGTGGTTGCTCTAAGCATATGACTGGTGATGTAAAGAACTTCCTCTCACTCAAGACCCTCCAAGGAGGAGGTGTCTCATTTAGTTATGGCAAGAAGGGGTACATTTTGGGAGTTGGCAAAGTAGGAAGATCTCTTGAAGATTCAAATAACAATGTTTACCATGTGGATAGGTTGAAGTACAGCTTGCTGAGTGTGTCACAAATCTGTGATAAAGGAAATGAGGTCAAGTTTACTTCTGAGAATTGCACTGTGGTGAGTCTAACTACAAAAAAAGTAATTCTCACTGCACACAGAAGTAAAAATATGTATGTGGTAAACTTAGAAACGTCTCATGGAGATGACCTAACATGTCTTAGTGCTCAAAATGAAAATGCTGATCTCTGGCATCGTAGGCTGGGGCATGTGAGTTCATCTTTATTGAACAAATTGATTTCTAAGGACCTGGTCCGAGGTCTGCCCAACCTGAAGTTTGCTGAAAATAAAATATGTGAATCTTGTGTGAAAGGAAAGCAAATCAGGTCATCCTTTAAGCCAAAAAATCAGGTAACATCATCAAGAACCTTAGAGCTGCTTCATATGGACTTGTGTGGACCCTTGAAGGTTCAAAGCAGAAATGGCAAGAAGTACATTTTGGTGATTGTTCATGATTATTCAAGATACACCTGGACGAGATATTTTAGATCAAAGGCAGATACAGCTGAAGATCTGGTGCTATTCTTCAAAATGATTCAAACCAAATAGAATCAATTTATTTGCAGCATTCGATCTTATCATGGCACAGAGTTTGAAAACTCAACACTGGATAGATTCTGTATGGAAAATGGTACTAGCCACAATTTCTCTGCTCCAAGAACTCCTCAACAAAATGGAGTTGTGGAAACAAAGAACAGAACCTTGGTGAACATTGCCAGAACTATGATTATTGAATCAAATCTTCCTCAAAGTTTTTGTGCTGAAGCTGTTAACACATCATGTAATGTTACCAATAGGTGTCTAATAAGAGCTGTGTTGAATAAGACTCCATACGAACTGCTCAACAACAGAAAGCCAATGCTGAGCTATCTTAGAGCATTTGGATGCAGATGTTTTGTGCTGAATAATGGGAAGGATGATCTGGGAAAATTAGATCCCAGAAGTGATGAAGGAGTATTTGTTGGATATTCTTCATCCAGCAAAGCCTACAGAATATTCAACAAACGAACACAATGCATTGAAGAAAGCATTCATGTTGTCTTTGATGAAGATGGAAGCTTGAAGAATGATGGATCAAAAGATGATGATGATGTGCTGAAAATGCTCAAATCAAAGAAGATCGAAGGAGCTGAAGCTGATGCAGATCAACAAATGAAAAATGACTGTGATGATCAGAATCATAGTCTACCTGAAGAGGATGCTGAAGTTGAACAGGATGATATGGTACCTAGTACTACTCAAAACTCCAGCCAGAGTACATCAGACTCCCCAGAAGAGGATGTCACTCTTGATGAAGAGGAACATGATGATCTGCCAAATCAGTCTGCTGCAAAGTCAGGATGGAAGCATAGTTCGTCATATCCTCTTGATAATCTCATTTCTCCCTTGAATTCTGGAATTCAAACTAGATCAAAAACAAGAAATCTAGTTGCATTCTCAGCATTCATATCATCTGTTGAGCCCAAGAATGTTAAAGAAGCATTAGGTGATGCAGACTGGATCAATTCTATGCATGAAATACTCCATCAGTTTGAAAGAAGTAAGGTATGGTACCTGGTTCCTCGACCTGAAGGCAGAACAATAATAGGAACTAGGTGGGTATTCAGACACAAACTTGATGAAAATGGAGTGATTACTAGAAATAAATCCAGGTTGGTGGTGCAAGGATACAATCAAGAAGAAGGAATTGACTATGATGAGAATTTTACACCTGTTGCCAGAATGGAAGCTATTAGAATCTTAATAGCTTTTGCTGCTTTTATGGGGTTCAAGCTGTATCAAATGGATGTGAAGAGTGCATTTCTGAATGGAGATCTCAAATAGGAAGTGTTTGTCAAGCAACCTCCTGGTTTTGAAAATGCAGAGCTACCAAATCATGTGTTAAGATTTAATAAGGCACTATATGGTCTGAAGCAAGCTCCAAGAGCATGGTATGAAAGGTTGTCAAAGTTTCTGCTGAAGAATGGGTTCAAAAGAGGCAAGATAGACAATACTTTGTTCTTATTAAAAAGAGAACAAGAATTGCTTATCATTCATGTCTATGTGGATGACATAATTTTTGGAGCTACTTCAGAACATCTCTTTGAAGAATTCTCATCACTAATGGGAAGGGAGTTTGAAATGAGCATGATGGGTGAGTTGACATTCTTCCTGGGTCTGCAAATCAAGCAATCATCAAATGGGATTTCAATATGCCAGGAGAAGTACATCAAAGAGCTGCTGAAGAAATTCAATATGTTTGATTCTAAACCTATTGATACTCCTATGGGAACAAATTCCAAGATGATAGTAGAAGAATCTGATCCCCTTGTGAATCAGACAATGTACAGAGGAATCATTCGCTCCTTGTTATATCTGACTGCTAGCAGGCCTGATATTGTGTATAGTGTTGGAATGTGTGCCAGGTTTCAAGCATGTCCTCGTGATTCACACCTGAAGGCTGCAAAACGTATTCTTAGATACTTGAAGAAAACAGGGGACCTGGTTCTCTTTTATCCTGCAGGTGATACTTTTGATCTAGTTGGTTTTGCAGATGCTGATTTTGCAGGTTATCAAGTTGACAGGAAGAGCACCTCTGGAATGGCTCATTTCCTTGGATCATCACTTATCTCTTGGGGTACCAAGAAGCAGAACTCTTTGGCTCTTTCAACTGCTGAAGCTGAATATGTAGCTGTTGCAGCCTGTTGTTCTCAATTGTTGTGGATCAGGCAACACTTGGAAGATTTTGGAATTCACATCAAAGAAATTCCTCTTATGTGTGACAATGCTAGTGCTGTTAGTATGGGAAAGAACCCAATCCACCATAAGAGAACAAAGCATATTAATGTTAGACATCATTTTTTGAGAGATAATGTTGAGAAGGGAAATATTGTGGTCACATATTCTCCAACGGAGGAACAAATTGCAGACATCTTCACCAAGGCTCTCAGCAAGGATCAATTTGACAAGAATCGGTTAAAGTTGGGGATGTTGATCTCCAAGTGATGCTTTTAGCTTCCAACAGTGGAACTCCCTTGATGGCTAAAATTGCAGTGCAGGTATCCTTTGTGTGAATTTTAAATATCTGAACAAAGATCCCTTTTTGTATCTTTTGTAGGTATACTCTCAGTAGGGACCTGCTCAGCAAAAGAAGAAACTAGAACAATTAAGGAATGAAGTTAAACTCTACCATGGTACCTGGTACCTGTCCAGGTTAGCATTTATACATTAAATTTAAACTGAAAAATTTGACCGTTGAAAATGCCACGTGTCAGTCATCGGTTACTCTGACCGATCAGTCCCATCGTTTCTCCCTCAAATGACGCATCCAATCACAGGATCTGGCACCCTTTCACTTCTTTTAAAAAGCCTTTCTTCTTTTTGAAACTCTTATGTGTCTCTTAACTTCATCTCTCTTTTCTCGAAAGGCTTATCAAATTCAAGGGCAAAATTTGTCTTCTTCTTCCTCTCTTTGCTTTTCAACGAAACCTTCCAGTATCACAACCATGTCTTCTTCTTCATCTTCTTCTAAACAAATGTTGGATTCTCTTAGTGAAATAGAGCCCCTTGCATTCTATTCTCCAACAACTGCTCAAGCCAGACTTCCTCCCCCACCCAGTCCTCCACAAGACACTCCTGATAACCCTTTCTTCGCCATAGATCTAAACACTTCTGCAGTGCCTACTGGACCTGGTCCATTTCAAGACATGTTGCCTGACAACATGTTTGAAGGAGATCTACCAAAACATAGGGCTTCCGAGTCTAACATACTGGAAGCGAGTGAGGAACTCGTGATTGAAAGCCTTGCCATGATGCGAGAAGAAGCAAGGGCAGAGCATACTGACGTCCTGGAAAGGGAAGAGGTAAGAACTTCTCAACCCATCTTTGATAAAACCTCTAATTTAGGAAGGTACTCTTCTTCCTCTTCCTATGAATCTGCAAGTGAGGAAGAACCATTAAAATGGAAGGTTGAGAGAAGAGAAGAAGTGGGATCTAGAAAAGGGAAGGAAAAGGTTGTTGAGGAGGCCCCTAGGAGACGACATACTAGAAGGTTTGTTGCACAAAAGTTGATGGCTGATGCCTTGAAGACAAGTGCACGTTCTACTGCTGCAGTTAGAAGTGCAAGAACCTTCAAGGTATCAAACTTTAGAATACCTGAGGAAGAATTGGTTGAGTTGTCGGGAGAAGAAGTGGAGAAGAAAAATAAAAAAAAAGAAGTTGGAAAAGAAAAGGGAAAGGGCTACAAGGAAGGTTGAACAATCACAGTCAAAAGGGAAGAGATCTGAGAAAAAGAGAAAGCAGTCACAGGGACCTGGTTCTCAAGCCAGGAAAGTTGAGAATGTCAACATGCAGGAAGTAGCTGACAGCCTAAGGAAACAAGTAGTCCTAGCAGGAAGAGTTTTTGATATGGGCATTATAACTCTTCCTGGCAAGGATTCTCTGCATGACAAGGTGGAGATTCAATCTTGGGTGCACCTGTTCGACAAGAAATCCCCCAACCTCCATGAAGAAGAGGTTCGGGAATTTTACTACAATGTTCAATTCATGGAAGATGGGAGTCTCCTCACACGGGTAAACGATATTGCCATATCTTTGGATGAGGAGGTGTTGAGCAAAATCCTCAGGGTGCCTACAGAGGGTACCCGGTCTGTGCTGGGCAAAACTTGCTCTTCTGAGTTTGCCTCTATGATTTCTAAGACACCCACAACTAAGGTTGCTAGGATTTATAAGAAAATCATGAAGAGTGAGTATCAGGTGGTCTTTGAGTTCGTCAACAAGGTGCTCCTTCCTCGCACAGAAAAGAGGACACTTGTTACTATTGGTGACTTGTATGTGATGGAGATGCTGTGCAGCTTTGAAGCTTTGAGCCTTCCTAGTTTAATGATTGAGCACATTCACAAAACTGTCATTGAGAGGAAAGGTGTTCATGGAATGGGTTACGGATACTTTCTCACGGAAGTATTCAAGCACTTTCGAATTCCTCTCAGTGTTGGAAAGGTTGAGACAGTTAAACAGACTATCTCTGAGAATACCTTGTTTGAGTGTGAATGCATTGAAGGAAGAGGCTATCCAAAAAGCATGATGGCTCAACTTATTGAGGACCAGGATCAGCTTGAACATGAGATTGAAGAGCTCACTGTGCGGTTGGGTGGTAAAGAGGCAGAAATTGCTATACTCAAAGCAGAACTGCTTACTGCACAGAGTGAGGGACCTGGTTCTTCAGCTGTTCAAGCTCTGGAGAAAGAGAATGCTGAGTTAAAGGCGAAGATAACTGCCCTGCAAGAAAAGGCCATCAAGGATAATGATGCTGCCAATGCACGACTCACTCTTGTTATCCACTCCTTGTCTCAAACTCCCCCCTCTTGCTAGCCTGTTAATCAATCCCCCCGTGTGTCATTTTTTTGGTGTGGCTTATCACTGTGTTTATGGATTTTTAGTTTTTTTTAATGTATTTATGTTATGATGGCATGTTGGTTACTTTATTCTTTTGTTGTTCTTCCTATCTTCTTTTGCGAATGCTTCCTCTACTGTTTGGTTGCTTTTTAGCTTTGATCTTGTTCAGTATTTATGTTGACATCAATGGTTTACTGCATATCTTTTTTATGATGCCAAAAGGGGGAAGTAAACTGTGAGTAGCTAAATAAGGAATATACAGTAAGGGGGAATATACAGTAAGGGGGAATATACAGTCAGGGGGAACAATTCTGGTGAAGGATCTCAGATCATATCATTGTTTGTCATCATCAAAAAGGGGGAAAATGTTATTTGTAGTATTGATGATTTGACAAACTTAGGGACCTCATAAAGGTACCGGGTTTTCTACTTGAGTATTGTAGGTTTCTTATTTGAAGTATTGCAGATGAAACAAACCCAGGGACCTAGTAGAGGTACCAGGCTCTCATGATGACGAGCCAGCCGACTGCCAGCTGGAGACGGTACAGAAAGTAGGTGCACACTTTTCGATGGCGTCAGAAAGTATGATTTTCCAGCCAATGGCAAAGAAGTTTAGGAAAGTGACTTGCCCATATAAAAGGCACTTCCCTAAACATTTTTTGTTTAGTTTTTGCAACTTGATAAAAACTTTTCAAGAACTCTTGCAAAAGCTACTATAAAGCAAAGGCACAGTTATTCCAAGAACAACAACAATATCTGGAGCTTTTCGTCTAGTTATTTAGGAATTCATTCTCTTGTTCTTAAACTGTAAACCATTCCTGAATCTATAAAGGAATTGGTGTGTTGTGTTTGAAGTCTAGGTTGTCCAGGTGGGATAGCTTAGTGGGTAGATTGTTTTTCTACTTAGGCTTGTTAAGCAATAGAGGACTATTGCTTAACTGTAAGATTGATAACTCTTTCTTACGTTTGGTGTAATCGTGTTTCGCTTTTGCTTTTGAAGATTAGTGAAAATGATTGAAAATCCTGTGAGACAGGTGGTGGTTTTACTCCCTTAAGCAAGGAGGTATCCACGTAAAATCATTGTGTTGATTTTACTGCATTTAACTTTCTGTTTTATTCATTAGTGTAGTAAGGGACATGGTCCATTACTTGTTAAGTTAAGGCATATATTCTATCAAACATGACATCGGTACAATTGTAGAACAATATTTTATGTAGTTTTCTTTATTATGGGAATAATATAGTTCCAACTTCTTCTGCTAGTGCATTTTGTATGTATTGAACGGGACCAAGTAGAGTTAGTTGCTTTCGACGGACAAAAGCTTATTCTCTAAGCTATTAAATGTACTTATATTCTTAAGCCGTATATAAATATTATTATATGTATATGTTAATTATCGTTTTAATTTATTACAAATCGAAAATATAAGATGGGTCAATAATCCTGGTAGATTGGATGATGATAAAATATATTGATGAAATAATAAGTTAGTTGATGGAATTCATGTCTCGATATAGAGATTGATGATATGCCTTTTTGAGAAACTTAAAAGTTTTCATTGTGCCAAACCTCGCAAGTGGTTTTGCTAATCCAACACATGAAATTAGTTAAGCAGTTCTCTAAAGAAAATTGATCATTTAATGAAGTTTGTCAGAAATTTAATTTATTGATTAGTAACTATAATTTTAACATGGGGACTTACATATGTGTTTAATGTGAAATTTTGAAATCCAAATAGAGGAGTGCAATTACGATTTTCAAGTGGAATGATTTGTAATTTATCATGGTAAAAATATTTCAAATTAATTACTGGAATTATTTTCAGAATAGAAAACCTCGATAATTAATTTTGTGGTCCTTACCATTCCCATATTTACCTAAAACTCTAAATCTATTCTAAAGGGGAAAGGGAGAAGCATATGTCTCTCTCTATTCGAAGGAAAGGGAGATGTATATATATATCTTACTGTTCTAAGCCAAGGGATAAGCATATCAATTTTCTATGGTAAGGAAAGGGAGAAGTACATGAACTTTTCTATTCAAAAGGAAAGGGAGGTGTACATGTGTCATTCTATTTCTAGGAAAGGGAGATGTATGTATCTTTCTCTGTCCTAACAAAACTTTTTTTATACAAAAGAAAAGGAGAAGGATGTGACTTTTTCATTTCTAAGGAAATGGACATGTACATGCCTTTCTATTCTAACGAAAGACATGGTATTCCTTATCCTCGGACTAGGAAGGAACCTCTATGTATAGAGATTCACCTAACCCTTGTATGGAGATACTTTTTATTAAAAATACTTGCACACCAAACTATGAAGTGAGTTTGGAAGTGAACTTGGGATCATTGTTGAAGGCCGCAGAACCGTAGTGCATTTTGAGTACTAGCTTTCTGATGTGCTTGAAGGTTCTTGAATGTCGACTAACTTGTGGATTCATTTGAGGGCATAAGCTCACGCTTCAAGAGATAATTCTTAAAATAAATTCAGAAAGTTTCTATTTTCTAGCATGATTTTACTAGTTTTAACAGAAATAATGTGTTGTCTATTATTCATGTTAGTTGTATGATTACGGTAAACTTTTACTGTGCATATAAAGTTTTCCAATAATTGGTATCATAGTCATACTTATATCTTTAAAGATAACCTAAAATATATTATGCCCAATTGTATGTATGATTTGTATTTGATTTTTTATCAGAAAAAGCGCAAATAATATGAAACTTGAAGTCATTTTATTCATTTTCTAAAGTAAATATACTCTTAAATTTTGTGGATGGTCGAGAGGGATAAATGTGTTGGCGACAGGTTTTCACATTCACCTGTGAATGAACAACAAAATTAAACACTTGTCCTAATGATTATTCAGAGTCCTTTGATTTAAAATTAATGAAACCCAAATTGAAAACTTTTCGTCTGCTAAAAGAAAACTTAAAGTTCAATGGACTTATTTATTTAATAAATGAAAGTATGATTTTTTAATCGTCGGCTAGTCGCAAAATTTACTAGAGTTGTTTGTTATTAATCCAACAAATCTTTAAAGCCTGATAACACTACTAAAAAACTTTGAAAAAGAGAGGGATAAAAGACACGTAATCCCTTGCTTTTTTGCAAAAAGTAACGATCACGTGACACTATTACGTCCGTCACTTTTTAGCTCGACGCTTTTCCAAAAGTGATGGACATCGTCGCATTTTGATTATTTTTTAAAAAATGAGACGGACTCCGTCGCTTTGATTCAATTTTAATTTTTTTTATTTCCATAATATGACGCAGTGCATCACTTTTATTCAAATTTGATTATTGATAATGTCATAAATGAGATGGGTAGGATCTTGACTCGCCCAAGTTTATTTTGGGCTCAAATGAGTAAAACATGGGTTGGGTCTTTAGCCGCCCAAGTTGATCGGAATAATCGCAATAATTTAACATATTGATATTTATGTTTATAATTACAATTTTAATTTTCGCTCAAATGTTTTTTTGAAAGGGTAAAAAATGGATAGATAAACCCTAAAAGATGATAAATAGATAAGAATTCATACATTGAATATAGAAACATATCTTGATAAAATGTTCTAAACCAAATTGAAATTGCAAATTGAATTGGGCTCAATTGAGGATTCTCTTCAAATGGGTTAGGCTTTATTGGGTTGAGATAGAACCTATTCAAATTATCTCGAGCCCAACCATTAAAATTCTGGGTGAGTTAGGCGGGTTAACTATGTTTGTGTTCATTTTTGATGCCCCTAATTCTACCCAATGACCAAAAAAAACCCACCTTACAACATACACATTCACACATGAGGGAAACATAGAACAAGAACTGAGAGGAAAAACAAAGAAAAATAAGGTACCAAAATAAACACGTATTTCCTCTCACAAAAAAAAATCACGCTGCATACAACACAAAAATCAGATACATCTTTCCCAAAATAAACACTGCACACAAAACAAAACATTTGTGGGCATTTTTATCAAGCTTCGATCAAGGTTTTACGGTATTCAATTTTATAATATGCTATTTAACTCTAAATTATCTCTTTAGTTAATTTATGGTAATTGATGTAATTATATGATTAGTTATTTATGTTATTTGATGTAATTATATGATTAGTTTTATTATATTTTTGTTTTATTTCTAACTTGGTCGAAATGGATTGTTCGTTAACTATTATATCTCTATTGATAAATGATGGTAGCTTTAATAGATGATTATTTTTATTTATTTATTTTCTTTAGTTGTGACCTCTTAAAAGTGAATTGTCATGTTGTTGTTGTTGTTGTTGTCTTGATTTAGATAATAATGATAAACTAGGAATTGTTAGGCGAAAATAAATAAAAAATTATAGTCATTTTTATTTATCAAACAAAAAAATAATAAATATTTAACAATTTTTTTAATGTTTTGTTGGATTAAAAATTGTGTGCTTAATTTTGGCGTTACTTATGAAGTAATAAAAATACAAAAATATAGAAAAATCAAAAATTTCATCTTGTATTCTAGAAGTGTATATTTATTTTAATTTATTTGATTTTGTCTTTATAAGGAGTAAATGTTTTCTTTTAACGTTAAACAACTTTTAGGCACACTTAAAAGGAAATAGTTTCAATTAAAAATGGGATTACACATCTTTTATCGAAACATTAAAGAAAATTCAAAGATGAGACACACCTTGGTAGAATTATTCTAAAAGATATTTCATTTATTGAAATTAAGATGTGCGACATATATTTTTAGTTGACACACTCGATATAACAAAACATTTATGCATCAAAGCTATTCAATTTTAAAAGGAAAATGCACAAGTACCACCTCAACCTATGCCCGAAATCTCAGAGACACACTTATACTATACTAAAATCCTATTATGCCCCTGAATTTATTTTATAAGTAATTTTCTACCCCTTTTCAGCATATGTTGCACTAGCTTGGAGAAAAAGTCAACCAGCATTGGGCCCACAAGATCATATCAGCATTGGGTGTGACATCTCTGGCAACTCTGCTAGGACTAATCAGAATTCAACATTTGTGGTATTGACTTTTACTTGATTTTATTATTATATTGTTTGGATATATGGTTTATAATGGCTTAATGTGCTACTTTTAATGGCCTACTGTATTATTTTCAACTGATTTATCATGTTTATATAGTTGAATTAAAATGTCTTCTTTTGCATAATCGTTCTAACTCTCTAAAACACTTTACACATGGTCATCGGATTACAATTATGCATCCTACTTTCTATTGATATAAACTAGAGTGTTTTTTTACCTGGTGAAGATTTTTTAGTAGCGTACTTTAGGAGGGGTTGGACTAGTATTGAAGTTGCAATAACACTGCTACTGATTTGTTGTCTCCCCCTCCCCCGCTCGAGTTATCCTCTCAAGTAAGTCAGTCTAGAAATCATTCTCTTCAGAATTTAACTTAGGTAGTAAAATTAGGATATTGACGTTCTTATACCTAGTAGGTTCCATATATTTTCATCATTTGCATTTGACTAAGTGGGGCTCGACACATGGGTAGGGACTGTCTAGAACATGACTCCCTCTGTGAAGCAACATATTCATTCTATGTTATTAGAAAATACTATTTTAAAGGTATTTGCATATTGACTAAACTTATAGTCATCTAGGGCTTGACATCTAATTATTACATAAAAATAGAGAGAGAGAGAAAGCAAAAAAAAATTATTGTAGCAGTTCTTTTTTTTTAAATGAAAATTCCAAGAAAACAATAACCATTTTAAAAAAAAAATAACAAGAATATTAATTTTAAAAAATCATTTCAGATGTTTTTAAGCCATTTTAAACAAAAAAAAAAGTATTGATACATTTTTCAAATAACTTCTAACCTTTGAAAAAAAATTTAACTATCCAATCTTAACGAACTGCGCACACCTGATTCTTACCTTGATTAGATACATATGCAACTCTTCTTGGGTTTGGTGGTCCTTGTTTAAATTTTTTTTAAAAAAAATAAGTATTTTTTATTAAATAATTTTATGTTATAATATTCATGCACTACATTTAACCTGATTATTGCTTTGAATAGATACGTATGCTACATTAGGTTGAGGATCGGTCCTATCAAGGGAAAAATATCTAAAAAGTCCTTGTCACAATAATTCGGGAAAAAAAAGAAGGGATCAAAATATTGGAAATTTTTTTAATTTATATTTTTTTTACTTGGTTGTTACCAACTAGTGCCGGTAAAATGAGCCATTTTTTGATGACCCGCCCAAGCAGCCCATATTTTAGTGGGTTGAGTGAGTAAATTTTCACATGGGGAAAATATGGGTCAATATTTTACGATAAAAATATGGTTAAACTATGGATAAAATATGGGTAAAGTATGAATTAAACAAATGAAGTAAGTATCGAACTTTTATTCACTCAAAATTCACGATATCACTAAAGATAGTGTAACTTCTATCCTTTTTATGTTATTATATAGAACAAACTACTCTTTTCTTTAATTGAAAAGGTGAAGTCGTTTGACCCTCCAAAAATATATAATATAAATGTATATTTCTTTTTTTAATTATAATTACATTTTATTTATTTAATTAATTTTATATTGGATAATCAATAATAGTGTATAATAAGCAAATAATGTACCAGTATTGACATTTTTTAAAGTGCAGTAAGCATATTTTAGTCCTAAAATTGCAAATATTCATTTAATTTGAAATTTAAAATATTTTCATCTTTTTATTACATAAACTTATTTTATATTGAAAAAATATAGGATATTTATTTTATTTTTATGATAAAATAAAACTAAATGAAGCATGTTTAACGTTTTCATCTAAAAATGACTAAAATATCTTCTCCATATTGAATTCTTATGTAAACTACTATTTATTCATGAAAATATGGGTATAATATGGGTAAACTAGTATTTCACACGACCCATTTATTGCCGAAACCATTTTTACCCATATCAAATATGAGGGTTGAAATATTATCCATTTTATGTTTACCCATCTTCAGCCCGTCCACATTTGACCCGACCTGCCCATTTGCCACCTCAGTACAAACATACTTAGGAGTGTACATGAGAAAATAATAAAGTGTTAAACTATTTGGTAAGTAGACAAACTTTGTTGTGACTCAATAGACTTCTTTGGATACCTCTGAATATACTTATGTAATATTTGAGAAACTATTTTGCTTAACTTGAAGTCTAAAACAAATTTGACATGCTTTTGTAGATCTAAAACCTTGTCCGAATGTTGGTTGTAGCAAAATTTTGAGAAACATTTAATTTGAGGAAGGATCGTAGGTTTTCTTTGATCCGAATATGTTTTTCAACCTTACCAAATTACATTTTACATATAAAACTCTCGTTTCAAGCGTAAAACATTTATTTGAACAATCGTATTTTATATCCTTTTGAGTGCATAACTTCATTAGTGCTTGGTCTTGCCTTTTTGAGCTCACTATTAATTAGCTACACAACTCCAAAGACCTATGTTTGGTAACAATCTGAAAAGGCCAAAAATGGGAAACTTAAAAAATGACCAAGAAAAACTCGAATAAAAACAAATCTCAAACAAAAGGACACAAAATGCAAAAAAAAAAAAAAAAAAAAAAAAAAAATCTAAAAAAAATGAGGAGAAGCTTCCAAGAAAATAAAGGTCAAATGCAAAAACAAAAAAAATATATCGAGAGCATTGTGCATATTTTAAGGAGGAAATAATCACTTTATCCCATAAGAATATCCTAAATTTCCTATGCCTACATTACAAACTAATGTAAAGTTTTATTCTATCTTAATTTCGGTATTCTCACATTAGTTGATACTTGCATAAGGGTAAAAAATATGGTATCTCAATCGCATGTATTAAATCTCTTGTTTGAGTGTGAGTGACTCTCAAAAATGTCGTACGATCTAAAATATTCTATTGTGTGAAGTTGGACTTCCATTTTTTGCGAGGGCATTTGAAACACGGAGATAAGAATATTATTATCCTTAATTTAGGCAAGATAAATGATCTTGTAAATATTTAAGTATGTTTGAGATACGATTTGAAACTATAAGGATTGCTCAGACTTAACATCATATTTTTTAAAAATAATTGAATGTGATTCATATGCATAATATGATTGTTGGTACCGACTAAAACCAAGATATTATCAAACATGAACCAATTTAATTTCCAAAAGATTAAAAAATCAAGAAAAAGAAAAATAATTTCTGATTTATATGAACTATGTTTGACTTGATTCTTTCTATACAAGATTCATATGCAATCTTACAATGGGCTAGGTATCTGATAACAAAATATTATATCCTTGAAAGATCAATATTGAAAAAAATTGAAAAAAATGATAAATTAAAAAGAATTTCAATGTTTCCCAGTTTAAAAAACTGGAAATGTTTTAATATATTACGAAAATAAAATATATCAATCACTACCTTTTCTAGGGAACACTCACTCTATCATTTCTCATTTCTATGGAACAAACGCCTTAGTTTCACTTTAACCTTAAGGAGAAGACACCGTAGAGATACCATCTTTCCTTTCAAGGAAACATTGTAACATCTCACAAAAATTAAAATAACTAGGATGAATCTAATATTTTTAAATAGATATTTTTGGAAAGAATGAAATCTGGATATTTTGTTAAGTTAGAATGAGTTGAATTTTTGTCAACTTCATGGGACCATAACTTTTAGAGCAAGATGATTTAGGGGTAATTCTAATCTACCGTGGATATAGTCATGGGCGATCCATACAGGATATGTGAATCCTTCATTGTATTGGGTTTTTTCACCCACGCGCAAATCACGTTTATTTCAGCGCAGTTGTTCTAGAGAGTTTAAAGTTGATGAATCTTGAATGTTGTTCTTGAAATTGACCTTTTTTCTTAAGTTAGGTTGAGATTGAGGAATTCCTTGAGGTTTATATGTTGTTTCGTAGTTTTTTGAGTTAGATTAGTGTGTATACATGTTAAGCATCTGAATCTAAACTTGAGAATAATAGACAAGTTTAGGTGAATTTGTGCTGTAAAACGAAAAAAAGAAAAAAGTCGGGCAAATATGGTCGCGTAGTGGTCACAGACCCACCACATATTTTAACAAAATTCATCCTTGTGTCGCGGAGTAGTCACAGACCGTTTTGCCTCAAATATTATTTTCGCGACCAAAATTTAAATGTTCCTCCGTATCGCGGACTTGTGTTCCTGCAGTGATTTTTTATTGTTTCTCATGATTAACTATCTATAATAATTCCAATACATCATGTGGTCTTTCCTATCACGAATCACGATCCTTGAATCCATAAATTCAATTCAAGATAATATAAGAGTCAAGTTAAGAGAAGTTAAAAGTCACATAAAGAGATGTTAAGAGTCAAGTCCATAGTAGTTCATAAAGTTTTCAGAAGTCTATTACAAATGCTTAAACTTTGTTTTAAGACATGTGTTTGGAGTTCAGTAAAGATTAAAGTCTTTTCTTCAAAAGAGTATATTGGGACAATATATTCCCAAAGAGTAAATTTTTCACATTTAAATAGAAAAAGGAAACTGAGCCAAAAGAGACATTAAGATAATTTTCCAGTAGAGAATAAATGTTACCAAATTCAAATAAGAAAGGAAACTCACCTTTCTAAAAGAACCTTTTTTCTAGTTTTCAGTAAAGAGTAAATTCTTTCGCAACTAAGCTTGAGAGGAAATTGTGATTTCAAAGATACCCTTAAATCTATATTTTGAGCAATTATCACAAACCACAAAATGAAGTTATGTTTTCAAACATAAGAGATAGTATAATATTTTGGAAGTAGTATTGAGCAATGATATAGGGGAGAGTTCAGACAACTATGAACCCCAATAAACCATGTAACCATCATTGTTGCATACTTTTTAGATGAATCCTTAGTACTTTTTGTTGGGATTTAGCAAGTGTGAATGGGAAAAGAAAAGAGAGAATATGAAAAGTGAGGGAACTACTTTAAAGGGAAAATGAAAAGTTATTTGCAAAGTGCAAATGAAAAGTCATTTCTCCCATATCGGCAAAAGAAAGGAAAATTGTTGTCTTTGTCGAAGGAAACACTTCATTACTTCTTAAAGAGCTAAGAATAAGATGCCCCCTCGCGCTGTCGTCGTCGCTCGCTCGGCCTCGGCTTTGGCTTTGGCTTTGGCTTTGGATTTGGCAAATCATTTGATTGATAAATTTTTTGGACAAAATTTATTTAATCAGTTTTTGTTAAATCAAATAAATCCTGTTAAAATTATCTCTTATAAATTTGCAGGTAACGGTAACATTTCGAAAAGTCATTACTTTGCAAAAAGTCGTTATTTTTCTAACAGACGCAATTTTCTAAAAAGCTGTTATTTTTTCCAAAAGACACAACTTTCTCGATAAAATGGGTCTGAACAGATTTCACTGAACAAACATGTTCCTTGCTAAAAATGACTATAAAAGGAAATCAATTTTTGATTTTGTAAAACACTGAAAATTTTCCTTTCTCTGCATTTATTTTTCTCTCAAATAAAATCAAAGTGTCGATCGACTGAGTCTGGGTGGCTTGTTGTTGTTCTTAAGTTCGTTGAAGTTAAAGAAGTTTGAGGTACCACTATTTCTTTAACAGGTTTAATCCGTTTTATCATTGGTGAAATTAATCCATAACCTTGGGTACAGTGAGGGGATTAAATTTATTAAGGACACACAGTAGTTTCTTTGGACTCAGATTAATTCTTGTATTTTATATTTTTTCTGCTTCATCTTATTTTTATTTCTGTTTAATTACCTTATAAATACAGGTTATTGTAAGAATAACAATCTTAAGAAATTTAACAGTTTCTGTATTTGAGGTTTCTGGAGATTAAAACCTTTATGGTTTTCTTCTCTGCTTGAATTTTTAAAATTCATTCGATTAACGATTAAAAGAACATAAAAACTTTATCGTTAAATCATAAACAGTTTGTGTAAAGATTTGTTCTTTACTGTTAGTATTTCAAATACTTAACTTATAAGCCATTTGTGACAGAAAAAAAAAGACTAATTCAAGTCAAACAAATGATGGACCAGTAAGTGCTACAGCAACATCGGTTGCACATAATCGTTCAAATGCTGCCTTAACGCCGGCTGAGAAACCTGCAAAGTTTTCTGGAGTCGACTTTAAGAGATGGCATCAAAAGATGTTCTTCTATCTCACCACATTGAGTCTGCAAAAGTTCATTAATGAGAATGTTCCTGTTATGTCAGATGAAACTCCGGCTGATGAACTATTCTTGGTAACAGAAGCATGGACACACTCAGATTTTTTGTGTAAAAATTATATTTTGAGTGGTCTGCAAGATGATCTGTACAATGTGTACAACAATGCCAAAACCTCAAAAGAACTCTGGGATGCTTTAGAAAAGAAGTACAAAACATAAGATGTCGGAAAGAGAAATTCATTGTGGCAAAATTTCTGGACTATAAGATGATAGATAGTAAGACTGTCGTCACCCAAGTTCAAGAATTGCAGGTCATAATCCATGATCTCCTTGCTGAAGGTATAAATTAATTTAATGCCTATGTTAGAAATATTAAGTTTTCCCTTAATACTCACATAACTTTTAATGTAGGATTGATTGTGAATGATGCTTTTCAAGTGGCTGCAATTATTGAAAAGTTACCTCCATTGTGGAAGGACTTTAAAAACTACTTGAAACACAAACGCAAGGAGATGACTGTTGAAGATCTCATAGTAAGGTTGAGAATCAAAGAGGATAATAAGGCTACAGAAAAGAGGTCACGTGGTAATTCAGCAATATCTGGAGTAAATTTTGTTGAAAAAGATCCCACAAAATTAAAGAAAAGAAAGAAAGCATCTGGTCCAAAAATCAATCCTCCTTAGAAGAAGTTCAATGGAAAATGCTTTAATCGTGGTAAACATTGTCATAGGGCTAATGAATGTCGGGGTCCTAAGAAAGACAAGAAAAAGAAGGATCAAGCAAACTTGGCTGAATCCAAAGGAGAAATGGACGATCTTTGTGCAATGCTTTCAGAATGTAACTTGGTTGGAAATCCAAGAGAATGGTGGATAGATTCTGGTGCCTCATGCCATGTTTGTGCCAACAAAGAATTATTTTCATCATATACTCCATCACTTACAGATGAAAAATTGTTTATGGCAAACTCCGCTGTTGCAAAGATGAAAGGAACTGGCAAAGTCCTATTAAAGATGACATCAGGCAAGGTGGTGACTTTGAATAGGATCTCATATGTTCCAGAATTGAGAAAGAATTTAGTTTCAATTCCAGTTCTGACAACGAATGGATTTAAATGTGTATTTGTTTCTGATAAAGAAGTAGTAAGCAAAAATGATATGTATGTAGGAAAAGACTACCTTAGTGATGTCCTTTTCAAACTAAATGTAATTGCAGTTGATATGAGTAAAGATTTTGCTTCTTCTTACTTCCTTGAGTCTAATTGTTAATGGCATGAACGTTACGGATACGTTAATAACAACACCTTGCGAAAACTGATTACCTTAATTATTTTGCAAAAATTTGAGCGCAATAAATCAAAATGTCAAATTTGTGTTGAATATAAGTATGCTAAGCATTTTTATAAATCTGTTGAAAGGAATTCGAATCCTTTAGAATTGATTCACACTGATATTTGTGACATGAATTCAACACCATCACATGGTGGGAAAAAGTATTTCATAACTTTTATTGACGATTGCACTAGATATTGTTATGTCTATTTGCTAAATAGTAAGGATGAAGCAATAGATGCATTTAGGCAATATAAAACTGAAGTTGAAAATCAGTTAGATAAAAAGATCAAAATGATCAGAAGTGATAGAGGTGGAGAATATGAATCTCCATTTGCAGAAATATGTTTAGAAAATGGAATAATCCATCAAACTACTGCTCCATACACTCCTCAGTCTAATGGAATTGCAGAAAGAAAAAACCGAACTTTTAAAGAAATAATGAATGCATTAGTTATTAGTTTAGGTTTGCCACACAACTTGTAGGGGGAAGCTATCCTTACAGCAAATCAGATACTTAATAGAGTGCCTCACTCAAAGACAAATGTAATTCCATATGAGAAATGGAAAGGTAGAAAACCCAATTTAAAATTTTTCAAAGTGTGGAGTTGTCTAGCCAAAGTCCAAGTTCATATACCTAAGAGGGTAAAAATAGAACCTAAGATTGTGGATGGTGTATTCATTGGATATGCGTCAAACAGTAAGGCATGTCGATTTTTGGTTCATAAGTCCGAACATCTGGATATTCATGATAATACGGTAATGGAATCAGATAGTGCTGAATTTTTTGAACATATCTATCCGTATAATACTAGACTTGAGTCATCTAGTGGGAGATCTAAACAACCCAGAGAAGAACCAAAATATAATGAACAAAATAAAGAAAGTCCAAGACGCAGTAAACGTCAAAAGACATCTACTTCATTTGGATCAGATTTTGTAACATATCTTCTTGAAAGTGAGCCTCAAACATTCAAGGAAGCAATGTTGTGTAGCGACTCAACCTTTTGGAAGGAGGATGTTAATAGTGAAATTGCATCAATCTTAAGCAATCATACTTGGGAGTTGGTTGATCTTCCTCCAGGGAACAAACCCTTGGGTTCAAAATGGATCTTTAAAAGGAAGATGAAAGACGTTGAAACTATTGACAAATATAAAGCAAGACTTGTTGTCAAAGGTTTTAGACAAAAAGAAGGTCTTGATTATTTTGACACGTACTCGCCAGTGACTAGGATTACATCAATTCGGATGTTAATTGCACTAGCTGCAGTATACGGTCTTGAAATTCATCAAATGGATGTGAAAACAGCCTTCTTAAATGGAGAGCTTGAAGAGGAAATTTACATAGAACAACTTGAGGGTTTTGTAGTTCCTAGTAAAGAAAAGAAAGTGTGCAAACTTATTAAGTCACTTTATGAGCTAAAACAAGCACCAAAACAATGGCATGCAAAGTTTGATCAAACCATATTGTCAAATGGATTTAAGATCAATGAATGTGAGAAATGTGTTTACAATAAAGATACTCCAAATCAGGAAGTTATTTTATGCCTATATGTAGATGATATGCTTAGAATGAGCAAAGACATTGCTAATATAAAAGCTACAAAGTGTATGCTTGCTAGTAAGTTTGATATGAAAGATTTAGGATTTGCTGATGTAATATTACGAATTAAAATTCTTAAAACTCCTAACGGTCTAGCATTGTCTCAAACTGATTATATTCAAAAGATACTTGAAAATTTTAATTTTGTGAATTTTAAAAGGGCAAAGACTCCAATTGATGTAAATCTTCATCTTGCAAAGAATAAAGGTGAAAGTCAGTCTCAATTGGACTATGCTAGCGTATTGGGAAGCTTAATGTATGTCATGAATTTTAGACGACCAGACATAGCTTGCGCTATCAGTAAAATGAGTCGATACACAAGTAATCCTAATCATAATCATTGGTTGGCAATGAAGAGAGTTTTGGGATACTTAGATGACACTCAAAACTATGCTTTACATTATAACAAATATCCAACCGTTCTTGAAGGATATAGTGATGCAAATTGGATTACTGGGTCAACTCAAACAAAATCCACAAGTGGATACGTTTTTACTATTGGTGGAGGATCAATATCTTGGAAATCATCCAAACAAACATGTATAGCTCGCTCTACAATGGAGTCTGAATTCATTGCTTTAGACAAGGCAGGTGAAGAAGCAAAATGGCTCCGGAATTTCTTAGAAGATATTCCATTTTGGCCCAAACCAATGGCCCCTATATGCATACATTGTGATAGTCAAGCTGCAATAGGAAAGGCTGGAAGCATCATGTATAACGGCAAGTCTCAACACATAAGACGAAGACATAACTCTGTGAGACAACTACTCTCTAGTGGAATTATCACAATTGACTATGTGAAGTCAAAAGATAATGTGTCGGATCCACTTACAAAAGGCCTACATAGAGAGGGAGTTGAGAAATCATCGACGGGAATGGGACTATAGCCGAGAACAAGTCATCGTGGCGGTAACTCTACCTAGAAGACTGGAGAACCCAAGATCTAGGTTCAAGGAGATAAAAAAAAGTCATTGATGACGGTTCAAGATTGTCAAAGTAAAAGAAAAAATTATTATTATTTTATGGTCCATTCTCATGATGAGAAAATGTTTTGTAACCAGGATAAAGACATAAGGACTTTTTAATGGTTTCTATGTTTGATACAGGGAATATCAAATGGTGTATCTATGGGATAAGACATTTAGAAATCACCTATGTAAGTGTGAAGTGTAAGCCGCTTCAAGGAGAATCCGGTAAGGCCAGTTCTTTAAGCACTTACTATCCAAGATGTGTTCATGGCTGAAACGAATAAAACAATGAGAACTAAACACAGTTCAAGGGTTGATTGTGTGACATATGTTGTCTAGGTATACACCAAAGCTCGACGGTTCAAAGATATCAAGTCTACCGATTGACCGAGTATATCCGATATATGTTCACTATGGAAAGTTTAAAGGGAAACCTACTTATTTAGATACTATTAATCTTTACCTAGAAGACACACAAGTTTTTCCATGCATATGTTTTAACAATAGCCTTCCCCATTCATGTGGGGGATTGTTGGGATTTAGCAAGTGCGAATGGGAAAAGAAAAGAGAGAAAATGAAAAGTGAGGGAACTACTTTGGAGGGAAAATGAAAAGTCATTTGCAAAGTGCAAATGAAAAGTCATTTCTCCCATATAGGCAAAAGAAAGGGAAATTGTTGTCTTTATAGAAGGAAATACTCCATTACTTCTTAAAGAGCTAAGAAGAAGATGGATCCTCGCGCCGTCGTCGTCGTCGCTCGTCCTCGACTTCGGCTTTGGCTTTGGCTTTTGATTTGGATTTGTCAAATGATGTGATTGATTGATAAAATTTTTTGGACAAAATTTATTTAATCAGTTTTTGTTAAATCAAATAAATCCTGTTAAAATTATCTCTTATAAATTTGCAGGTAACGGTAACATTCCGAAAAGTCGTTACTTTCCGAAAAGTCGTTACTTTCCACAAAGTCGTTAAATTAAGGACACACAGTAGTTTCTGTGGACTCGGATTAATTCTTGTATTTTATATTTTTTCTGCTTCATCTTATTTTTGTTTCTGTTTATTAACCTTATAAATACAGGTTATTGTAAGAGTAACACTTTTTAGTATAGACTGGTGGATCCACTTAATAATTTAGGTGATATACCCTTGGCAAGGTATAGGATGCTCTGGAAGTGTAAGGGAAACGTTATATCATCCTATAACTCTTAACTTATGGTTGTCGGTTAGAAAAACTCCCACAACATTTTTTTGTATTCTTATATACATCTGAAATATTTGTTGTTATATAGACAAACAGATGTTATATTGTATCTTTGAATACATACAAAGTTATCATTGTATTTCTTATTACACAAAGTTGAAATCATGTTGTAAACTTTTCTTTATACTGCATTTATTTACACTACTTTATATTTAAATTAGTTGAATTAAGTAACGCCTATACTAGTGTTTCTTTTAAATTCTTTTAAAGCCTATGTTATGTTTAGAATTCAAAATGACATACTCATACATTCAATGTACTTATGTCATTTGGCCTCTAGCGTCTTATGATACAAATGCATGCAATTTAGATTAGCATACAGTGCTTTGTTGATCTAGTGAGCACTCATAGTTAGTTGGTGAGCCTCCTAACTTTCCAAAGGATCATTTTATTTCTTTAAGTATGCTATTTTATTTTTTAGAGGATTCGTAGACAGTCAATCATATGTTAGTTCATTTGTCATCATTATGTTAGTGACAAATTTTTAGAGTTTAGTTGCCATTTGACTAAGGTAAATGTTTATTTTTAAAAAAACATTTTGAGTTCACTTTGAGACAGCTCAATTAATTATCAATTGAATTATTTTTTTAATGCTTTAAATCATCCACTAAGTAAGTAAGGCAGACCCAGGGTTCGCTTTTGGGGCCATCAATTGTTCTCAAGTGTCGGTCCCGCCTAGGGTGTAGGCTCAAAGCATGAAAACTTGGTATTAGAGAACATCGTTCAAGAGTCCTAGGGAGTCTATGAAGTAGTACCTGTAGAGTCCAAGTTAGCAGTGTGAATCACGTCACATCTATAATTAGGAGGCTGAAAGATTTAGAAAATTCCTTCACTTATTTAATTCTCAGCTCGTGTGATAAATGAGTATACAGATTCGACTCATTTAGGAAAATATTTTAATCTAAATAATGTCCTGAAATTCTTGTTTTTTCTCAATTACTGATTAATGACCTTGAGTTTCAAGCATTTTGAGTTTGAGGTAAAGAATGGACACTACATGCCAAAAACGTGCAACAAGGCTGAAAAGAAGGAAAAAATGAAGGCCTGAGGATCCCTTTGTTAACTTGTTGAATCATTGATAGTTTTGAAGATCGCCTTTTGTTCATATGTGTCGAGTTGTAAACAAAATGATCAAATCGGTGGTTAAAAGGAGCAGTCGATGAATCACTGAGAAGTTCCATGAAGCTGTATTATATTTCTCAATGATAAAAAAATACGAAGATTCTTGGATAAGCGCAAGATGACGACGAAGTTACGAATAAGTGAATCACCGATTTGATCGGTGATTAAGACTAACTATGTCGAGTGATCCGATGCAGCCCACTTCTTTGAAACCATTAAATACTTCTTGATAGTTTAGCTTAGTCTAGATTTGTTATTGAGTTTTATCAAATTTACTAGTTTTTATGAGCTTTCTAATTTTAGAACTTCTATTTTTGAGCTCTAACTTTAAAGAGGGAGAAGTATGTGTCTCTCTCTATTCGAAGGAAAGGGAGATGTATATATATATCTTACTCTGTTCTAAGCCAAGGGATAAGTATATCAATTTTCTATGGTAAGGAAAGGGAGAAGTACATGACCTCTTCGATTCAAAAGAAAAGGGAGGTGTACATGTGTCATTCTATTTCTAAGGAAAGGGGGATGTATGTATCTTTCTCTGTCCTAACACAACTTTTTTTATAAAAAAGAAAAGGAGAAGGATGTGACTTTTTCATTTCTAAGGAGATGGTCATGTTCATGCCTTTCTATTCTAATGAAAGACATGGTATTCCTTATCCTCGGACTAGGAAGGAACCTCTATGTATAGAGATTCACCTAACCCTTGTATGGAGATACGTTTTATTAAAAATACTTGGACACCCAACTATGAAGTGAGTTTGGAAGTGAACTTGGGATCATTGTTGAAGGCCGCAGAACTGTAGTGCAGTTTGAGGACTAGCTTTCTGATGTGCTTGAAGGTTCTTGAATGTCGACTAACTTGTGGATTCATTTGAGGGCATAAGCTCACGCTTCAAGAGATAATTCTTAAAATAAATTCAGAAAGTTTATATGTTCTAGCATGATTTTACTAGATTTAACATAAACAATGTATTGTCTATTATTCATGTTAGTTGTATGATTACAGTAAACTTTTACTGTGCATAGAAAGTTTTCCAATAATTGGTATCATAGTCATACTTATATCTTTAAAGATAACCTATAATATATTATGCCCAATTGTATGTATGATTTGTATTTGATTTTTTATCAGAAAAATCGCAAATAATATGAAACTTGAAGTCATTTTATTCATTTTCTAAAGTACATATACTCTTAAATTTTGTGGATGGTCGAGAGGGATAAATGTGTTGGCGGCAGTTTTTCACATTCACATGTGAATGAACAACAACATTAAACACTTGTGCTAATGATTATTCAGAGTCCTTTGTTTTAAAATTAATGAAACCCAAATTGAAAACTTTTCGTCTGCTAAAAGAAAAGTTAAAGTTCAATGGACTTATTTATATAATAAATGAAAGTATGATTTTTTAATCGTCGGCTAGTCGCAAAATTTACTAGAGTTGTTTGTTATTAATTCATCAAATCTTTAAAGCCTGATAACACTACTAAAAAACTTTGAAAAAGAGACGGATAAAAGACACGTAATCCCTTGCTTTTTTGTAAAAAGTAATGATCACGTGACACTATTACGTCCATCACTTTTTAGCTCGATACTTTTCCAAAAGTGATGGACGTCGTCACATTTTGATTATTGTTTAAAAAATGAGACGCACTCCGTCACTTTGATTCAATTTTCATTTTTTTTATTTCCATAATATGACGCAGTGCGTCGCTTTTATTCAAATTTGATAATTGATAATATCATAAATGAGAAGGGTAGGATCTTGACTCGCCCACTGAGTAAAAAATGGGTTGGGTCTTTAGCCGCCAATTTGATCCGAATAATCGCAATAATTTAACATATTGATATTTAAGTTTATAATTACAATTTTAATTTTCGCTCAAACGTTTTTTTGAAAAGGTAAAAAATGGATAGATAAATCCTAAAAGATGTTAAATAGATAAGAATTTATACATTGATATAGAAACATATCTTGATAAAAAGTTCTACAAAAAGTTGAAATTGCATATTGAATTGGGCTCAATTGATGATTCTCTTCAAATGGGTTAGGCTTTATTGGGTTGAGATAGAACCTATTCAAATTATCTCGAGCCCAACCATTAAAATTCTGGGCGAGTTAGGCGGGTTAACTATGTTTGTGTTCATTTTTGCTGCCCCTAATTCTACCCAATAACAAAAAGAAACCGACCACACAACATACACATTCACACATGAGGGAAACATAGAACAAGAACTGAGAGGAAAACAAAGAAAAATCAGGTACCAAAATAAACACGTATTTCCTCTAAAAAAAAATCACGCTGCACACAACACAAAAATCAGATACATCTTTCCCAAAATAAACACTGCACACAAAACAAAACATTTGTGGGCTTTTTTGTCAAGCTTCAATCAAGGTTTTACGGTATTAAATTTTATATTATGCTATTTAACTCTAAATTATCTCTTTAGTTAATTTATGGTATTTGATGTAATTATATGATTAGTTATTCATGGTATCTGATGTAATAATATGATTAGTTTTATTATATTTTTGTTTTATTTCTAACTTGGTTGAAATGGATGGATAGTTCGTTAACTATTATAACTCTATTTGATAAATGATAGTACCTTTAATAGATGATTATTTTTATTTTTATATTCATTTTCTTTAGTTGTGACCTCTTAAAAGTGAATTGTCATGTCGTTGTTGTTGTCGTCTTGATTTAGATAATAATGATAAACTAGGAATTGTTAGGCGAATATAAATAAAAAAATTATAGTTATTTTTATTTATCAAAAAAAAAATAATAATAAGTATTTAACAATTCTTTATATTTTGTTGGATTAAAAATTGTGTGCTTAATTTTGCCGTTACTTATGAAGTAATGAAAATACAAAAAAATAGAAAAATAAAAAATTTCATCTTGTATTCTAGAAGTATACATTTATTTTAATTTATTTGATTTTGTCTTTATAAGGAGTAAATGTTTTCTTTTAACGTTAAACAACATTTAGGCACACTTAAAAGGAAATAGTTTCAATTAAAAATGGGATTACACATCTTTTATCGAAACATTAAAGAAAATTCAAAGATGTGACACACCTTGGTAGAATTATTCTAAAAGATATTTTATTTATTAAAATTAAGATGTGAGACATCTATTTTTAGGTGACACACTCGATATAACAAAACATTTATGCATCAAAGCTATTCAATTTTAAAGGGAAAATGCACAAGTACCACCTCAACCTATGCCCGAAATCGCAGAGACACACTTATACTATACTAAAATCCTATTATGCCCCTGAATTTATTTTATAAGTAATTTTCTACCCCTTTTCAGCATATGTTGCACTAGCTTGGAGAAAAAGTCAACCAGCATTGGGCCCACAAGATCGTATCAGTAGGCCGAGAATGGGTAGAAAATTACTAATAAAATAAGTTAAGGTAATAGGACTTTCTTATATAGTGTAAGTGTGTCTCTGAGATTTAAGACATAGGTTGAGGGGGTACTTATGCATTATCTCAATTTAAAAAAACATATTGTTACATATCTAGGTTGAGACCAAATATAGTTCAACAATAAAAATATGAGTAAAAATGTAGCATAAAAAATATACCAAAAATAGTTGAAAAGTAAGTAGAAGTCAATAAAGTGACCTTGATAAAACCACGAGAATCAAGGGATGCCTAATACCTTCACATCAGTCAACAAAATCGTTATTTGAATTTCTAGTTTGCAAACAAAATAAAGAGTTATTTCCTTTTAGTTAGGGATTATATAAAAGGTTCGTTGGAATACAGTAACTCGATTACAAGTGGCAACTCTGAAACAAATAATATAATCTCTTAATCAATATTGCTACTTTAATTGGACAAACCCTTTTCGCAGCGCAAAAAAGGGGTGTAACATCTCTGGTAACTCGCTATGACTAATAAGAATTCGACAGTTGTTGTATTGACTTTTACTTGATTTTATTATTATATGGTTTGGATATATGGTTTATAATGGCTTAATGTGCTACTTATAATGGCCTAATGTGTTATTTGCTACTCATTTGTCATTTTTATATTGTTGAATTAAAATGTCTTCTTTTGTATAATCGTTCAAACTCTCTAAAACACTTTACACATGGTCACCAGAATGCAATTATGCATCCTACTTTATATTGATTTAAACTAGAGTGTTTTTACACCTGGTGAAGATTTTTTAGTAGCGTACTTTAGGTGGGGTTGGACTAGTATTGAAGTTGCAATAACACTGCTACTGATTTGTTGTCTCCCCCTCCCCCGCTCGAGTTATCCTCTCAAGTAAGTCAGTCTAGACATCATTCTCTTCAGAATTTAACTTAGGTAGTAAATTAGTATATTGACGTTCTTATCCCTAGTAGGTTCCACATATTTTCATCATTTGCATTTGACTAAGTGGGGCTCGACACATGGGTAGGGACTGTCTAGAACATGACTCCCTCTTTGAAGCAACATATTCATTCTATGTTCTTAGAAAATACTATTTTAAAGGTATTTGCATATTGACCAAATTTATAGTGATCAAAGGCTTGACATCTAGTTATTACATAAAAATAGAGAGAGAGAAAGCAAAAAAAAAAATTATTTTAGTAGTTCTTTGTTTTCTTTTAAAAAATGAAAATTCCAAGAAAACAATAACCATTTTAAAACAAAATAACAAGAAAAATAATTTTTAAAAATCATTTCAGATGTTTTTACGCCATTTTAAACAAAAAAAAGTATTGTTACATTTTTCAAATAACTTCTAACCTTTGAAAAAAATTTTAACTATCCAGTCTTAAAGAACTGCGCACACCTGATTCTTACCTTGATGAGATACATATGCAACTCTTCTTGGGTTTGGTGGTCCTTGTTTAATGTTTTTTTTTTTAAAAAAAAGTATCTTTTATTAAATAATTTTATCTTATAATATTCCTGAACTACATTTAACCTGATTATTGCTTTGAATAGATACGTATGCAACATTAGGTTGAGGATCGGTCCTATCAAGGAAAAAAAATCTAAAAATTCCTTGTCACAATAATTGGGGAAAAAAAGAAGGGATCAAAAAATTGGAAATTTTTTTAATTTAGATTTTTTTACTTGGTTGTTACCAACTAGTGCTGATAAAATGAGCCCATTTTTTGGTGACCCGCCCAAGCAGCCCATATTTTAGTGGGTTGGGTGAGTAAATTTTCACATGGGTAATATATGGGTCCATATTTTACGATAAAAATAAGGTTAAACTATGGATAAAATATGGTTAAAGTATGAATTAAACAAATGAAGTAAGTATCTAACTTTTATTCACTCAAAATTCACGATATCACTAAAGATAGTGTAACTTCTATTCCTTTTTATGTTATTATATAGAACAAACTATTCTTTTCTTTAATTGAAAAGGTGAAGTCGTTTGACCCTCCAAAAATATATAATATAAATATATATTTCTTTTTTTAATTAAAATTACATTTTATTTATTTCATTAATTTTATATTGGATAATCAATAATAGTGTATAATAAGCAAATAATGCACCAGTATTGACATTAGTGCAGTAAGCATATTTTAGTCCTAAAAATGCAAATATTCATTTACTTTGAAATTTAAAATATTATCATCTTTTTATTACGTAAACTTATTTTATATTGAAAAAATATAGGATATTTATTTTATTTTTATGATAAAATAAAATTAAATGAAGCATGTTTAACGTTTTCATCTAAAAATGACTAAAATATCTTCTCCATATTGAAATCTTATGTAAACTACTATTTATTCATGAAAATATGGGTATAATATGGGTAAACTAGCATTTCACACGACCCATTTATTGCCCAAACCATTTTTACCCATATTAAATATGAGGGTTGAAGGATTGTCCATTTAATGTTTACCCATTTTCAACCCGTCCACATTTGACCCGACCTGCCCATTTGCCACCTCAGTACAAACATACTTCCGAGTGTACATGAGAAAATAATAAAGTGTTAAACTATTTTGTAAGATAGAAAACTTTGTTGTGACCCAATAGACTTCTTTGGGTAACTCTGAATATACTTATATAATATTTGAGAAACTATTTTGCTTAACATGAAGGCTAAAACAAATTTGACATGCTTTTGTTGATCTTAAACCTGACCGAATGTTGGTTGTAGCAAAATTTTGAGAAACATTTAATTTGAGGAAGGATCGTAGGTTTTCTTTGATCCGAACATGTTTTTCAACCTTACCAAATTACATTTTACATATAAAACTCTCGTTTCAAGCCTAAAACATTTATTTGAATAATCATATTTTATATCCTGTTGAGTGCATAACTTCATTAGTGCTTGGTCTTGCCTCTTTGAGCTCACTATTAATTAGCTACACAACGCCAAAGACCTATGTTTGGTAACAATCTGAAAAGGCCAAAAATGGGGAACTTAAAAAATGACAAAGAAAAACTCGAATTAAAACAAATCTCCAACAAAAAGGACACAAAATGCAAAAAAAAAAAAAACTAAAAAAATAAAATAAGGAGAAGCTTCCAAGAAAATAAAGGTCAAATGCAAAAACAAAAAAATATATCGAGAGCATTGTGCATATTTTAAGGAGGAAATAATCACTTTATCCCATATGAATATCCTACATTTCCTAAGCCTACATTACAAATGAATGTAAAGTTTTATTCGATCTTAATTTCGGTATTCTCACATTACTGGATACTTGCATAAGGGTAAAAAATATGGTATCTCAATCGCATATATTAAATCTCTTGTTTGAGTGTGAGTGACTTTCAAAAATGTTGTACGATGTTAAATATTCTATTGTGTGAAGTTGGACTTCCATTTTTTGCGAGGGCATTTGAAACACGGAGATACGAATAATTTTATCCTTAATTTAGGCAAGATAAATGATCTTGTAAATATTTAAGTATGTTTGAGATACCATTTGAAACTATAAGGATTGCTCAGACTTGACATCATATTTTTTAAAAGTAGTTCAATGTGATTCATATGCATAATATGATTGTTGGTACCGACTAAAACCAAGATATTATCAAACATGAACCAATTTAATTTCCAAAAGATTAAAAAATCAAGAAAAAGAAAAATAATTTCTGATTTATATGAACTATGTTTGACTTGATTCTTTCTATACAAGATTCATATGCAATCTTACAATGGGCTAGGTATCATATAACAAAATACTATATCCTTGAAAGATCAATATTGAAAAAATGATAAATTAAAAAGAATTTCAATGTTTCCCAGTTTAAAAAACTGGAAATGTTTTAATATATTACGAAAATAAAATATATCAATCACTACCTTTTCTAGGGAACACTCACTCTATCATTTCTCATTTCTATGGAACAAACGCCTTAGTTTCACTTTAACCTTAGGGAGAAGACACCGTAGAGATACCATCTTTCCTTTCTAGGAATCATTGTAACATCTCACAAATTAAAATAACTAGGATGAATCTAATATTTTTAAATAGATATTTTTGGAAAGAATGAAATCTGGATATTTTGTTAAGTTAGAATAAGTTGAATTTTCGTCAACTTCAAGCGACCATAACTTTTAGATCAAGATGATTTAGGGGTTATTCTAGATACGGTAGGAAGCTCTTGAAATGATCTTTCTAATGCTACCGAGTTTGCGTGATTCCGGGTTTGTATGAGTGAGTTATGTCGTTTCGTAGTAAGGTTGTTCAAATGAAAAAAGGTCTAATCCAGTTTCTTGAGGGCATTATGGTGTTTTCCTAACAAAAATTATTTTATATCTTTTTTGGATAATTAATTTGGGTAAAATTTGATCTGAATCAGTTTAAGCTTTTGGTAAAAGAGTTTAGGATTTTGAGAAATGAAAAATAAAAAGAGGAGAAAAGAGAAAAGGAGCAAGAACTGTCAAGATATTCACAAATCTATTGTTGATATAGTCATGGGCGATCCATACATGATATGTGAGTACTTCATTGTATTGGGTTTTTTTCACCCACGCGCAAATCACGTTTATTTCAGCGAAGTTGTTCTAGAGAGTTTAAAGTTGATGAATCTTGAATGTTGTTCTTGAAATTGACCTTTTTTTCTTAAGTTACGTTGAGATTGAGGAATTCCTTGAGGTTTATATGTTGTTTTCGTAGTTTTTTGAGTTAGATTAGTGTGTATGCATGTTAAGCATCTGAAAAGAGAACTTGAGAATAATAGACGAGTTTAGGTGAATTTGTGCTGTAAAACGGAAAAAAGGAAAAAGTCGGGCAAATATGTTCGCGCAGTGGTCACGGACCCACCACATAGTTTAGAAAAATTCATCCTCGTGTCGCGGAGCAATCACAGACCGTTCTGCCTCAAATGTTATTTTTGCGACCAAAATTTAAATGTTCCTCCGCATTGTGGACTTGTGTTCCTGCAGTGATTTTTTCATTGTTTCTCATGATTAACTATCTATAATTATTCCAAAACATCATGAGGTCTTTCCTATCACAAATCACGATCCTTGAATCCATAAATTCAATTCAAGGTAATATAAGAGTCAAGTCAAGAAAAGTTAAAAGTCACGTAAAGAGAAGTTAAGAGTCAAGTCCAGAGTAGTTCATAAAGTTTTCAGAAGTATATTACAAATGCTTAAACTTTGTTTTAAGAAATGTGTTTGGAGTTCAGTAAAGATTAAAGTCTTTTCTTCTAAAGAGTATATTGGGACAATGTATTCCCAAAGAGTAAATTTTTCACATTTAAATAGAAAAAGGAAACTGAGCAAAAAGATACATTAAGATAATTTTTCAGTAAAGAATAAATGTCACCAAATTTAAATAAGAAAGGAAACTCACCTTTCTAAAAGAACCTTTTTTCTAGTTTTCAGTAAAGAGTAAATTCTTTCTCAACTAAGCTTGAGAGGAAATTGAGATTTCAAACATACCCTCAAATCTAAGTTTTGAGCAATTATCACAAACCACAAAATGAAGTTATGTTTTCAAACATAAGAGATAGTATAATATTTTGGAAGTAGTATTGAACAATAATATAGGGGAGAGTTCAGACAACTCAGAACCCCAATAAACCATGTAACCATCATGGGTGCATACTTTTTAGATGAATCCTTAGTACTTTTTAGAATAGACTAGTGGATCCACTTAATAGTTTAGGTGATATACCCTTGGCAAGGTATAGGATGCGCTGGAAGTGTAAGGGAAACATTATATCATCACTATAACTCTTAACTGATGGTTGTCGGTTAGAAAAACTCCCACAACATTTTTTTGTATTCTTATATGCATCTGAAATATTTGTTGTTATATACACAAACAGATGTTATATTGTATCTTTGAATACATACAAAATTATCATTGTATTTCTAATTACACAAAGTTGAAAATCATGTTGTAAATTTTTCTTAATAGGGCATTTATTTACACTACTTTATATTTAAATTAGTTGAATTAAGTAACGCCTATACTAGTGTTTCTTTTAAGTTCTTTTAAAGCCTATGTTATGTTTAGAATTCCAAATGACATACTCATACATTCAATGTACTTATGTCCATTGGCCTCTAGCGTCTTATGATACAGATGCATGCAATTTTGATTAGCATTCAGTGCTTCATTGATCTAGTGAGCACTCAGAGTTAGTTGGTGAGCCTCCTAACTTTCCAAAGGATCATTTTATTGCTTTAAGTATGATATTTTATTGTTTAGAGGATTCGTAGACAGTCAATCATATGTTAGTTCATTTGTCATCATTTTGTTAGTGACAGTTTTTTAGATTTTAGTTGCCATTTGACTAAGGTAAATATTTCTTTTGAAAAATATTTTGAGTTCACTTTGAGACAACTCAATTAATTAGCATTTGAATTATTTTCTTAATGTTTTAAATCATCCACCAAGTAAGTAAGGCAGACCTAGGGTTCGCTTTGGGCCATCAATTGTTCTCAAGTGTCGGTCCCGCCTAGGGTGTAGGCTCAAAACATAAAAACTTGGTATTAGAGCACATCGTTCAAGAGTCCTAGGGAGTCTATGAAGTAGTACCTGTAGAGTCCAATTTAGCAGTGTGAATAATGTCACATCTATAATTAGGAGGCTGAAAGATTTAGAAAATTCCTTCACTTATTTCATTCTCAGCTCGTGTGATAAATGAGTATATAGATTCAACTCATTTAGGAAAATATTTTAATCTAAATAATGTCCTGAAATTCTTGTTTTTTTTCAATTACTGATGAATGACCTTGAGTTTCAAGCATTTTGAGTTTGAGGTAAAGAATGGACACTACATGCCAAAAAGGTGCAACAAGGCGTAAAAGAAGGAAGAAATGAAGGCTTGAGGATCCCTGAGTTAACTTGTTGAATCATTGATAGTTTTGAAGATCGCCTTTTGTTCATATGTGTCGAGTTGTGAACAAAATGATCAAATCGGTGGTTAAAAGGAGCAGTCGATGAATCACTGAGAAGTTCCATGAAGCAGTATTATATTTCTCAATGATCAAAAATACGAAGATGCTTGGATAAGCGCAAGATGAAGACGAAGTTACGAATAAGTGAATCACCGATTTGATCGGTGATTTTGACTAACTACGTCGAGTGATCCGATGCAGCACAATTCTTTGAAACCATTAAATACTTCTTGATAGTTTTAGCTTAGTCTAGATTTGTTATTGAGTTTTATCAAATTTACTAGTTTTTATGAGCTTTCTAATTTTAGAACTTCCATTTTTGAGCTCTAACTTTAAAAAGGGTTTGAGAAAAACTCGAATATTCAAAGGGTTTCACTCCAAGAATTTGGTTGCATCACCCATATTTGATTTAATATGTGTTTATTTGATTATGTCTTTATCTATTACTTGCTTGAACTATATTTTACTTTTTTAAATTAATTTCACAACCACTCCATGTAAAAATGACTGCAACCCTTTGTTAGGTTACTTTACTATGGTACAATCGCAGACACAGGTGGAAGTTATGTCTTTGATGGCGTCACATATCAAAATGGCGCCGCTTCCTGGGATTGGTGCACATGAGAATTTTTAGTTCACAAAGAATTATATTCTTCTTAATCGTAGTTTACTCACATAACTTTTAGTTGTTTTTTGTTTCACTGTTTGTACATTTTAGAAAGCATGAGTGTTAACGGTAGCAAGGTGGGCCACCAAGATGACATTGGAAATCTCAATGATATTTACGATCCTAACATCAATGGCCCCCATTTCATGGGAGGTGTTGGAGCTATACGTCTACCTCCAGCTAAAGGAAATGTAGTAGTCCACATCACGAGCACCATATTGCGATTTTTGCAACTAAAGGGACTTTTTGTTTTTTTGGCTGATGAGGATTTTCACGAAAATCTTCTAAACTTCTTAAATGAATGTGGGTAATTCTTGTACAAAAACATCTCTTAGTAGTAAGTCAAACTAAGATTATTCCAATTCTATCTAATGGGAGAAGACATGCAATTGGTTGGCTGAACTTCCTCGTGACTTCATCACTTCTTGGGAGGAATTGGTAACAACATATCAAGTGCAATTTTCCCGCCCTTGAAGATGATGACCCTTCAGGATAACATTCAAAGCTTTAAGCTTTTATCATGAGATCCTCTACATGAGACTTGACTACAGTTCAATAAGTTAGTGCTTCAATGCGCAACCCATGGTTTGCCTAATAATGTGATGCTTCAGTAATTTTACCAAAGTTTAGACTCCGTAAACAAAGGAGTGTTGGGTTTTAGCAAGTGTGAATGGGAAAAGAAAACAGAGAATATGAAAAGTGAGGGAACTACTTTGGAGGGAAAATGAAAAGTTATTTTCAAAGTGCAAATGAAAAGTCATTTCTCCCATATCGGCAAAAGAAAGGGATATTGTTGTCCTTATAGAAGGAAACACTTCCATTACTTCTTAAAGAGCTAAGAGGAAGATGCCCCCTCGCGCCGTCGTCGTCGTCTCTCGCTTTGCCTCGGCTTTGGATTTGGATTTGGATTTGGATTTGGATTTGGCAAATGATGTGATTGATTGATAAATTTTTTGGACAAAATTTATTTAATCAGTTTTTGTTAAATCAAATAAATCCTGTTAAAATTATCTCTTATAAATTTGCGGGTAACGGTAACATTTCAAAAAGTTGTTACTCTTTCCGAAAAGTCGTTATGTTCTAAAAAGTCGTTACTTTCCAAAAAGTCGTTATTTTCCTAACAGACACAATTTTTCGAAAAGTTATTATTTTTTCCAAATGACACAACTTTCTGGATAAAATGTGTCTGAACAGATTTCACTGAACAGACACGTTCCTTGCTGAAAATGGCTATAAAAGGAAGTCAATTTTCGGTTTTTTAAAACACTAATAATTTTCCTTCTCTGCATTTATTTTTCTCTCAAATAAAATCAAAGTGTCGATCGACTGAGTCTGTGTGACTTGTTGCTGTTCTTAAGTTCGTTGAAGTTAAAGAAGTTTGAGGTACCGCTATTTCTTTAACAGGTTTAATCTGTTATATCTTGGGAGAAATGAATCCATAACCTTGGGTAAAGAGAGGGGATTAAATTTCTTAAGGACACACAGTAGTTTCTGTGGACTCGGGTTAATTCTTGTATTTTATATTTTCTTTCTGCTTCATCTTATTTCTGTTTCTGTTTATTAACCATATAAATACAGGTTATTGTAAGAATAACAAGGGGTTGCTGACCAACTTTTGCTTGGAGGATTAATGCAGCAGCCATATGTAGTAGTAGCCCAATTTTTAGATGACATGAAAACAATCAGTAGGGCGTTGCATACTCGTGAGGACCAAGTTTCTCCTCTCAACTTCAAGCTATCTAAGTAGAAGATTGAAAAAGCTCATGAGAGAAACAGAAACATGGCCAAGATAATGACACAACTTGGCATATTTTCTAAAAATGTTATAAGGTGAGGTTCTGGTAGTTTCAATGACACGAGGGTCGAGTGTGAAATACTGAGGAGATGAAGTTTGAAGCCTCGTATGATGATGTGTTAAATTTTCTAGCCAACCAAAGCGGTGTCTATCCTTGAAATTACCTAACTAAGGGAGGTAACCAAGGTTGGTTTAGTGATGAAGGCTGGAATGATCGAGATCCTAAATAGAGGGACAAAAATCCGAATAAGAAGGATGAGGAGAAGGATAGATATGTGGCTTCCCATGAGCGCCAAATTCCCAAGGACTCCGAAGGTGGGAGGTCTGAGGATATATTCTCTAATATCCTTAACAAAGTTGAAGGGTCAGAAAAAATCTGAAAAGTCATGAAAGAAGGCGTGTCCACCCTTAGCAAGACCAATCATTACCTATTTAGTTTCAATTAAGCAGTTAGAGTCCTAAATGGCCGCCCAATATGAGGAAATGACGAAATGATTTATAAAATAAGGAATAAAATGAAAATTGTAAGGAAAAATTTTCTTGTTGCTAAAGAAAGGTGGAAATGTAACAAAATTTGGCAATGACTTAGCAACAAAAATTTGATCGCCAATATTATGAGACACTGAAATAAGTTATAAAACCAGTGAAATTTACAAAAAAAAATAGTGATAGACTTTTTCATAGCTATGCTTGCAAATATATAACTTCCATCATGAATCCGTCACTTAGTTTGTGACGGATTCAAATGTATTGTCGCTAAATGGTTAGATACTTGCAATTTTGCGACAAACAATTTTTCGTCACAATTCTGTTGCTCAACCAAAATAGAGACAAAATAATTTATTTAGTGAAGGATTTTGTTTGTTGATAAAAACAATTTTTTTTGTATTGGTCATATCTCGTCTCACCTAAATCCAAGAAAGCAAGGGGGTTAGCCTACTTATACTATGGCTAACCCTGAATATTAGGTTTGAAGGTTGATTGCATTGTGTCACGACGTTTACTAAGACGTTGTTTGGGGGGAAACTCAAAACCCCTTTTTATTTTTAGTTGTGTTTTGGGTAAAATAATAGTGCATTAGCTGTTCAGGATGAAGGAAGACAAGTTCTAGTAAAGATGGGGTTTAGCGAGCAAAGTGGTTCTTTCAGCGGATCACCGAAAATGTCGGCGACCCCGATCTAGTTCATCGTTGTACTCAAGGAAACTTCAATTTAAAATATCTAAAACTCGATTACCCCAAATAATTGTTGGTGTGTCTTTGAAATGTTCGATGACCCGAATTTGCACCGCCATTTGGATTGCAACATTGACTGCGAGTTTTGTAAAACTCAGCGAGGTAAACAACGACTCGGCGGGTTGCCGAATGGTTGGGCGACCACAACTGACATTTTTGAATGGCGAGAACTTGATGGTAACTAAATTTAAAGGTTTTAAATTTCTTAAGCTCCTCAAGGTTCCCTTACTTTTTATTCTTCAAACTCATACCGACATCTCTACCTTTATATCCCTTTCACTTTTAGATTATTTTGGTTGATTGATTTGTGGTTGGATTAAGATTTCATTGCCACCTATCATCTAGAATATATCTTAATAATCGCAAAAGTTTGGTTTCCATCCCCTAAGTTCTTTTTATTGAATTTTGTGCTCAAATGCAATAATATTATTTTGTTGACATATTTTGGATCTTTTTAGTAGGATTAGAATGTTTGTTTGCCTTATTAACTCTTAAAAATTTTCCCGTAATTACTTAAATTATTGATTCATGAAAGTAGTGCTTTATAATAGATGAAAAACTTGGGTTGTGCATGTTTAACGCTGGGTCTAAGTCTAACTTAAGTGGTGCATGCTTTAATCCTTTTTGAAGGGTTGTGATGGTTGAATTTGGGAAGTTTGGTTGAAATAGGTACCATGGGATGTTTGGCGAGCTGGGTCAAGCTCGCCGAACCACTTTGCGGTTCTCCTTATGCCCCTATCTCTCCCTTAGTTACATGCTACATGAATAATAGATTCTGTAACCTTTAGTGAGAAGTCTAAAGTCGTCGAGTGCATTCGGCGCCTCGACGAAAGGACTCTTTTTCGCCCCTTGTCTGCACCCCTTTTGTGCTTGAGCCTTGCAATCGGCGAATCGTGTAAGTGGTTTTTCATCTCGCTGACTGGTTCATCAACGTGAATATGCATTTAAACTTCCATACTTCTTCTTGAATATTTCTAAATTTTTCTTGAAGCTTTATGGATATGGCTAGACTACAGGTAGAGGGTAGAAATATGCCTTCTAGACACATAATGGCGGAAAATTCAAGTAAGGTGCAAGGAAAGAAAAGAGTAAGAAGAAGAAATGAAGTTCCAATAGGAGAATCCCCATTGACCCTAGTGTTCCCTCATGGATTCGAGGGTGAATTAATTCAATGATTTTAAAGCGGCTCACAATGTGTCCAAGATGATTGAAGAAAAATATAACTGCAGAAACTGAGGCCGAAACAACCAAAGCCGCTGAAACCCAAAAGAAAAATGGTGCACCTTAGAGTAGTAGTACCCAAATTTAGATTTATGCATCGAGTACTGAGGCCCCAATAAATGGAGATACATCAGCTTATACATGACTTTTCTTTACCTCGCTCTATGTCTTACTATGCTTTTACTTTTGGATACTTTCATTTGCATTTGAGGATAAACAGTTTTTCTTGTGGTGGGGTGAGCCCCACTTTTGTGTGTTATGGATGTTTCTGTTTTGTGTTGATATTTGGGTTGTCTGCTTTAAAATATGTTTCAAAATAATGCTTTAGGGAATGTTTGAGCATATGGATCCCTTTTTATAATAACTAAAAATGATTTTAACACTTTTGAAACTTTTTTAGTTTTTTGTAAATTTTCGCCACCTCTTGTCTTTACTTAAAATGTGGATGTTGTTAGGAAAATTTGAGTCTCAGTTTGAGCAATATTGACGACTTGAATACTGCTTGCAGCCGAAAAAACGTGAATGTGTAGCTGTAATGAGGCCAAATGATGTTGCATTGACATTATGTGAACTCTTTGCATCTCGCTGTGATTAGACAATTATAAAATAGTGTTTCTTAGAATGAACATTGCACTCTTGAAGGAGTGTAGTGTCTTGTTTCACTTTAGTGTCGATGTCTTGTGTTATAAGCTTACCTTTAACCATGCATGACACCACCTAGAATTTCCCCCCTTGGTCCATTTCACTAAGTAAGGCTTTCCCTTGATATGATCTTAGACAATTTTATAGAGCGTGATCCAATTTGACGTAACTCTTTTGAACACCCCTTAAACCTTTCCTTTCTTTTGATAAAACTTGACAAAATCATGACCTTTCTTAATCTTATACACATAATCGTCTTGATTTGTGGTTGACTGAATATCCAACTTAGGCCAAAAGCATGTGTTGGGGTATAGTGAATGAGGAGAACGCAAGTCAATGAGTGTAAAAATAGTCTCCCTAAACCAATGGGTGTTGACAAAAATGGAACCCCTCCATATTAAAAAAATAAAGCGAAAGATAAAAATACAAGAAAAGAACAAGAAAAAGAGATATGTTATGGAATAATTTATTTAAATACAATAATAAATGGGGTTCCCCAAATAATCCATGGAATTTGAATAAAGGGATGACTTATGAGCACTAGAGAAATGAATGAAAGAAGGAGAAAGGAAGTGTTATGAGCTCCAAACATCATGATGATAAAAGTCACTGAGCATAAATGGCCATACCTTTGCACTCATCCCCATTGCAAGCCTTAAAATGACCTTTTTTATCATGAGAAAGCTGAAACAAATGTTGATATGAAAATATGGGCAAACATAAGGGTGGAAACATGTATCGTGTTCTTCTTTGTGGAGAGTGAGAGTTGTATATGATTCAAATTCTCCAACCTTGAATGATTATAAACCATGTGTATGAGAATGGAATCATCATTTGTGTGAGGGAATTAAAATGCTTTTGTTGAACTTGAAATTCCATTTGAAACCATTATTGCGAGCTTGAGAATCTTTTGTAATGGTGTGTCATAACATGAAATCTTTGAGTACACAACTGATCCTTGCATGAGTAAATTGGGGCATATTTTGTGCATACATGATTGACTGTTGTGTAAAACTTTTTGGGACATCATTTTAGAACTGTTTACCTTTAGCTTCAATATGAGCACAACCAAAAGTTTAAGTTAGGGGTGTTGAAAATGAGCAAAAAGATTGATAGAAACAATGTCCTTAAATGTTTATTTTTTTCTCAATTACTAAAGAATAACTTTGAGATTTAGTTATTTTGATTTTGAGGACAAACATGGACACTACTTGGAGAAACGAGCAAAATGGTTGTAAAGAATGATAAATGAAGGCCTAAGTATCGTCGAATCCACTTAGTAAATCACTGATTAGCCTAAATATCTCCTTTTGTTCCATTGTTCTGTGACATGATGGAAAGGATCAAATCAGGGTGAAAAGCAGCAGTTGGCGAGTTGAAGCTTGAGCGGTACTCCTTCCTTTTCAAACTCACTTCTTAAGGTTCGGAGATGCTAGCCCGTCTACCGGGATAGGAGATCGATGAGATATTTTGTAAAGCGGTAGTATGTCACCCAATTATAAAAAACATAAAGATGATTGGACTAAGCACAAGACAGAGATGAAGTTACCAAAGGGAGAATCACTATTTGATCAATGATTCTAACTAACTGCGCCAAGTGATCCGCCCAAACCCAAATCTTTGAAAAGTATAAATACATGTTGAGAGTTTAACAAAGAATCACAGTTTTTTAATTTTATCAAATTTCATAGTTTTTTATCAGCTTTTCAATATTAGAACTTCCATTTCTGAGCTCTAAGTTTGGAAAGGGTTTGATAAGAACTTAAAGATTCAAAGGGTTTAATATCCAAGGATCGGACTTGGATCTCTTGGATTATTCACTTTTGGCATGTAACAAGACTTAAATATTCTTATCCATTTGATACAAGCTCATTTCGATATAAGTTTCTATCTCTTGTACACATATAGCTAAACCCCCAATTCTTGGGGTATAATTTTGGGTTTTGTTTGCTTATAGTTTATTCATAGTCTAAATGTGATTTTTTATAGTAGTTTTGGATGAATTTGATGAGGTTATAGCAGCAAATATAATCTCATATATGTATTTTCTTCTTGCTCGAGAAAGAGGTCACAAAACTTAGACTACTAAATTGATGGTCGGTGGGAGTGGGTCGACATGAGGTTCAGCTCAAGAGAGTCAACCCTGGTCTCATTCCCACACAATCAGCTCGAGTGAGTGAGTAGGCTAAGGCAAATTCTTTTCTTTATGCGGAAAGTGGGTGTCCAAGAGTAACTCATTTGAAATGGGGTAAGTTGCTTGAGAGAGAGTTTATCCTCCTTAAATTCTAGCCTATTCAAAATTATTCTATGGTTTTTCTATAAAAACAATGAACCCAATAATGTTATTTATCCCGTATTCCTATCACATCCCAAGAATTCCCCTGTCACAACACACGTCTACATCCTAGATGTGACCGACACTCAAGAACCAATGTTGGTCCCCAAGCGAATCCTCATCATGGTTAACTACAAGCGGAAATTTAACTTAAGCATGCAAAACCTAAAAACTGTAATAAAAGTCAATCACTCAAATACAAAGTCTTAACACAAAAGATTAACTTTGAATAAAAACAATATATTCAACTCTCCATAAAATAGACAACTTATGTTTTCAAAATATTTAATAAAATGCATTATACAAACATTTCAACTATACTGAGTATCTATGAAGCCTCTAATTGTCAAGAATCTCAACTGGAACATCCTCATAAGAAAGACTATTTTTCACCGCCACTCTCTAATGGCACTATAGAGGCTTTATCACCCTCACACTTCTTCAAGAGTGAGAGGTGGAAGATCGGATGCGCCGCTGCTAATTGTGTTAACAACTCTAACTCATATGCCACCTTGCTAACCCTTTTCATGATCTTGTAAGGGCCTACATATATAGGGCTGAGCTTTACTTTCTTGCCAAGTCTCATCACCCCTTTAATATGTGAGACTTTAAGAAAAACCCAATCATCAACTTGGAACTCTAGCTCCCTTCTCCTTACATCAGCATAAGATTTCTGATGACTCTGGGCTGTCTTAAGTCTATCTCTAAATATCACTTTCTCCATCGCTTAAAGGACTGTATCTGGCCCTATCAAAGCTACTTCACCTACATTAAACCAACCAACAGGAGATCAAATTTACACTTATACAAAGCTTCATAAGGGGCCATCTGAATGCTGGAATGGTAGCTATTGTTGTAGGGGAACACAATTAGAGGAAGGTGATCATTCCAAGACCCTTCTGAAATGACTTCCAGAAATGAGAGGTAAACTGAGGACCTCTTTCTGAGATGATAGACAAAGGAACCCCATGCAAACTCACAATATCATTAATGTAAAACTTGGCATAGTCCTCTATCGAATGTGTAGTCTTGACCACTAAAAAGCGAGAAGACTTAGTGATCCTATCAACTATCACCCAAATGGAGTCATGTTGTCGACGAGTACGAGGTACCCTTGTAATGAAATCCATGTTGATCACATCCCACTTCCAAGTAGGAATATCGATCTCTTCATTCATACCTCTTGGTTTCTAATGTTATACATTGACTTGCTGACAATTGGGGAACTTACTCACAAAGTCTGCTATATCTCTTTTTATGTCATTCCTCCAATAGATTTCCCGCAGATCATGGTAAATCTTAGTGACACCTGGATGAATAGAATATCTTGAGTTATAGGCTTCTGCAAGGATATGCTTTCTCAACTCACCCACATCAGGAACAGACAATCTACCTTGGTAGAGAAGTACACCATCTCCCCCTTGGGAAAAACCTCCACTCTCTATTTGTGGACTACACCATTAAGTTCATGCAAGATTGGATCACTGCCTTGCTTTTTCTTAACCTTCACTACCAAGGAAGATTCTGCCCCATTCTAAGCTGTTACACCACTGTTTGATATGTTTATAAGGCGAACTCCTAAGCGAGCAAGCATGTGAACGTCCTTCAATAGCTCCTTCCTTTCTTCCTCAATATGGGCTACACTACCAACAAATAATCTACTAAGAGCATTTTCTACTACATTTTCCTTAAAAGGATGATATTGCACACTCATATAATAATCCTTAAGGAACTCAAGCCATCTCCTCTGGAGAAGATTCAACTCTTTCAGGGTGAACTCATACAGAATGCTCTTATGATCGGTGAACACATCTACATTAATACCATTCAAGTAGTGTCTCAATATCTTGAGTGCAAACACCACTGTTGCAAGCTCGAGGTCATGAGTTATATAGTTCTTCTCATGCATCTTAAGCAGTCTATAGGCATACACTATAACCTTATCTTGTTCTATCAATACACAACCTAGGCCAACTCTGGATGCCTCACAATAGATCACATAACCCTGTGAACCCTCTGGTAGAGTCAAGTCACTAGCTTTAGTCAATCTAGTCTTCAATTCTGCAAAGTTTTTTTCAAAATCATCTGACCATTGAAACTTGACCATCTTCGAGTCAACCTAGTCAATGGTGAGGCTATGGATGAAAATACTTTCACGAACTTTCTGTAATTAGCGGCTAGACCTAAGAAACTTCTTATATCCGTAGCAGAGGTAGGTCTGGGCGATTGTTTCACTGCTTCTATCTTCTATGAATCTACTCGGATCCCTTCGCTAGATGTAATGTGACCAAGGACAGAAACAAATTACAACCGAACCTCTTATTTTCTAATCTTAGCGAATGATAGGAGATCCTTGAAATTCTGTAGAACAATTTTTCAAGTGACTCGCGTGTTTTTCCTTATTCCTAGAGTAAATGAGGATATCATCAATGAAGACGATAACAAACAAGTCCAAGTACTGTTTGAACACTCTGTTCATCAAATCCATGAATGTTGTAGGAGAATTAGTTAGTGTAAACGACATAACTACAAATTCATAATGACCATACCGAGTTCTTAAGGATGTTTTGTGAATGTTGCAATCTCTGACTCTCAGCTGATGATAACCTGATCTGAGTTCTATCTTTGAAAAATGTCTAGCACCCTGAAGTTGGTCAAACAAGCCATCAATCTTGGGGATAGGATAATTATTCTTGACCGTTACCTTGTTCAACTGTCTATAGTTAATGCACATTCTGAGGGAACCATCTTTCTTCTTTGGGAACAACACTAGTGCACCCCATAGGGAAATACTTTGTCTAATGAAGCCCTTATTCAGAAGGTCTTTCAACTGCTTTTTCAATTCCTTAAGCTCTGTTGGAACCATTATGTAAGAAGGAAGAGAAATAGGCTGGTTATCAGGAATGATATCAATTCCAAAGTCGATTTCCCTTTCGGGCGGGATCTAGGAAGATCTTCTGGAAATACTTCTAGAAACTCACAGACTACTGGAACTTACTCAAGAGTTGGGGTTTCAGAGCTAGAATCCTTAACTCGAACTAGATGATAGAGATAACACTTAGAGATCATCTTTCTGTCCTTAAGGTAAGAAATAAATTGATCCATAGGTGCTAAGATACTACCCTTCTATTCTAAGATTGGTTCGTCTAGAAAATGAAAAACGAACAATCCTAGTTCTTCAATCGACTAAGGCATAACATGAGTGAAACCGATCCATGCCTAGAATGATATCGAAGTCTACCATTTCTAAATCTACTAGATCTGCTGAGGTGACTTTTTGAGAGACTGTGACAGGGCTATTTCGGTATACCGGTCTATCTATAACTGGGTAATCGACTGGAGTAGACACTGAGAAAGGTTCTAAGAGAGTTTCTGGTCTGACAATGAATTGGACTGCTATGCAAGGAGTTACAAAAGAAAGAGTATCCCCTAGATCTAACAATGCATAATCATCGAGGTCGGAGACTCGTAACGTACCAGTGACTACATTAGGAGAACTTTCCTGATCCTGGCGAGCCTGAATGAGAATACAACATGTTCTCGCGGTGACAGCCACCTGTACCAGATGAGTTACCCTGCTAATTTTGGATGACTTCTTGGTGCTGCTAAACTTCTATACTGAGCTTTTCATTTACCACCTCCTTGACCCTATCTAGAAGGACAATCTTTCAATATTTGACCAGACTGACCGCACCCAAAACATCCTTTTTTTTCTTCAAGACACTTGCCCGGATGGTTCTTACCACACTTAGGGCAAAATGGTAAGTCTTGGGGCCTGAAAAACATGCATGAGACTTAGAGCCTGGTGCTTTACCCTTCTAGTCATACATGTTCTTTGAAGATGGAACACTAGCTGATGAAGGGGCTGGAGCTAAAAACATATGCTAACTCAGCGAACGACTTTCACAACCTGATTTCTGCTCAGAATAGTCATACTTCTCAATCCTAGCCTTTTTATTCTCCTTAGCTTGTTCCTTAACCTTATCACCCTCAACCGTCTAAGCATAAGTAATAATTCTAGAGATGTTCATATATCCAAGTAACATAGAATTTCTACCCTCAGTTTTCACCAAATTTGACGCTCCATACAAGAACTTATTTATGTGAGCCCTGGAGTAAGCAACCATATGAGGAGCATACCTGGAGAGTTTTTTAACTTCAGCACATACTCTTGGACTATCATGTTACCCTGCCTCAAGTTCATGTATCCCTGAGCCTTTGCCTCTCTCAACTCTTTTGGGAAGAACCTGTCGAGAAAAGTCTCACTAAAGCAATCCCAAGTGATAGGAGCTGCATTTGCACCCCTTTATCCTTCCACTGAGTGTACCAAATATGAGCATCCTTCAACTGGTATGATGCCGACTCAACCCTATCATTCTCGTTGACCTGCATTACCTCAAAGATTTTCTTAAACTTATCTAAGAAATTATGAAGATCCTCATTAGACTTTGATCCTAAGAACTCAAGCGGATTCATCCTAACAAATTCACGGACCCTTGCGCTGTAGATCCACCATTTTCATTCATAGGAGCATAATCCAAATTGTTCTGGTTGGTCATACAGTGAGCCAATATCTGTATGGCATTCCTCAACTCAGCATTGGACACTTCTTGATCTGGGATTGGAGGAGCTGTGTTTGAATATTTTGCATTCACATTCCTAGCGTTAGCTCTACGAGGATGCATGATCAGGAACGTGGAACGTCAAGTGAGAATGGGATTATATCATACCTTACGCACAATAAGAGTAACAACAAATTAAACTTTTCCTAAAACACTTCTTAACCTCTCTCTCATTAGATGTGGTGCACTTCACACCCATGAAAAGGAATCTACTTAGTGCGGCTTTTCAGACATCATAAGACTCATAAACCTAGCTCTTATACAAAGTTTTGTCCGCCCCGAGCTACCCCTGAAATGCGGAAACAGAACCTAGGATCACAAGTGATCCCAAGCTAACCCTGCCTGCATGATCATGAGCATACTAAATATAATAAACTTAATGCAAAAGATAAATCATAATTTATACTGAAAAGATGGGAAATAACCATATTCTAAGATATATGTAAATTTAGGAGTTTAATATAAAGAAGTAAATAACCTCACTACTATGATGAAACTAACTATGTCTGAAAATAGCCTCTAAACCGGACTAGAAATACTAGGACAAGCCCCAGCTAAGTCTAGAAAAAAGTGAATCTAAAAGAAATAAATACTAAAAAGAAACTCATGACTATTGTTCTCGGAGAATGAGGACTAACCATTGAATCTGCTGAACTTGAGATTGGAAATTGATCTATTTGTCATCTGGGTGCTAAAAACCTGAACCTATATCACGAGCGCACGCATGCGTCAGTACTTGAAAGTTCTGAGCATGCATGATAGAGTTTTACTGAATACTGAATATAATGATAAAAGGTCAATGCAGAGAGTCGAAATGAACTCTGGGAGCTACAAATAACCTATAATAAAACCACATTAGCTAAATGTAGAGTCCAATGTATACGCCCCATCGAGAGGACCTAATATACCCTGCCAAAGGTATAAAGGCATGATGGTGTGATTATTAAATTGATTGCCCACAGAGGGGACTACAACCTACTTAGGTAGTAATTCTGGGACTATTGGGTACGCTGAACCCTAGTCCAACTCGGTATTATACTACTCCCAATTAATTGTGCAAATTGACTGATTATGACTGAGTTTCTGTAAATATTGATAACTCAAAACTGAACATGCAAACTGAGAATGCAACATATAATCTGATAATGATGCATTTAAAACTGAAGCATGTAAAATTGTATAACTAAATAGTCTGACCTAGCATGTGTAATTCAAGAACAAAAGAAATATAAATCTAGGGTTCTGAAATTCATGCGATAATCTAAGTAATAACATTATAATCTTATTAGGAACATATATTTTAACTAAATCATGAAGTTCTGCTGCAATTCTAGGAACCCTAGGTTTAATCATAATAAGAGAATCAAGAATTGACTGAAAACTAGGGACCCAATGGGTGAAAGGAAGCCACTAGTGAAATCCCACATACCTAGTGATGAAATCCACAGAAATATTCATATTTTGGGGCTAGAACTGAGGGAATCTTGCTGCGTTCTTGAACTAGGGTTCTTGATCTTTTTCTTATTTCTAGCCTCTAATTTTCCAACTTTTGATTTATGATTTACTTAGGTAAGTTTTAGTTTCTAGTCTTTAACTTACTAAAATCTGGTGATTTAGGCTCAAAACGACGTATCTTAGGGTTTAAACAAAGTGGAAAAAGACCAAAAGACCCCTAGGTTAGTTATTGTCAGACCAATCGATGATCAGGACTGACTGTCCGTCGTTCCATCGATGTTCCATCGTTCCATCAACGGTCCATGGTTTGGTCTGTAGGTTGGGTCTGTTCGATAGGCCTTTATTAAAACAGGAATACCTTTATACTCGGAGGTCTGATTTTAGAAAGGTTGGTGTCTATGGAAAGCTAATTCAATTATCTATATGTGCATACGTAGTGTGACACCTAACTCATTTTATGCTAATAGTTATGATAATATAAAGTCTAACCAATTGCATTTCCCCCTTAACAATATGCTAATTCCCACCTACGGTCAGACCTACGTACCGTGGTTCCACCTACGGACTGTGATGGTTATCGTGTCTCTTTCACAGAGTGAGTCAATGGGGTATCGATCAATGGTCACAAAGTACAGACTGTAATCTGACATACGAACCTTAGGTCCATCTGTCAATCATGACTTAACCAAATTTCCTAGGCTGAGATTTTTGGGGTTTCTGACCCCATTGACGGATGTGCTATACAGACCGTGGGTTAGTCTACAGTCAGTTGATGTCCACCGTTGGTTGCACTTGCAGATTTTTCTTAAAAGGTGGTTTTTGTTCTATTTTGGATACGGGGTGTTACAACGACCATAACGTCCGGAAATTAGTCTTTTGATGTTAGTGTTTAGTGTTGTGTTATGGAAGTTTGTGTGTTGTTTATGCTCTAAAACTTTTACAGGTGAACCTACTACCTAAATAGACTTGTGTAGGGGTAAAACATATGGGCTTTACTCCCCAAGGACCATCCTAGGGTTCCTTGAGGAGGACCCTACGTTAAACCCCAAAAGCTGCCAAAAAGGGGTAAACTACGGCCATGACCTATAACCAGTAGCTCCACTTACGGCTCGTAAGTCAATTTTGTAAGTCAATACTTACCCTAGGGAGTCTTATATCGCATGCACAAGTCGCAGTCACCAACGATGGAGTGTAATTATGCCCCATAACCCAAACTATTATCCATAGGTGGGTGGTTTGTAAGTCACACATGCAATCTTTCTTCCAATCGACCAAGTGAAGGGTGGTTTGGTGAAATGCCCCTTCTATTGGTTAAGTTTTTGGACGTTTTTAAGTCCTTTTGGGTAATTTAAGAGTATTAAAAAATTTATCCTCATTTAGACTTCATCTTTCAAATCCAAAGCATTTCTTTCGAAACATCTCTGTAGAAACTTTCCTGGACTCCAAGGTCAAGTTGGAGCTAGGGTTGAAGATTTAAAGGCGTTTCTTCTTAATTTTCATGGTATTCTTAAAGATTTATGTATGGTGACTCTTCATCTAGTTTTTTCTTGCACCCTAGAGTGAATTTCAAAATAACTCCTCAAGATTTCAAGTATATGAAAACTAGGGTTTTTACTCAAATTCATATGTTCTTTCTCTAAATGGTTTTAAAAGGTTTCTAATGACATTTTATGGTTATTTTTTTGACATATTGGTTATTGAAAGTGAAAATACTCCATGAACCATGATTTCTTTTTATTCTCACTTTATGCCTTATATAAAGTATGTTATCTTGATAATGAATGCATGTGATTATAAAGTGTTTAAATTGTGTTAGATTGTTGATGCATGCTATTATATATGCTATTAATGGTGAAATTTTTGTCGTGTTGATACATGATATTTATGTACTTGAAGGCAAGATTTGAGAAAATTTTTATTGATATAGAATTCACTATCTTATGTTGATCCACTGGAAAGGTGGAGGTGTTTACTTAATGCATCTCTTTTTAATATATGTTTGATATCTCTATGGTTGTGTCATTATTATGTATAGTATGAAATGGAGTTATGATTCATGATGAAGTTTCTAAGAACATGTTAATGAATGTAGAGTCTATTGAAATGTTATTCTTGATGGAACTTTAACTAATGAATGAGAGGTGGGGCTTGAGATGGATAGTCATCAATGATTTCAGGCAGGGTGTCTACTAACAATTTCAATACCTCCATTTAGTCATCCGTTGAATTAATGAAGGGAGGGGATGGATGCTTATCCATGAGTTTAGACAGGGTATCCAATAACAATTTCTTTTCCATAAATGAATGAAATAATCTATGGGAATGTAGGCTAATCATCGAGAGGATTTTAATGAGATGGGTGCTCATCCATGAGTTTAGGCAGGGTATCTAGTAGATGTCTCTTGCGGTAGATTCCTATCAATGAGCTGAGGCGAGATATCTAGTAGCAACCTGCTTATCCCACAACTATGTTCCCACATAGATCTATAGCTAGTGGATATACTTAATTTAGAGATCTAGAATGATACCTTAGGCAAGTAGGGATCCCTTATCCAGTGAGGGTGACACCGGGATTCTATGATTTAGCTCTCCTGGTCTATGTCGGTTCAATTCCTATTCCCTTATGTTAGATGTCATTATGGTTTCTTGATAGGTTTTACAAAATGTAGGTAGTAATATGTGATGATACCTATACATTGCACGAGTAGTCTTCGAGAGGTTAATAGTGAGTACATTTAAATCCTAATGACTAATTAAAGAATGTTCTCTTGATGAACGAATGACTTTCCATGCATGTTAATAAAGAATGTTGACTTCGAGTCTAATTGAGATTTTGAATGCTTTACTTCGATTATGTGCATGTCTTACCTTCCCTGTCATGAATTAATGATTTACAACTCAGGGGTACACTCTGCTCGTGACATATCATGTGATTTAACACTATGATATTCTCCTTCATTTCTTCTAGAACTCTATCTTGCTCAGTGATCTTTTAAAGAATGATTTGTAAGGAATCTACAACCCCACTGTTCTCACTATCTCTAGACTTTTTCTGCTCATGAGGGAGTATGTACCTCCCTTTTTTGTTGCACTGGACTTCTACCTCTGAAATTTTGGTGGACAACTCATCCAGTTGAGTTGCCAGTGCAGTTATTATGAAGAACCTCTTGACTTCTTGGATGATCTCAACCAATTTGCCACCATTTCTATTAGTCATACTCACAATGTTTTCTTACAATAACAATATAAAGCAAAATAAAATTGAAAATAAAGTAAATATCACTATGACTAAGCAAGACAAAATTTCTACTTAACTAATAATTCTCAACAGACACCATTCCTTGGTAACGGAGCTATTTACATCGTTGACGTCATCAAGACACTTCAGTCAATACTAAGCGTTGATAGTTGTCAATCAGTGTATAACCCAACGAAGGTTTGGGTTCGTTCCCCCAGGGAGTGGTATTAACAATATTACAGCCAAACGTAAATTAAGTTACGCAGTCATAGCTACAAGAAATTATCGAATAAAAAATAATAAATTAGAGGGGCTGACCGAAGTATCAATTAACAATGTGGGGTTTTGTTATCGAATTAACAACTAAAAACAGTAAAACAATAAAAAGACTAATGGGAAACGAAATTCATGGGATGTGACTGGAATAGGAGATAAAAGACACCAAAGGGTAATTATTATTCATAGTATATCACTAAATATATGTAACTAGTCTAGACTTTAGTGGGGCTAAATTTTCTCTCAAACAACTTACCCCGAATCAACTCGATTTCTCTCGAATACCGAGTTGTAGCCTTTAAGCACAGCCTCCGCCTTAGCCCAATCACTCTCTCGAGCTGAAAGTGTGGAAAATGGAATATGATTCACTCTCTCGAGTTGAACCCACGATGACCCAATAACCACAGACTATCAACTTTGTAGTCTTAATTTTAAAACCTCTCTCTCGAGCAATCAAACATCACCAAGGTCATATCTTATTTGAAACAACCTCATTTAGTTCAAACTCAAAAATTAAGTGAAATCACATTTAAACATGGAATATACTAACATTAATAAACACCCAATAATAGATTTAACTTATATTCACAAAATCACACCCCTAGAATTGGGGTTTTAGCTAGACATAGAGAAAAGGAGGAAAAAGATAAAATCAAAGTAACATCAACTGAGTATGAGTTATTTTCACTTCAATAAAGTCTAGGATGAAGAATTTCCAACACCCACTTCGATTTTTTTCTAGGTGAGAATGTTCAAGTTTTAATGGATTAAAAGCAAAATTTCACAAAAGCTCTGAAAAACTCAAAATAGAAGCTGAGTCTAAAAACTACTGTGCAAAACTACAAAATTGGATACTAAGTTAAAAATATTAATGAGTATTTATAGTTTTCAAAATTTTGTACTACGAAGAACCACCTCACTGCAGATAGTCGGGGTCGTCGATTAACTCGGTTATCTAACTTTTGGTATATTTATTGCCATCTTGTGTTAGCCTTCAACATCTTTGTGTTTTGGATCATTGTATGACATAGTGTTGCTTCGTAGAACTTCCTTGCGACACACCGACTGCTTCATTTCACCGCCGATTTAATCTTTTCCTTCAGGTCTCAGCTGAAAAGAACAAAACGCGAGGATGAGACTTTTGGCGACAAACCGAACGGGGTTGGCGATCCTCAAATCTTAATTTATTCGTTCTTTTAGTTTCTTTTGTTCCTTTTTGTTCCATAGTGTCCATGCCTTGTCTCTAACATAAAAATACTTGAAACTCAAGGTTATAATCAGTTTCATAGATAAAATATGTATTTGATGACACTAAACCTATCAAAAATCGTGAACTCATCAATTATCAAGCAAAAGTTCCTTTTGTCTCCCTCAAGAACAAGACAAGCTATCAAACACTGTAAGAGACCTGATTGAATTATCAAGTGTGCCTTTAGTTGTTGACCATTCATTTGTGTCTTGTGTCTTTTAAATTTGTAAGATCAGTTCCTAATGTATAAAGGTATATATTGTTTCTTTTTTATTCCAGTAAACAATGAGCATATTTAACTTGACTGTAAAGAATATGATTGGAGTCTGCATTAACTAGATTTATTCCATATAGTGGGCAACAGAGTTATTTCATTGGCTCTTTCTATAATACAGGACGTAAGATTCAGAGTTTAAGCATTGTATGTTGTTGGAGTCTGTATGCATATGTTGCTTGAAGATAGTGAAAAACAGTTGGAAAATCTTGTAGAACAGGTCGTGGTTTTTCCTCCCTTGAGCATGGAGGCTATCACATAAAACTTCTTGTTGTTCTTACTATTAACTTTAGCTTTTAGTGCCTTAAAGTGTGATAAAGGCATGATTTTTTAGTGTGTGGTGGAATTGCATAAACTATCAATATTGAATATGTGTATTCCATTCATCAGTTGTTTCAAACTAAGTTAGTATTTTTTTTTCCCCAGTAGTTCGCTCAATACCAATAGTTAATGCGTTTTTGTGCCACACTAGACCTCGTACAAGCTTCTGCATTATATATCTTTTTGGACATAAGTCATTTAATATGCTTGACTATAACATATTGCTTGAGTTGGTCCAATTCAAGACTGACCGTTATTATAAATAAAATTAGGTTATGTTTGAATATATGTAGGTTAGTAATTAGTTAGAGCAGAGAAGTAAATAATATCTTGATTGCAAACATTCGTTTAAGGGAAGTATGAGCAAACAAAGAGTTCAATTATAAAGTTTAAAGAACGAACACAGGACATTCAGGAACTTGGATTATATAGGTTCTAATAAAAAATAATCGTCATCTGGTTGAGAATATCATTAAATAATAAAATCGTACTCTCTCTAACAACTTAAGGCTTTAGATGAGACCGTCACACACATCAACTTGGTATAAGAGCAACACCAATCTCACCCAATTTTGGTGCCCCAAAAATCAAAATTTTTCACACATAAGATATAAAGCACTGGGTTTGTGGTTGGGTGTTAAAGAGTAAAAAAAGTCTTAATACTGGGGGCTAATGAGATATGTGTACTCTTTATAAAACATGGACAATCCTCCTCACTTTAACCTACCGTTTGGGGTAGGAGTAAGGCCTAAGACCTAATATAACATTGTATCAGAGTAGGTGGTGTTTTTGGATCGGAATCTCACCATAACCCAGATTAAAAAAATTCCACGTGCATGACCCATGGAAAGATGCGGGAGAAGACATATCTGAAACTCAGCCAAGAACCAAATATTTGAAAGGAAAATAAAGCTAGCATACAGAAAGTGTTCTTGAATTGTAGGCTCTTTTTCTTGTATTATCCATCAGTAATGATGCCTTTCAAATAGGTTTACAACTCAATTAAAATGCCAAATTAAAAAGGAACTAACTCAGTAGTGCTTTCAACCTAAACGAGAATTTTAAGGACAAAATAACAATTGTCATAGACTAAGTTAAAGTGCAGTACAATAGAAAAAGAATGTTGCAGTAACTTTTCTCTTACTTTGTTTGAAACATTTGTTCTATGTTCCCCTTTATTCAAACTTTCTATCACCAAGCAACGATCTGAGGTAAGCATGTTTTTTTTATAAGAAAGTTTCTTTGATATTTTAACTGCTACTTGTTCATTGGTGCTGCAAACCTTCAATATGTTTTCTTCTTTTTCCACCAGCACGGGAATAAAATGGAAGCGAATGTTTGTGTTCATTACTCTTCCATGAAATGTAGGATTCTTATCAACAAAAATTGTAGATTTGTTTCCGCAATAAATTTTTGTTGCTTTCTATTGCTTGAAGTTCAGATCAACTGAAATTGTTGGAAAATATATATACGCACAGCGGAAGCATATTTTGATCTTTACTACTTACATCAATAATAGATAACAAATATCGTTTATGCTATACCATACATCATGCTAAAACATATGTCCAAAGTGAAATTTAATTCGATAAATATCTCTTGAAGCATGAACAAATACTTTCAAGCAAATTTACAATATAGACGGACCTTAAAGCGTATCTACAAGATAAACAATAGCTATGGTCTTCTACAGTGATTCATATCACAATCGAACTATCTCAATACTAGGGTGGACAAGTATAGAATGAAAAATTAATCATTATCCCTTTTCTAGGTTAGGAGAATCCCTATTTATAGAGATTTCCTCATAATCCAAAAAGGACTAGAAAATCTTATTTTTCTAGAATACTAGAAAAATCCATATTATTCCTCCTTTTTCCATAGAAATAGAATTTTGAGTTCTAGTTAATTATGGGCCCTATATGGACAAGAAAATTAATTACCGAAGCTTTCTATTATGAAAATAATTCCAAATAATTAACTTGAATTATTCTTACCATGATATATTATAAATCATTCCACTACAAATTCGTAATTGCACTCCTATATTTCGTAGTTCCCCATTAAACACTTATATAATTTCTCATGTTATGTTTTCATATATAAATAAATAAATTAAATTATATTCAAATTTAACTTGATGATTAATATCCTTTAGAGCACTACTGAATTTATTTCATGTGTAAGATTCATAAATCCACTTGCAAGATTTGACACGATGAAAACTTATATGTTTCTCAAAAAGGCATATCAATCAATCTTTATAAGGAGACATGGATTTCATCAACTAACTTATTATTTCACCAATATATATTATTATCATCCTACTTACTAGGCATATTGACTCATCTCAGAATCTCACCTTTTAATAAATCAAAACGATAATTAATATATACAGATCATAATAGTTATATCAGGACTAAGAATATAAGTAAATTTAATAGTTTAAAGAATATATTTTTATCAATCAGTCTAAAACAACTATCTCTACTCGGTACCGTTCAATACATACAAAATGTACTAGCATAAGAAGTTGAAATTATACCGTTCCCATAATCAGGATAAATTACATATAATCTTGTGCTACAATCGTACCCGATGGTATGTCCAATTTCCATCCTATGTTGTGAACCAAAAACTTTATACTTATAAGAACATATGATTTAATCATTTGTGTATAAGTTAAAACTCTACACACTTAATCATCTATTATATAAGTAAATATACATCATAAACGAATACATGATCTATTGAAATTGAGCAAATCTTTATTCTATAATAAATATTAATTCTTAACATATGATTAATAGTATACATCCCAACAATATCCCACTTAGACTTTTAACCATCACAATTGTTATAATGTACCATATCTAAATGAATCATTAATAGTATATACCCTAACAATCTCTCATTTAGATATTTAATCTTGAAAATTGATAGAATACTATGTCTAAACACATGATTAATAATACATACCCTTACAATCTCCCACTTAGACTCTTACTATGCATTTACAACTTTCATATGCATTCCTTTATTTCTTATCGAGAGAAAAATTACCAAGCTATTTTGTCATGCAATTTTGTCTACTAGTGCTTCATCGTAAGAAATTGATTATGTACTAGATGTTGAGAGACTTTATCATGAAACTCTCCAAGAGTGTACTTCTTTTTAGGAGCTCTGTCATAGAAATTCCCTAAAGCATACAAAAAAAATCAATCATCATTATGATTATCCCACTACTACTAAGAACGATTATTATAATCATACTTTGATGTTCTTGAGTTTTAATATTTTCTTTAAAATCATTCGATATCGAAATGTTAACAACTTTTCATGAAGTGTTCTTTTAATATGCTCAACATCACTCCCATTACTAGATATAATTGACTTATTTGTTATTTGTTTGTTCAATTCCTGTAAAACTAGTTTAGTTCTAAGAACATGATTTATCAAATGACCCTTTTCTAGAAAGGAGAATGTTGTTTTAATAATTGTCTTATTTTCTTTAGGACACGAGTAAATTCTCTTTCAGTCGTTAGGATATCCAATTAACACACACATTCTGTTCTTAATTCTAATTTTCTTATTCTCCACTCAGCACATGTGTTGGACAATCCTATATCTGAATATGTCACAGATTAAACTTACGTCAAATCTAACTAGTTCTATAGTTTTTCAAGGTACTTATTTGAAAAAAATTGAATTCAGAATGTGATATGTATTAATTAGAACATATACCAAAAGAAGAAAAATAACTAATAATAAGTCAATAATTAATTGTCTCATCTTCATAAGAGTCTACTTCTTTTCTCTTCTACACCAATCTATTATAAAGCGATTGAAATTCAATTATTCTATAAGATACAGGACTCATGAGCTCTACTAAGAGGTTTACATTACTATAATCAGATTGCAGTGATTTCATATATTTTTCATGATGTTATATTACTTTGTCTTAAGTATTATGATCAGTTTATCAAGATATTCAGACTTCCAAAGTATCAAAAAATGTATATTCATATCATGAGTAATAGTTTCTGGAAATCTCAGAATACTTAAAATTACCTCTTGCCCGAATGTTCATTTACCTCACAAATCAAGATAGAATAATTCTAACTTATCACTATCGCCTTTTCCATTTTAAGAGGAAAAGTCTCTTAGTTATTTTTCCTTCTAAATAGAAATCCCATGTTGGTATAAATTCATTTTCAATGAGCCGTTATGTCCATCCATTAACCAACCTCGAAGTCCTATTCAAAATAAATAACTTAGACGCTAGTGTATAATAAGTTTCATTCAATTTAAAAGACACTTTACAATAACTTTCATTCAATTTAAAAGATACTTTCTCTTATGAGATAGATTAATAAATTTCAACTTATGTGAGATAATATTAATAAAAGAATCATGTATCAATATACCACAATAAATAAAATATTTATCAAACTCAATGATAGGAGTGTTACAAATAAATATATTAAATACTCATCTCTTATCTAGTTACAAAGTAAAAATAATTTCTTCTAACATAAGGTATATGTACAACGCATTGTTTGAATTAATATCTTATCGCTACCAAAGAAAATCTTAAGTAGTACCAAGTCGGTGCGTAAAGTCTATTGAGAATATGAGACACAATACTTTAAATAGATCATAATATTGCGAATAATCCCAAATAACAAAATTCAGGGCTCATTAATGCTTATATATTCATGCATCTCGAATAGTCAATCGTTGGGATTGGAGAACTACTTATTCAACACACATGTATAATGACCGATTATTCACTCCATAACTTATACAGACCTAACTCAGTTGGAGAGTCTACTGTTAGTTTATGTCAAGTTAAGATCATCTAGCTACATTGATCCAATCTTATATTACTCAGTTTAGGAGAGTTAATATAGATTATCAAAACTAGACAATTAATTACATAGTGACTTGTATCAATTTCATCCGATGGGGAGGAAGATCTAAGGCAATGAATAAAACTAATACTTCACTACTATTTAATAAAATATGACAAAAAACTCATATAACAATCCAAAAGAATAATTTCTTACTATGTCGTTGTCACGACCCAAATCGGGGACGCGACTGGCACCCACATTTACCCTCCTATGTGAGCGAACCAACCCATCTAAACCTTAACATTTCAAGATATTTCAACAGAAAATAATGCGGAAGACTTAAACTCATTAATAAAAACAACTCAAAACTATTATTAATATTCCCAAAATCTGGAAGTCATCACCACAGAACATCTATCTCAAACTACTAATCTAAGAATGTCTAAAAAGCTAAAAACATCAAACTAGTCCATGCCGGAAGTTCAAGGCATCAAGACTTGAAGAAGGAGACCCAGTCCAAGCTAGACGCATTAGCTCACCCTGAATTTCCGATGGAGTGAAGACGGCTTGATCTACTGCTGAGTCGAAGTTGACGGAACGTTTACTGCATAACACAAATAACAAAAGGGAAACATAAGTAGGGGGTCAGTACAACCACACGTACTGAGTAGATATCATCGGTCAACTCAAAATAGGGAACAATATATTATCAACAATAATGTAAATCAACTACAATACTCAACATGTAGCACAGCAATTACTTTATCATTAACAATTTCCGTCAAGTTCACACATGAGGTCTCAAGCCTCAATACCATACTCATTTGGGAAATTAAGTTCATTAGATTGAGTATATTCATTATCTTTCAAGATTCATTATCTTTCTTCCTCTTGTGTCGGTAACGTGACACTCCGCTCCTCTAATTCTATCCTGGTGTCGGAACGTGACACTCCGATCCTCATATTCATTCTATCCTGGTACCGGAACGTGGCACCCGATCCTCATATTCTATCCTGTGGTCGGAACGTGACACTCCGATCCTCATATTCATTCTATCCTGGTACCGGAACGTGGCACCCGATCCTCATATTCTATCCTGGTGTCGGAACGTGACACTCCGATCCTCATATTCATTCTATCCTGGTACCGGAACGGGAACCACCCGATCCTCATATTCTATCCTGGTGTCGGAACGTGACACTCCGATCCTCATATTCATTCTATCCTGGTACCGGAACGTGGCACCCGATCCCCTAATTCATCAAGCCTTCTTTTATACTAAGGCATCCTCATTATCATTATATAATTTGTCAAGCCTTCTTTCATACTAAGGCAGCATCAATCTTATTATATAATATATCAAGTGAATTAGGGTTCTTTCAAGATTTGGGATTCAATAGCTTCATCATGCTTTGTTAATTCATAACAATTTCATAATCATAATCATGCAAGCATACAATTAAGCATATAGACAGGTTTACACACATCATCAATACATATCATACACTATCAGAGTTCACTACGATTATCGTAACATAAAACCATAACCTACCTCCACCGAAGAATTGGAATCAACAAGAAATCTCCCAAGCTTGTTACTTCTTCTCTCGATCGATTTGCTCTCTCTCTTTCTGTTCTTTCTCTTTTGTTTTATTCAAACCCTCTTTCCTTTACCCTAATTAATCATATAATTAAGTGTGAAAAAGGACAATAAAACCCCACTAATTTACTTAAGGTTACCCTTTTTAACCCCTAAGAATTAGACTTGTTAATGTTACCCCTCAATCCTTATAATTAAGGAAAGAATAATCAAAACGACCCTTAAAACGAGGAAAGAAATCCTAAACTGCCTGGGACTGCACAACCTGTGACGGGCCGTCGTGGGTGCGACGGTCAGTCGTACAGGCCGTCGTGCCTCCCCAGTTTTCCATCGTCGCCACGGACGCTGTGACGGTCCGTCACGCCTGTGACGGTCCGTCCTGCACGTCCGTCATGGCGGTCAGAAACTCGTTTCTCGAACCAAATTCTCAAACGTTGAAGTGTTTTGCAACGGAAACTCACGACGGTTCGTCGTGGATGTGACGGCACGTCCTGCAGGTCCGTCACAATTTACAGAGAGTCGATTTTCAGTACCCAATTTCAGAATTCCAAGTATGATGCAACGATTCACCCTCGACGGGCCGTCGTGCCTACGACGGTCCGTCGTGGTGTCTGTAGTATGGCCCAGTTTTTCCAGAATTAAAAATCTGCTGCTCAAACGACTAAACAGGTCGTTACAATAGATACCAATTTACCCATCGTTCGTCCCCGAACGATCAAAGGAAGAAAAACAGTGGCGAAAAGGAGTACCTGAATCTGTAAACAGATGTGGGTATTTTTCTTGCATATCCGTCTCCTTCTCCCAAGTAGCTTCTTCAACCGGTCGATTTTTCCATTGAACCTTGATGGATGCAATCTCTCTCGACCTCAACTTGCGAACTTCTCTATCTAATATAGCAACCGGTTCCTCTTCATAAGTCAAGTTCTCACCCAACAAAACTGAATCCCAACGGATAATGTAGTTTCCATCTCCGTGGTATCTCTTCAACATAGATACATGAAACACCGGATGTACTCCGGACAGCCCTGGGGGTAAGGCTAATTCATAAGCCACCTCCCCTATTCTCTTAAGCACTTCAAATGGTCCAATATACCTTGGACTTAACTTACCTCTTTTTCAAAACCGCATCACCCCTTTCATGGGCGAAACCTTCAACAAGACTTGTTCACCTTCCATGAACTCCAAGTCTCTAACCTTTCGGTCTGCATACTCCTTTTGTCTACTTTGAGCCGCCAAAAGCTTCTCTTGGATAGCTTTCACCTTCTCCATAGAATCTCTCAACAGATCAGTCCCCCAAGGTCTAACCTCGAAGGCATCAAACCAACCAATGGGAGATCTACACCTCCTCCCATACAATGCTTCAAATGGGGCCATGTCGATACTAGAGTGATAACTATTATTGTATGAAAACTCTGCCAAAGGTAAGAAACTATCCCAATGGCCACCAAACTCTATCACACATGCGCGAAGCATATCCTCCAAAACTTGAATCGTTCGCTCAGACTGACCATCGGTCTGAGGATGAAATGCAGTTACTAAGGTCCAACCTAGTACCTAATTCAGCATGTAGTGTTCTCCAAAACTTAGAAGTAAACTGCGTACCTCTATCTGATATGATTGAGAGTGGAACTCCATGCAACCGAACGATTTCTGAGATGTATTTTTGGCTAACTTCTCTGCATTGTAGGTCACCTTGACAGGAATGAAGTGTGCAGACTTAGTTAACCTATCAACAATCACCCAAATAGTCATACTTACCCAATGTCTTTGGAAGACCAACCACGAAGTCCATCGCGATTCTCTCCCACTTCCATTCAGGAATGGGCATCCTCTGAAGTGTTCCTCCGGGCCTCTGGTGTTCATACTTTACTTGTTGACAGTTTGGACACTTGGCAACAAACTCAACAATATCTCGCTTCATTCTACTCCACCAGAAGTGTTGCTTTAGGTCGCGATACATCTTGGTTGCACCAGGATGTATAGAATATCCGGAACTATGAGCTTCTGTAAGAATAGTGGTGATCAAATCATCGATGCGGGGTACACATACTCTTCCCTTGATCCTCAAAACACCTTCCCCATCGATTATCGCTTCCTTAGCCTCTCCTTGCAAACTTTATCTCGAATTCGCCTTAGTTTCTCATCGTCAAACTGTCTCCCCTTAATCTGATCAAGGAAAGAGGATTTTGCCTCCACACAAGCTAACAATCCTCCCTTCTCATTTATTTCTAACCTCATAAGGTCATTAGCCAAAATCTGCACTTCTCTAGCCAATGGGCGTCTAGAGACTTGCAAATGAGCTAGACTTCCCATGCTTCCGGCCTTTCTACTCAAGGCATCTGCCACAACATTCGCCTTCCCCGGATGATACAAAATAGTGATGTCGTAGTCCTTCAGTAGTTCCATCCATCTCCTCTGTCTCAAGTTCAAGTCTTTCTGAGTGAATACATACTGTAGGCTACGATGGTCCGTATAGACTTCACACTTAACCCCATACAAGTAGTGTCTCCATTGCTTTAGTGCAAATACTACCGCGGCCAATTCCAAGTCATGAGTTGGGTAGTTACGTTCATGCACCTTTAATTGCCTCGAAGCATAAGCAATTACATTCTTCTCTTGCATTAGTACTGCACCCAACCCAGAATAGGATGCGTCACAATAAACAATGAAGTCTTTACCCTCTATTGGCAAGGTAAGAATTGGTGCGGTAGTCAACAAAGTCTTAAGCTTCTGAAAGCTTTCCTCACACTCATCCGACCATACAAATGGGACGTTTTGCTTAGTCAAGTTCGTCAATTGGGAAGCAATGGAAGAGAATCCCTTGACGAATCGGCGGTAGTAGCTAGCTAACCCCACAAAACTCCTTATTTCTGACACGTTTGTAGGTCTTACCCAATTCTTTACTGTCTCGATCTTGGATGGATCCACCATCACTCCATCCTTAGAAACCACGTGCCCCAAGAAGGACACTGAATCTAGCCAAAACTCACACTTGGAGAATTTCGCATAAAGCTTTTTCTTTCTCAACAACTCTAACACCAATTTCAAATGCTCCTCATGTTCTTTTTTACTTTTGGAGTATATCAGTATATCATCAATAAACACAATCACAAAGAGATCCAAATATGGCTTGAAAATCCCGTTCATCAAACTCATGAAGGCAGCAGGGGCATTAGTAAGACCAAACGACATTACCACAAACTCATAATGCCCATACCTAGTTCGAAAAGCAGTCTTTGGAACATCCGTTGCTCGTATTTTCAATTGGTGATAACCGGACCTCAAGTCAATTTTAGAGAAGACACAAGCACCTTGTAACTGATCGAACAAGTCATCAATGCGAGGAATGGGGTACTTGTTCTTAATAGTTACCTTGTTCAACTGTCAGTAATCTATGCACATTCGAAAACTCCCATCTTTCTTCTTCACAAACAAAACCGGAGCACCCCAAGGAGATGCACTTGGTCTAATGAAGCCTTTGCTCAACAACTCTTGAAGTTGTGCCTTTAACTCTCTTAACTCTGCGGGAGCCATTCTATAAGGGGGTATAGAAATGGGGCGAGTACCGGGTTCCAAATCAATGCAGAAGTTTATATCCCTATCTGGTGGCATACCGGGAAGATCTGCAGGGAACACATCCAAAAACTCACAGACTACCGAACTGACTCAATCGATGGTACTTGAGTAGTGTCATCCTTAAGATGTGCCAAGAAAGCTAGACAACCCTTACTAACCATCTTCTGAGCACGAATAAAGGAGATGATACGCACCGGATTGGGAGTGTAGTCACCCTCCCATACTAACTGATCTGCCCCAGGCTTGGCTAACGTCACTGTTTTAGCATTACAATCCAAAATCGCAAAGTTTGGAGAAAGCCAAGTCATTCCCAGAATTACATCAAAGTCACCCATTTCTAAAATAACCAATCTACATAAGTGTTGCTCCCCCACAAAATTCACCAAACAAGACCTATACACTTTTTCGACTATCACAGACTCAAGAACTCATCCCTCTTTCTATCTCTCAAAGTCCTTGGGAATTGGGATATACTTCTCCATAAACAGGGTAGAGAATGACTCCCAAGTCATAGGTGGTGCCTCTGTTGGTTGACACTCAACATGTGAACGCCACCACATTTTGGCGTTCCCTTGGAACTGATAGCTCACGAACTCGACACCAAACCTCTCTACTATTCCCATTTTGTGTAGTAGCTCATGACAATCAACCAGAAAATCATAAGCATCCTCAGATTCTGCACCCTTGAAGACTGGAGGTTTCAATTTCAAGAACTTACTAAAAAGTTCGTGTTGATCGTTTGTCATAATAGGTCCAGTAGTCAGACGTGGAAATGTGCCTATTCCCAATGTGGCATCCATGCGGGGAGCCATAGTAGCCGCATGTCGTATCTTTGAAACCGGAGGTGTTGGTGCAGAAACCACTGGAGGTGCTTGACCCTGATCAGACAACCCGCGAAGATAAGCAAGTACTTGGTTGATCATCTCTGGGGTAGGTTGGGGTGGTATTTCCTCATTCTGCCCTTGTTCGGTTTTCCCCTTCCTCACCCTCTCTTACTACCTCCTCAGTCGGTGGAGGAGTCACTGCCCTAGTATCAGATGGGCTAGGGGCTCGTCCTCTTCCTCTAGAGGACGTCCTCTCACGACCTCTTCCACGGCCTCTTGCCGCTGTTCTCCCTCGAGCCACAGCCCCAGTGGCTGGCTCTGTCGTTTCATGTCTTTCCGTTGTTGCTGCTGGTGCGGTCGTTGCTCTAGTTCTAACCATCTTGCGAAATAGAGTGAAGATGGTCAGATACCAATTTGTATCACCTAGATACCAATTGGACTCAAGTAGTAGCACGAAAGAAAGAATGAAAGAATGGAATTTTCCTAAAGTCTTATAGCCTCTCAAGGAAAAGTAAAGGCGTCCCCCTACCGTTCCTTAAGACTCTACTAGACCTGTTCTTGTGTGATGAGACCAACGAACCTAATGCTCTGATACCAAGTCTGTCACGACCCAAATCGGGGACGCGACTGGCACCCACATTTACCCTCCTATGTGAGCGAACCAACCCATCTAAACCTTAACATTTCAAGATATTTCAACAGAAAATAATGCGGAAGACTTAAACTCATTAATAAAAACAACTCAAAACTATTATTAATATTCCCAAAATCTGGAAGTCATCACCACAAGAACATCTATCTCAAACTACTAATCTAAGAATGTCTAAAAAGCTAAAAACAATCAAAACTAGTCCATGCCGGAAGTTCAAGGCATCAAGACTTGAAGAAGGAGACCCAGTCCAAGCTAGACGCATTAGCTCACCCTGAATTTCCGATGGAGTGAAGACGGCTTGATCTACTGCTGAGTCGAAGTTGACGGAACGTTTACTGCATAACACAAATAACAAAAGGGAAACATAAAAGTAGGGGGTCAGTACAACCACACGTACTGAGTAGATATCATCGGTCAACTCAAAATAGGGAACAATATATATATCAACAATAATGTAAATCAACTACAATACTCAACATGTAGCACATCAATTACTTTATCATTAACAATTTCCGTCAAGTTCACACATGAGGTCTCAAGCCTCAATACCATACTCATTTGGGAAATTAAGTTCATTAGATTGAGTATATTCATTATCTTTCAAGATTCATTATCTTTCTTCCTCTTGTGTCGGTACGTGACACTCCGCTCCTCTAATTCTATCCTGGTGTCGGAACGTGACACTCCGATCCTCATATTCATTCTATCCTTGTACCGGAACGTGGCACCCGATACTCATATTCTATCCTGGTGTCGGAACGTGACACTCCGATCCTCATATTCATTCTATCCTGGTACCGGAACGTGGCACCCGATCCTCATATTCTATCCTGGTGTCGGAACGTGACACTCCGATCCTCATATTCATTCTATCCTGGTACCGAACGTGGCACCCGATCCTCATATTCTATCCTGGTGTCGGAACGTGACACTCCGATCCTCATATTCATTCTATCCTGGTACCGGAACGTGGCACCCGATCCCCTAATTCATCAAGCCTTCTTTTATACTAAGGCATCCTCATTATCATTATATAATTTGTCAAGCCTTCTTTCATACTAAGGCAGCATCAATCTTATTATATAATATATCAAGTGAATTAGGGTTCTTTCAAGATTTGGGATTCAATAGCTTCATCATGCTTTGTTAATTCATAACAATTTCATAATCATAATCATGCAAGCATACAATTAAGCATATAGACAGGTTTACAACATCATCAATACATATCATACACTATCAAGAGTTCACTACGATTATCGTAACATAAAACCATAACCTACCTCCACCGAAGAATTGGAATCAACAAGAAATCTCCCAAGCTTGTTACTTCTTCCTCTCGATCGATTTGCTCTCTCTCTTTCTGTTCTTTCTCTTTTGTTTTATTCAAACCCTCTTTCCTTTACCCTAATTAATCATATAATTAAGTGTGAAAAAGGACAATAAAACCCCACTAATTTACTTAAGGTTACCCTTTTTAACCCCTAAGAAATTAGACTTGTTAATGTTACCCCTCAATCCTTATAATTAAGGAAAGAATAATCAAAAACGACCCTTAAAACGAGGAAAGAAATCCTAAACTGCCTGGGACTGCACAACCTGTGACGGGCCGTCGTGGGTGCGACGGTCAGTCGTACAGGCCGTCGTGCCTCCCCAGTTTTCCATCGTCGCCACGGACGCTGTGACGGTCCGTCACGCCTGTGACGGTCCGTCCTGCACGTCCGTCATGGCGGTCAGAAACTCGTTTCTCGAACCAAATTCTCAAACGTTGAAGTGTTTTGCAATGGAAACTCACGACGGTTCGTCGTGGATGTGACGGCACGTCCTGCAGGTCCGTCACAATTTACAGAGAGTCGATTTTCAGTACCCAATTTCAGAATTCCAAGTATGATGCAACGATTCACCCTCGACGGGCCGTCGTGCCTACGACGGTCCGTCGTGGTGTCCGTAGTATGGCCCAGTTTTTCCAGAATTAAAAATCTGCTGCTCAAACGACTAAACAGGTCGTTACAGTCGTTCTTAAGAATCTACCAAATTTTTGATCATTCAGAGTTTTTTTTTTCGAACTCCAAAACTATGATCAATTTGGTTGAAAAAGTTTTCTAGCCATAATAGAATTTAAGATTTTCCTGCTCAGTAAATTTTATCATATATCATTATTTTGTGAAATACATGAATCAAGAATAAAGAACGAAATTCTAAAATTCCAAAAGAAAGAGCATGTTGATGTATACATTGAATATTGAAATTCAAAACACACCTCATAGATATTCATTCATCTTAAACAATATATTTAAATAAAAATGTCTATTCATGCTACATACATTTGTGGTGTCAGATATTCACTTCAACAAATTTATAACAAAAGCTAACTAAGATGGATAATATATGTTAATTTTAGTTATGTGAATATCATTATCCCTACATCCATTGATTGAATGAAATATCACTCAGTTTAGGAGGGTTAATATAGACAACCAAACTAGAGATGAAACTTTAATGACTTGTATTAATTTCATCCGATAGGGAGGAAAGTCTAAGGCAACACATGAACTTAATACTTCATAAAAATTTAGTCATGAAGACCATAGAGAATAATCTCTATCACCACCATATTTTACTCGTGTAATTTTTCATTAAAATTACTTTCCAAAATACAAAGAAATATCAAAAAATCATTATCTAAATGAGCTCAAATTGATAATTAACTTCATACCAATGAGTAGTTAAAATTTGATCGTTTCTGATGAACCTTTCAAATATCAGATCAATCGGAGTTCAAAATAATATTTATCTCAAAAAATATTATCAAATTCAGGTTCAAACGATTTGATAAAATATTATCACATTCAGCAATGAGTGCTTCTTACTAGGACTTTCTGAACTTACCAAATTTTAGGTCAATAATAGTCTATAAAAAATATTTATATCAAAATCTATGACCATATTCAAATTCAAGGGATTTAAACATCTTTAGGAATTGAAATAATATTACCTACATTCTTATCATATATCAATCATGTCAAATAACCATGTGCAATCATGTTCCAAATTTAACATAAACATAACTAACAGAAAGAATGATCATATCATATTCAAATCAAATTTTAATCCGACAAACTACCCAAACCCATTTACACGATTTTCGTTGGAACCATCAAATTTCAAGTCAATCAAAGACCATAAAATTCATGACCACCTAAACTATGACTAAATTTAAAAAATTAATCGTTTTAGGCATAGTTAAAGATTAATTCAAAATTTCACCCTCTTTTAATAATTGTCTCATGAGCATAAAACATATATATGTCCTGTCTCTCGGCTAAGACGCACAATTAACCGCTTTACAACATATTGTTCTCTCAATTAATACACTCGAAAATTCAAGATATAATATTTCTTCATTTCAAATAGTGAATACCTTTAATATCTCTTCTCATAAATTAATTTAAAATTAATTTTAGTGTTACTAGTATCTAAAGGTATATCTCCTATCGACTAACAAACATTTATTAGCATACATTTATGAAGAACAATCCATGCATGATACGTTGAAGATATTCTAATGACTCATATAAATAGATCACATTCGTAAATCCTATTTACTAATCATAATTCATGTATAGATATAACATTACATAACTTTAAGAATTTTCAATGATTTTAAATAAATAGACAACGTTAAGCAAAACTATTTATTAATCATAGGGAAAATGCACAAGTACCCCCTCAACCTATGACCGAAATCCCAGAGACACACTTATACTATACTAAGGTCCTATTACCCCCCTGAACATATTTTATAAGTAATTTTCTACCCCTTTTTAGCCTACGTGGCACTAGTTTGAAAAAAAAGTCAATCATCGTTGGACCCACAAGATAGTGTCACGTAGGTCGAAAAGGGGTAAAAAATTATTAATACAATAAGTTCTGGGGGGTAATAGGACCTGAATATAGTATGTGTGTCTCTGAGATTTCAGGCATAGGTTGAGGGGGTACTTGAGCATTATCCCTTAATCATAAAATGGTGGTCAATACTACTCCCAAAATGTAACTAGATCATACGTTTGAAAACATTACTCTTTCTTTGGCTGAAGATTATTACTCATAACTAGCTCAAAAGCTTTCTTGAAAATCAGTGTTCCCTCTCTTATTTAAATATGAAAAACATTTTTACTCTTGGGAATACTTATTTCCCATATTGTCTTTTGAAGAACTAAACTTCATTCTTACTCTAACTCAACATAATTCTGAAGTCATTAAAACAAGTTAAAACATTTGTAGAAGACGTTTGAAAAGGCTCTAAGAACTCTTTAGACATGGCTCTTGACTTTTCTTGAATTTGAATTTATGTATTCAAGGTTATGATTTATGTTTAATGGATAATTTATAGATGTTTAGAATTCATTTAGAGTAGTTAGAATCAATAGGAAGTGTTAGTAGACTTTAGAAGGACTTAGAAGGACTAAACAACCAAAAAAGGGTAAGGGCAGGCAACTCGGGGAAACTGCTACCGCGGGGCGCCAACCCCTAATATTCAGAGACAAAATTTTGGTGCACTACTGGCGCATCCATGGCGCATCACATCACCCCTCCCCTGGTCAATCCGATGATTTTTTCAACTTGTTTTCTGATCTTAAATCTACTAAATTCAATTATTTTTCTCAATTTCTCTTTAGATTCAGATACCCAATACATATATACAACATTCTAATCAAACACAACTATTAAATCAATATGATTTCCCGAAAACTCATCAATCTCATCCTAAACTCAAGAACAAAGCTAATTTCAAGAACATCAAACCTTCAACTTTCTAGAACAGATTTATGCTGAAATAAACATGATTGGCGCGTGGTGAAAACCCAAATTTATGTGAACTCACACACCTATTTAGGAATCAATCGTTGGCGAAATGACTTTGATTACACAAGAAATCTCCATGAATGACTTGACTTTTTATCCTCTTTTCTCTTCTCTAAAAGCCCTAGTGTAATTGTGATGACGAAAAATGAACCAAATAAGTTTAGAACACTAATTAATTACTAAAAATGAAATAACTTAATTGGATAAGGAAAAGACAAAAATACCCCTCTTAAATACAAGTGAATTTCCGTATCCAGGTAGCTGACTTCAAACAAGCATGTCTTCTTGACTCGATCTCAAAAATTAGCAAAGTCGGTTGATTTGAAAAGATATGGTCGTTTGGATATAACGCAAAACTCATACATGACATAACTTTCCAAATTTCAGATTTTCATTCTTTTCAAAAATGGTTCACTCTAATTCTCGCTCTTTCAAATAAAGGGTGTTACACTATGGGGTTGATTGGTAGAGTGTCTTAGAGAAAATAATGGTTGTATTAGCTTGATGTATTAGTAGTACCTTGTTTGGTACACTTGTCTAACCTATACATAATCAATGCTTTTATTAGTAATATACTCTATTGTGTATTGAAGAGTGTATTACTAATATCATCTATTTTTATGCATTAAAAATGCAATGGGTTCTAATGCATGCATTTACATTATTAAAGACACAATTGCCCTTAAAGACTTTTTTTACATCTTTTCAACTAGATTTTTGGAGGTTATGTTTAAAAAGAATATTTTTTCTACAAAATTATGTAATGCATAACATTTTAAATACAACAAACCAAACACTGCATAAAAAATCTCATTATAACTAATGCAAGCACAACTACTATGAGCATTATTAATACAAGCGTTACTAATACACAATATTTGTCATTATTCTTATACCCTCTACAGATGACCTTTATGAAGGAAAACCATGAGAAAGTGCTCTCTTTTGACTCACTAGCATTACCAGAAAATAAATATTAGTCACACAAAATTTCTAAATTTTTTGTAGTTATGATTTAATGACAGATTGTAAGAAAATTAAATTGTCTAGGAGCTATTTAGCGAAAAATTAAATTTTTAGAAAATTCTTTATTTTCTTGGAATGTGGTGTTCAATGTCACTTGCTAATATATGTCTAAAAGAGTACATTTATTGTATATTATTGTCTCATATATTACGCATAAGTGTTTCTTTACATCTTTACATTTAGTGCTTGATGTTATTACGAGTTCTATGTATACATGAAATGTGTTGGATGAACATGATCAAAATCAGTTATTTTTTACTTGATTTGAAGAAAAAGAATAAAGATAAATGGATGGTTGGGCTCGTCTAAGGCCCTCGTTAAGCAAAAGAAACATGGTACGATCTTGGGAGGCACATGATTTTTCTTTGTGGGAGAAAGCAAATTCTTTGTATATGTAACTCCTTAAGATATACCTGATTTTATTTGAGTTTATGGACTCAGTTCTCTTCTGGTTTGATTAATGAGGACACATGCTTCACAAAATGGTTTGCAGGTGTTTAGTTCTTACGTTGATGTAGGAAAGTAAGTCAATAAATTAGATAGGAGGAAAGTCAACTTTCAAGGCTAAAATGTTGCGAGAAATCATTTGAAAATTTCATAATAGTCATGGCATAAAAAAGGTTGAGAAAGGTGTCCATACATTAGAATATAAACATTGATATAAATCATTGTCATGAATTACCATCCCTGAAAGTTTTTCTTTACAATGATATTAATTTTGAACCTGTTCAAGGACTAGCAAAAGTCTACGTATACCATGGTAATATTTAGAAAAAAATATATTTTCTATTACATTGTCACCTCTTATCTTATGCATTATTGTGCGAAAGATCCTTTTCTTGTGTGTTTTGTACTTATTACAAGTTATATTGTAGCCTCATATCTTATGCATATTGTTTAAAAATATTTTTTTGGGGGTGTTTTGTACTTATTACGAGTTTTTGTCTGTAGATTTTTTTTGGATCAACATAATTAAACGAATATAATTTTCACTCGACTTGAAGCAAAAGAGTTAGATTTTTTATTTTTTTTTTGCGGGGGGGGGGGGGGGGGGGGCTTTTTTGGACACAATGAAATCTATACATTACTTAGGACGAATAACACTCGAGTAGAACTGATGTAAATTCGACTTTTAATTCACTTTCATTCCTACTTTTCTTTTTTCATTATGAATTTTTGCGCTATTATCAAATAATAATATCACCATATAAAATCCTTATCTAGCTAATGTTTCGATTTGACCTTTTGTAGAATGAATTTGTGTTATGTATTACTATCATTTGGTAATTTAATTATCTTTATTTGTTTAACTATAGATTGATGTTGTTAATTGAAATGCTTGTGATTGACTATGTTATTATATTTTGTTGTTCTCGAGGAAACTGTGATATTAGGTTTTAGTTGAGCAACATCACTTCAAAGCGTTAAGATATTAATGGCTGAAATTCTAAATTGAAGGTTAAAGATAACAAAGCTTGATGCAATCTAAGTGAATATATTAATTGTTTAGCTAATAAGGTTCACTCAAGAGAAAACATTAGAAAAATAACTATATTTGATCGAGAGATATTTGTGGTTAGAAATGATCCATAGCCTAGAGAAATTATTTCAAAAAGAATATTGATTTACCCTATTTGCTCCTACTCATCAAATTAAATTAATATTTTTCACCCTCTTAGGTCCTGACCCCTACATAGCAAATTAAATATTTGAGAAAATGTCACTAAAATTAAAATTAAAAATTATCTTCTTTGCTCCTACTCATCAAATTAAATTAAATTGAATTCCAAATTACTCTTCTAGATCCTACTCATCTGTTTAATACTTAAGAAGTGCAAGAACTATAATTTAAAATTTACCCTCTTAGGTCCAACTCATCAAAGTAAATTAAATAAAATTCGAATTTTCTCTCCTAATGATTAATCCTCAAGTATCCTACTCATCAAGACATACTATAATAACACAATCTTCAATTTTTTTCAACATATACAAATTTCTTCACTCTCTATTTGCTTACAATCCTCTTTAACTTGCATTCTCAAACAAACAAGTTATCAACTTCACTGGAAGTTTCTTTATCAATTCTCTATTTTATTGTAAAGAAATAAAGTCAAGTTATTTTTTGTTTCTATCAATTAAAGAGTCATATTTTATGTTTGATTTTGTTTGTGGGGTTCTTTTCTTTGATGATTTGGGGCTTCATTTTTGTAAAGTGTCTTGATTGTTATGGTGAATTATTGATCTTCTTTTCACTCTAGAGTATTCATGGACTGCACCAAAGAAGATACGATCATTGGCGAAGAGATGACGAGAAATAGAAAAAAGATAATAATAAGATCTATCAAAACTTGTGAAGTAAGTGCTCATCTGTCTAGGAAGAAATTTCGTTATCTTGATGAGAAAAACCAACAAAGATCTATGCGGCGTAGACAATGTGTCAATTATATAAGTGATGAAGAAGATGCTTCAAAGCAATTGAAGGGGGTTATATATCCCACTCATACTAAGGAGTCCGAAATAAAGGATCTGTCCTCTAAAGAGAGCTTGCAAAAGACCCAGATGTAAATTGAACTGCAAAAGGAAGTTGCTGATCTTCTTTCAGATGTAGTTCCTTATACTATGACTGTGTCCGAAACATTTGAATATGAAGATGCATATATTAGTTATTTTGACAAGGAAAAGGAAGACACTTGATTTATGCTTGGGCACGTATGGGTTGTTTATGATACTTTGGATGTCATGCCAGGATTTCATCCCGTCATTAGAAAGATTTTATCTCCTTCATTTAGGTTGCGCATAAAATGGTTAGAGCCAGAGCCGCTGAATGAAGATGAAACGAAATGGCTATATGAGGGCTTTCCAGCTTCTTGTGGTAGGTTCAGACTAGGAAACTCTGCAGACCTTGATGATCATCCTATGTTCTCACGTTTGGTGTGTCCAATGAGTGGAAACATCTACGCTGAAATAAAGATATTTCCATTGGAAGGATAAATTGGTCTATCTTAAAAGATTTGGATCTGAACTGGTGTCCTCATCTTGGGAGTAATAAAAAATTCAACTTCAAGTTTGTTCAGGTCTTGTCAGGTTATGGTGATTCTATTAGTGTGCATGTTGAGTACTTGAATAAAGTAAAAGACTTCACATGTCTCTTTCATAGAGGCAGGAGACTTATTTCTTGTTCCAGCAAAGGATATGTTTAGATTCTCTCATAGAATACCTTCTATAAAGATGATAGGGATGGAGAAGGATGTTATTCCTGAAGGATCCTGTGAACTAGACCATGCCTCTTTACCTACTGAACGAATAAATATTTCTTCTCCATCCATAGCCCTATGAGAGGCAACTATTTTATTGAATTTAGTAAATTCTCCTGAAAACTGGGTTGCATCGGTACAAATTAAGTTCGTGAACCCGTGTTTTACAGATTTGTTACTGAGGGATCACCGGAGAAATTTCAATTGGTCACTGTTGGGAAATATGCAGTAATGACGATGCATTTCCCCGATACAATGGCCTATTAAAGAAGATCAATCTTCTTCCTGAGTTTGTATTGCATGTGACATGGTATTATGCGTGTCCACTCCCTAAAAGTACAATACAGTGTCATAATAAAACAATGACAATTAGTTGTGTGCTATTTAAGTGTTAAAATAGTAATATGAACAAATGTAGTGTAACCAACAACCTTTCACATGTAGTAGGAGCAAAACGTGAAGAGGGGTGTGTACAAGATCATCCCTTTTAAAGGTGAAGTCTGGGCGGTATATAAAAACTGGAGTGCTCAGCTGAAAGGTAATAATCTAGAAGAATTAGAATATGAGATTGCTGAAATAGTGGATGCTTCTGATAATTATGTAGACGTGAGGTTCTTATGACGGGTAAAAGGATTCAAGTCTATCTACAAGCCTAAAGTTGAAGAAGAGGAGGCTGACAAATAATGAAAATATCTATATCCCAACATCTCAGGTTCTCTCATTGAATTCCTGCTTTTCTCTTGAAAGAAAAAAGAGGTGGCTGTTTGCGAGGTTTCTTGGTGCTTGATCCTGCAGGAATGCCTCTGTATTTATTGTTTACTGATTGACACATCAAAATTTTCTTTTATTTATCTTATAGACAAAAATGTGAAGAGTTTTTGTTGATTTCTAAAACTCATTTATGTGACTTCAAATCTACTATTCAAAATATTTAATTATTAAGAGATGCGAATTAAAAAGTTCAAAATTGTTTCAAACAATCCATAATTTCTTATACTTTTCTTATTATTGATTGTGAGTTTTTAATGCAACAAATGATTATCCATAAATTATGCATTACTTTAAAAAGGTTAGTGCAATTATACAAAAGTTAAATAAAGAAGCAAGTGGATCATTAGAAAAAACATAATTAAATTGAATGGTCCTTTGGTTATCAAACTTTATGACTTCATGTTTTCTGCAAAAAATTTCAATCTCATTATTAATCGTATCACTAATACTAACCTAGCTATCCGTGTCAATAAACCTAAATAAATTATTTTGCACCATCAAGGGACATCCACCAAGTAAACTCCATGGCACCATACATATTTGTAACTCAATTTTTTGGGTGATTTTATCAAATGTTCTTCATCCTTTATTCCTAAAATACATAGAATAAAACTTTGAAGATCAAGGTAAGAAACAACAAAGTTTAAATAGTATTTTCAAAACTAGAACAATTAGAGAAAATAGAATCAGAAACATATTAGAAATAATTAACAAAATATTTTTCTCAAAGAAAAAAATTAAGTCAACTAAATGCACAATGTCCCCTTACGGAAATTATTCTCCTCAAGTAGATCAATGAAATATCTTATCCCAGGATAGAATAATCTTACTCACCATTGTATCGGTACCTATAACCACTGTGTCAATAAACCACTCAATGGAAGTAAAGTACACTTAGAAAACTACTCTTTATTGGTTGTTTTAAAATGACAGTAAATTTCTCTATTTAAAGACAACAAAGGGTAATGTATAGAAATTCTTATTGCGCCTTTAGCATAAGGTCAACCCATTGAAAAAATTACGACCCTTCGGAACGATCACATCCTTTCTTAACAGTCAAAATTTTTCATAAATACCGCAACTCTTCATAAAATCCCAACTTTTTCATTAAAATCACAACTCTTTATAACAATCACTACTCTTTATTTTCTATTCACGCTTTTTAAAATCCAAATAATCCCCCGCATGAATGGGGAATGACTCCAAGACAAAGATACAAAAGAATGTGTATACTTTAAAATCAAGAATTAATTGCATTAAATAAGTAGGTTTCCTTTTGAACTTTTCTTAGTGAATAAATTCGATCAATCAGTAGATTTAATATATTTGAACCATCAAGCTTCAGAGTATACCTAGACAACCATCTGTCACACAATCAACCATTTACCATTTATGGTTCTTATATTTGTGTTTGTTTAAGCCATGAACACCTCTTGATTTCTTAAGTGTATAGATATTAGGCTTTTTCCAATGATTCTCCTTGAAGTGGCTTCCGCTTCACATTCATATAGGTGATTTCTAACACGTGTTATTGCATAAATAAACTATTTGATCAAATGTGCAAAACATATAAAATTATTAAAAACTTTAAGTTTTATTAACTAGTTAATAAAAATTAATGTTTTATCCTTGTTCTAGCATTGTCCTCATAATGATAATTGATTGAGTTGGTTGACAATGTCGAACCATTAGTCACAACTTTCTTTTCTCCTTGAACCTTGAGCTTGGCATCTCTAGTATTCTAGGTAAACTTACCATCATAATGACATGCCCTAAACCGTAAATCAACCCGGAATGATCTTTCAACTCGCTATCTAGTTAGGATTTCTTTAGTGGATCCGACACATTATCATTTTATTTTACATAGTTAATTGTGATAATTCAACTAGAGAGTAGTTTTCTAATAGTATTATGTATGCATCTTATATGAAGAGACTTCCTGTTATATATAATGCTCCATTCCCTAACCAGTCACGCCATGAGGCTACACCATTGATATAACATTGGACTTAGGATCACAAGTGACCTCAAGCTAACCTTGTGCCTCCCATATATCAAGCATATCGAGAATAACTGAATAAAAAATGTTATAAGCGGAAGCTGAATAAACAGATAATTGAAAGGGAGAATACCCAACTTGTCTTAATGTATTAAACATATTGAGAGTTTAATTACAACTGAAACATTAAACATAACAATAAGAGATAATTCTACCAATATGTCTTAAAACCTTCTAACTGAGTTGAGTTGCTGGGACATGCCCCCAACTAGAACTAACAAAACAAAAAATTTAATGTGAATATGAAAATGAAAGCAAGTCTATTGTCCTCAAAATACGAGTACTCACCTTTGAAACTGCTGAATGCAAATCGAGAATTAATATAATCATGATCAAGATGCTAAGTACTTGAACCTATATCAGGAAACGATGCAGAGAAGAGTATATGAATGTACTTGGAATGTAATAAGCATGCAAGATATAAATACTAAGTTGAAGAAATATATACGAGTTGAAAAAAATCATAACATAGAAATGACATAAAATGAGCAATGTCATAAATTGAGTAATAATGTAAATATTGGAACATAACTTAAAAGTTAATACAATCACCAAGTACTAATCATAAAGGTAACATATTAAACTGAATGTTATGTATATACTGAAAACCTTCCCAAATGCACTAAAAGTCATACTGTGAGAGCTACTATTAACCAACATAAAACCATGTGAGCTAAAAGTGGAATACAATGTATACGCCCCATCGAGGTTACCCAATATACCTTGTTAGGGGTAAGAAGGAATGACTAGTGTGATCGCTAATACTGATGCCCAATAGAGGGGACTTATAAACCTAAGGGGCTCGTATTCTTTAACTATAAGTGTATGATCAACCCTAGTACAACTCACTGCTAAGTCTACTCCTAACTGAATATGTATATGATACAAATGTAACTATAATATTGAATAGCCCAAAATCTAACATGCAATATGAGAATGAAATGTTATGTACTGATAATGTGAAATTCAAAATTTCTAGCATGATTATCTCTATAACTTACCAAGGAAGTATAATTCATGAACTAAGAGAATTATACGACCTAAGGGTTTTAGTTTCCATCAAGGAATTAATATAACTTCTGAGATAAACTGATATTTAGACTATGGATTATATAGTAGCTGAAATCATAATAATTTACCAATATTTTACAAACCTTAGAACAAGCTATGCAGTATCAACGAACTGACTGAATTATAGGGACCTAGTTGATGAAAGGAACTAAATAGTAAAATATAACATACACGGTGATAAAATCTATGTAGAAATGCTTCGATTTTGGGGCTGAAACTTCAAGAAAATATTTTTGTTATGTCTGACTATGCTGTTAGGCTTAAATTGGGTAAAATTACATAGTTAAGGCATCAAACGATGTAATTTTAGTACCCAACACATAAGGCAAATGAACAAAATGAACTTGACTTAGATCTAACGAGTGCCACCTATTACAAGATTGAAGGGCCTTCGTTTGACCGACCAACTATAGATGGGGTGGTCACTCAAGCTTCGTCTGACACGGCTTCACAAAATGAACATAAAGTTTTACTCTTAATTTTAAATTTAGCAAACTCGGTGGCGTTGGAAAGATGATTCAATTATATTTAATTGGATAGGTCATAGGATACTTAATACATTTTATGCTAAAAGATATGACCGTTTAAAGTTGATCCAACAATTATTTTTCTCAAATTGGCTGCTTTCCCTTGCCTATGTAAATCCTTAAGTGAGTAGATATAATAAGTGTCTGTCCTGGTAAACCTTGGGTGGCGTCAGCGACTATAAACATTTGGTGTTCAATCATGGACCCACTTACAGTCCGTGTGTTAGACCACGGACCGTTAGGTACTTCCGTGGTTCTTGGCGTAAATCCTCGAAAGCTGCATTTTCTATTTTCTCAAATCTAAGGTGTCACATAAATTGTCACGCCCTGAGAAACCTTCGAGACACGGACCCAGAATCTAGGACCACAAGTGATCCCAAGTTAACCCTGTTGGTATGATCATCGCATACTAAAGATAATAAACTGTTGTGGAAGCTAAATCATACTTAAATTGAAAAGATAGGGAATACCCATATTCTATAACTGAGATATTTGAAAACAATGAGTTCAATACAAAAGAAATATTAACTCAATACTAAGCTGAATCTAACTATGTCTGAAAATAAACTCTAAACCAGACTAGAAATACTGGATAAGCCCCAGCTAAATGTAGCAAAAACTGAAACTAAATGACTAATGAATGAAATGAAACTCATGACTGTTGTCCTCGGAGAATGAGGACTCAACACAAAATCTGCCGAACCGGACATCGGGAAATCGATCTATGCGTGATCTGGATGCTGAGAACCTGAACCTACATCACGAGAAGATGTAGCGTACGTATGCGTCAGTACTTGAAATAAAACATAACTGAACAAACACAAAAATAAGTATAATAATCTGTGGGTGATTTGCTGATTTCTAAGCTAACTGGATGCAATGACCAATTTATAACATGCTGAAACTGAATACTGAATATACTGATAAATGGTCAATGCTGAGAGTGTGACTGAACTGTGGGAGCTACTAATAACCGATAATAAAACCACATGAGGTAAATGTGGACTCCGATGTATACGCCCCATCGAGATGACCCAATATACCCCGCCAGAGGTATAAAGGCATGCTAGCGTGATCACTAAACTGATTGCCCACAGAGGGGACTTACAACCCACTTGGCTAGTAGTTTTGGGACTATTGGGTACGCTAAACCCTAGTCCAACTCGGTATTATGCTACTCCCAATGAATTATGTAAATTAACTGATTATATCTGAATATCTGTAAATACTGGATAGCTCGAAACTGAACATGCAAACTGAGAATGCAACAATTAGTCTGGTAATTATGCATTTTCTATTGAGGCATGTATATCTGAAGTGTCTAAAATATATGACCTAGCATGTGTAATTCAAGAACAAAAGAAATACAAAGCTAGGGTTGTCAAATTCATGTGATCATATGAGTTATAACATTATAATCTGATTTGGAACATATATTTAATATATTCATGAAGTTATATCAAAGTTCTAGAAACTCTAGATTTAATCATGATAAGAAAATCAAGAACTGACTGAAAACTAGGGACCCAATGGGTGAAAGGAACCCACTAGTGAAATCCACATACCTAGTGATGAAATCCATGAAACAATACTAGGGTTCTTTAGCTTATTTTCCCCTCTCTTGCTTCTAATTTTCTATGTTTTGATTTAATGATTTGACTTGGATATGTTTTAATTATGTTTCTAGGCTTAAAATGACTAAAATCTAGTGATTTAGGGTCAAAACGACGTAAAATAGGGTTTAAATGGAGTGGGAAAGGTCAAAAAGACCCCTGGGAAGGTTGCCGTCGGGTCTCACGACTGCCGGGACTGATGGTCCGTCGTGCGTCTGACGGCCCGTCGTTGGGTCCGTTGTGAGGGCCTGTTTGGCAGATCTTCATTAAAATGGGCATAACATTTTACTCGGAGGTCTGATTTTAGCAAGGTCGGTGGTTCTTGAAAGATAATTCAATTATCTATCTGTGGGTAGGTCATGGGAGACCTAATTTATTTTGTGCTAAGAGTTATGATTATTTTAAGTTGACTGCATTTCCCCTTAACTGGCCACAAAATTTCCACCTACGGACTGTAGGTCCACCTATGGACTGTCGTTTGACCTACGGACCGTAAGTTCGTCCGTCGTGCAAGATTTAACCAATTTTTCTAGGCTGAAATTTTTGCGAGTTTCTGATCCCATCGACGGTTGTGCAGGACGGACCGTAGTTCAGGCTACGGTCCATCGATGCCACCGTTGGTAGCACCTGCATATTTTTCTGAAAAAATAATTTTTTGTATGTTTTTGCTATGGGGTGTTACATGATCTCTTCCTTATGAACATTCGTTCTCGAATGAAGACTAAACTAGCTGAAATATAGGGAGAGAGATGCAAACCCCACTACTTAACACTAAGAACTGAGTTCTGGCTACATGCAATTACGCTAAAAATGAATGTACAAACTGAGGGAACATGATTCTAAACTACATTTACGAATGAATGACTGTAAAACTGAAGAGGAACTATTACCTCAAGCTGGAGTGGAATCGTAAGGAAAAAGGTAAGGATACTTGACTATCATGTCTGCTTGTGCTTCCCAAGTAGCTCCCTCTACGGACTGACTCCTCCATAAAACCTTGACTGAATTGACTTCTTTGTTTCTCATCCTTCTAATGTGACGGTCAAGAATTTCAACTAGTACATCCTCATAAGAAAGACTATCTTTCACCACCACACTCTCTAAAGGCATTACAAAGGCTGGATCACTCACACACTTCTTCAAGAGTGAGATGTGGAAGACTGGATGCACTGCTGCTAATTCTGATGGCAACTCTAACTCATATGCCACCTTGTCAACCATTTTCAAGATCTTTTAAGGGCCTACATATCTAGGACTAAGATTCTCTTTCTTTCCAAATCTCATCACCCCTTTTATTGGTGAGATTTTCAAAAAAAACCCAATCATGAACTTGGAACTCTAGCTCACTTCTCCTTACATTTGCATAAGATCTATGACGACTTCGAGCTGTCTTAAGTCTATCTCTAATGAGTTGTACTTTCTCCATAGCATAAAGGACTGAGTCTGGCCCTATCAAAGCCGCTTCACCTACTTTAAACAAACTAACAGGAGATCTACATCTATGCTCTTATGAAGCCTCATAAGGGGCCATCTGAATGCTGGAATGTTAGCTATTATTGTAGAAAAACTCAATAAGAGGAAGGTGATCATCCTAACGACCTTTGAAATCGATCACACAGGCTCTCAACATATCCTTTAAGGTATTAGTGGTACGCTCTGCCTGCCAATTCGTCTGTGGATGAAATGTTGTATTAAGGTTAACTTGAGTACCAAGACCTTTCTTAAATGACTTCCAGAAATGAGAGATAAACTGAGGACCTCAATTTAAGATGATAGAAAAAGGAATCCCATGAAACCTTACAATTTCATTGATGTAATTCTTGGAATAGTCCTCCACCGACTATGTAGTCTTGACCGCTAAAAAATGAGAAGACTTAGTCATCCTATTAACTATCACCCAAATGGAGTCATCCTGTCTGCGAGTACATAGTTATCCTGTGATGAAGTCCATATTGATCACATCCCACTTCCAAGTAGGAATATCGATCTCTTGAGTCATACCCCCTGGTTTCTGATGTTCTACCTTGACCTGTTGTCAATTGGGCACTTACTCACAAAGTCTACTATATCCCTCTTCATACCATTCCATCAATAGACTTCCCATAGATTGATGTACATCTTAGTGGCACCTGGATGAATAGAATACCCAGAGGTATGGGATTGTGCAAGAATATGTTGTCTCAACTCGCGCATATCAGGAACACACAATCTACCTTTGTAGGGAAGTACACCGTATCCCCCTTGGGAGAAAACCTCCATTCTCTAATTGTTGACTGCACCCTTTAGTTCAAGCAAGATCGGATCACTCTCTTGCTATTCCTTAACCTCCACTATCAAAGACGATTCTTTAGCATTCTGAACTGTTACACCGCTATCTGATATGCTCGTAAGGAGAACTCCCAGGAGAGCAAGCCTGTGAACATCCTTCACTAGCTCTTTTCTTTTTTCCTCAATATGGGCTACACTACCCATAGATAATCTACTAAGAGCATCCGCTAGTACATTCGTCATTCAAGGATGATAATGCACACTCATATCATAATCTTTGAGGAACTCAAGCCATCTCCTCTGGCGAAGATTTAACTCTTTCTCGGTGAACACATACTGAATGCTCTTATGATCGGTGAACAAATCTACATGAAAATTATAAAAGTAGTGTCTCAAGATCATAAGTGCAAACACCGCTGCTACAAGCTCGAGTTCATGAGTTGGATAGTTCTTCTCATGCACCTTAAGCTTTCTAGAGGCATAAGATATAACCTTATCTCTTTGCATTAACACACAACCATGGCCAACTCTAGATGCATAGCAATAGATCATATAACCATCTGAACCCTCTGTTATATTCAAGACAGGAGCAGTAGTCATCTAGTTTTCAATTCTGCGAAGCTTTTCTCACAACCATATAACCATTGAAACTTGACCATCTTCTGAGTCAACCTAGTCAACGGTGAGGCTATAGATGAAAATTCTTCCACGAACCTTCTAAAATAACCTGCTAGACCTAAGGAACTTCTGATATCTTTAGCAGAGGTAGGTATGGGAAAAATTTTCACTGCTTCTATCTTTTGTGAATCTACGCGGATCTCTTCGCTAGATACAATATGACCAAGGAAAGAAACGGATTGCAACCAAAACTCACATTTAATAAACTTAGCAAATAACTGGGAATCTTTGAGAGTCTGCAGAACAACTCTCAAATGACTTGCATGTTCTTCCTCACTCCTAGAGTAAATGAGGATATCATCAATGAAGACGATAACGAACAAGTCTAAGTACTGTTTGAACACTCTGTTCATCAAATCCATGAAAGTTGCAGGAGCATTGGTTAGTCCAAACGATATAACTACAAATTCATAATGACCATACCGAGTTCGTAAGACTTTTTCCGGAATGTCACTATCTCTTACTCTAAGATGATGATAACCCGATGTGAGGTCTATCTTTGAGAAATGACTAGCACCCTGAAGTTGGTCAAACAAATCATAAATCCTGAGGATGGGATACTTAATCTTTATTATGACCTTGTTCAATTATCTATAGTCAATGCACATTCTGAGAGAACCATTTTTCTTCTTTACGAACAATACTGGTGCACCCCATGGTGAAATACTAGGCCTGATGAAACCCTTATCTAGAAGTTCTTTCAACTGCTCTTTCAATTGTTTAACCATGTTCCTACATGGGATGTGTCCTAGGTCTACCCTTGGCAAGTAGAACACCCTCATCGGAGTAGGTTAGAACTCCGGATTCCATGTGTAGCTATCATGGTCTATGTTGGTCATTTCGTACTCTAATCATGTGGGACACTTACTAGTACTAGAGAAGTTCTATGAGGTTTAGGTGGTGGTATGGGACTCTATCTATATATTTCTCAGTAGGCTTTGAAGGTGTTAGTTAGAGTCCCTAGGTCTTGTCCAAGACCATTACTTGAATGTCTTTTATGTGTTGAATGTCTCTTAAATGAACTAATGAATGTAATGTCTTAAGTTAAGTACGAAAGTATGTTAATGGAATAAGTACTTATCTAGAGTAGTTGAGGGTTGTCTAGTTCAGGTGTCAAGGGGGAATAGGAACGATCACTTCGTATCGTACCTAGGCGAGTCTTAAGAATGACTCTAGTTAGGGAAGATATTGATTATGTGGATATGATACAAATTTAGGGAGTCTTAAGGATTATTTAGATAGTCTTGAATAGGTCAATCATGGAGGTTATCTTCTTGATATACTTAAGTATGTCTTTTGATAGCCTTTGTTGAGGCAATGTCATATTATCGATGTGTGGATGTTTATGTGTTTTTTAAGTGTGTATGTGACTCATTATGAATAATCTTAAGGGTCGTTTAGGCACATTTAGAGTGGGTGTATGGGTGGTCTCTTTTTTTGTGTGACTTAAGTGAATTTTTGGATTGCTTGAGTGGTATAATTACATGCTATAGGGTGTCTTAATTGAAGGAAGGCAATTTCACTATACAATGAAGAGACTTCACTGTAACAGTGAATCGAATCACTGTAAAGTGACTCTTAAAATTTGATACTTGGTTTAAATTTTTCCTTATGTGTTTCTAATTTCATAAATTTCTTTCTTGAGATTATAATATGATTTTTAAATGAAAAGATGCATATTTCCAAAAACTGTCAGTTTTCATGATTTTATTCATTATTCCATACTTAGTACCTGTGGTTGTAACATTTAGGGAGTGAAGACTTGGACCGTAGCATGCTTTTATCTATCTGTATATTTCTTGGTAGCTGAGGATCATTTGGGGATTGAAGACTTGGACCTTATCATCATTCAAGAGAAATTGAAGTATGTCCTCATTTGACTCGAGGGCAAATATGTCGTTTACGTTTTCTTTTTGAAGTTTTGTAATAGACTAAGTATTTTTATATTTGTAATTTCTATGGGTCGTGTCCCAAGTATTCTTGTATCTGAAGATGATGAGAGTGAGACTTAGTATTTCTTATGACTTTATAGTAAATATATTTTTTAAAGACTAATATGTTTGGGAAAAGTTTAAATTCCGCACTATTTTTCACTATGTTTATGCGATGAATGATACTTAAGGCCTTGTGCAAGACCTCTGAGAGTTCAAGTACGCCGGTTTCAAATCCGAGATTGCCTCTAACTTCTAGCGTGTTGTTTCTAGATGTAACATGTCTAGTTCTAGTGTATGCCAAGTACACGGAGCCGAGGTGAATCACCCATTCCATACGACCCAAAACTAAATCGAACTTTGAGAAGGATAAAAAATCAAGGGGTCCGAGATAACACTAAAAGGGTGAGTTTAGGTGATGGAGCTGGACAACAGCCCCCACTACAAGTTGAGGCTCACAACCACACACACGTTGAGAATCATCTTGGTGATGCCTTGAGGATGCAACCTCCAGAAGTCCCACGACTTCTGTATTACTATAGGTGCAACATAAATATTGAAGACTCATATGGACCTCTTGTCCTAACCTGTCTTCCACCTGGGCACACATTCGTTGTAATGAGCAACATGATGTAGATTCTCACTACGAGGGGCTTGTTTTCAGGACTTCCATATAAAGATCCACATGCCTTTATCGCTAATTTGATGTCTGTGTGCAAAATTTTTGTGGTTAGATCAGACTTTGACATGAAAGGTATCGACTTATGATTGTTTCCTTTATCATTGATAGGATATGCCGCTATATGGTTCACTGAGCTACCCTAAAATTCTATCTACACATGGATCAGCTGAGATAAGTGTTCTTAGCGAGGTACTGTCAAGTGTCCAAGAAATTCAACCACAAGGATAAGGTAAACAACTTTATGACACTACCTGGAGAGTCGACGAGTAGCTCTTTAGAATAGATTTATAGCGTTTGTTAGAGTCCTCCCGAATCACTGCATTGATGATGAGTCACTATAAGATTACTTCTACAGAGGTCAAGATGATAAAAACAAAGCAATGCTCGATACTGTTGCAGGTGGCTCCTATGGTGAATGCACATATGCTGAGATTGTAGAGAAACCGGAGAAGACATCTCACAATAATAAAGCTTGGAGCACTAGAAAGTCGGACAATGGGTGAAACACCATTGTGGTCCAAGCTACAAACAACTCAACTACTGATGAGAGTCAGGAAGAGATTGCACAGATGAGAACTGAATTAGGGTTAGTTTTAAGAATGTAAGTGGAGGCGCATAGAAAGTTAATGCGGTTACCTATTTTGATAAACCACCACTACCGTCAGATGAGTACTACTATGAAAAAGACACATATGCAGTTAATGAGTAGACGGGGGATTTTTCGACCAAATACCCAAGGTTCCGTTAAAAATAATTGGCGCCAAGGTCAAGGAAATTAAGGTTTGAACTATGGTAATTACAACCGAGAGGGTTAATATGTCCAAGATGAGAACTAAAATCGCAACTAAAATTTAAACATGAATAACTATCGTAATAAGAATGAACGGGGTGGTCCATTTGTTCCACCCCAAAATAGGGAAGTTGCACCTAGAGACGGTGGAGGTAGAATGGCGCGGGTTGAGGATATGCTGAAAAAAATGATGAGGAGGTTTGAGGAGAATGATAAGAATGTCAAGGAGATGAGGATTGACCTATCTATCATTGGGCAGAATATTGATGCACATGCGGTTTCGATCAAGCATCTTGAGATGCAAATAAATCAGTTCTTTGTCTGTGTGAACCCACACCAATTTGCACCCTTGCAAGCAACACTACCATAACCCAAAGAATTATGGGCATTGCATGACAATCACTATTCGAGGAGGTAAGAAAATCATTAACCCACTTATGCCGTTTGTTGTATAAGATGATATGACAGAGGAAGATAATGTACCAAAAGAATGTAGTCAGCTGGGGCATGCAACAACGAAAGAAACAGAGCTATCCCAGAAAGTTGTCCCCATTCCTAGACCTCCACCTCCATTCCCATAGATATTTGTGAAGAAGACGGAAGATGGTAAATGCCGGCGATTTATCAATATGTTGAAACATCTTTCCATCAATGTCCCATTGATAGAAGCTTTGGAAAAAATTCTCTATTATGATAAGTGTATGAAGGACATGGTGACAAAGAAAAGGTTGTTGAGTTTTTAGGATGATGACATAATGTAGAATTATAGTGCTTTTTCTACAAGTTTGCTTGTATAGAAAAAAGAGGATCCGAGCGCCTTCACAATTCCATATATGATAGGTTTCTCCACTTCGTTATGGCGCTTTGTGATTTTGGAGCAAGCATAAATCTCATACCATTTTCCATTTATAAGAAGTTGGGTTTGGGAGACCCAAACCTTACTATGATGCTGTTAGTGATGACCGATTGAACTGTGAAGAGGCCCATAGGTATACTCCATTATGTTTTTGTGAAAATGGAGTCGTTAATCTTTTCGGCCGATTTTCTGATTCTTTACTGTGATGTTTACTTTAAGGTACCCATCATTCTAGGATAAACATGCCTTACCATTGGGCGTGTACTTGTCAATATGGAAAAGGGATAGATGATGTTCAGGTTGAATAATGACGAAGAAACTTTCAACATTTGTATGACCATGAAGCATAGTGGTGAGCTCCACACGGTATCTACTATATCCTAAAAGGTAAAGAGTGTATCCGTGGTGTATATAGAAGAGAAACTGGATGTTAAGGAACTAGCAGCGGTGATCATGAATTTCGACAATGATAATATTGAAGAGTATGGTTCTTTTGTGCTGCACTTGAACAAAACTAATACTGGTCAAAGCCGAAGAAATTAGAGTTCAATAGGCTACACCCTGGGTTGGATAAAGAGAAGCGCTTGATTTAACGTCGTGGCTCGACATAAGATCCTTGATTACTCTGACTTCATCAACGCGATATGCCTCAACCACTTCATGGACTCTCCCCACATGCCCTAGGTAGACCTTTATTCTTTGTCCATTGACCATGAACTTTGCACGCTCTTTGTTCTCCAACCCAACCACTTTATATGGGAACACTTTAGTGATAAGGAATTGCCCAGTCCACTTGGACTTGAGTTTGCCCAGTAACAAGCATAGCCTAGAATTTCATAGAGGAACCACCGCAAATTCTCGCTTTTCAATCATTTGGTCATGGTTTTTCTTCATCTTATCCTTGTAGATGGCTAAAATTTCATATGCTTTCAGGCCAAACTTATCAGGCTCATTCAACCCGTTAAGTCTCTCCTCCACTGCTTCATTCCAATCAAGCTTTAGTTTCTTCATCACCCACATGGCCTTGTGTTCTAACTCAACTGGCAAGTGACAAGCCTTCCCATATACAAGTTGGTATGAAAACATACATATGGGGGTGTTGTATGCAGTGCGGCAGGCCCAAAGAGTATCATCAAGCCTCCTTGACTAATCTGTTCCATTAGCATTTACCATTTTTGATAGGATTTTCTTGATCTCTTGACTGGACAATAAACATGGCCACTAGTAGTGGATGGTACGGAGTCTCCACATTGTGGCGAAACCTATATTTCTCCAATATCACTTTGAACAACTTATTGCAAAAGTGATATCTCCCACATTAATAATGGCCCTAGGTGTGCCAAATTTGGAGAAAATATTATTTTTCAAGAATGCGGTGACACACTCTTTTCATTGTTTGAAAGGGCTATGGCTTCTACCCATTTTGACACGTAGTCCACAACCACAAGTATATATTTCATCCCATGAGAACTCACAAACGAGCCTATAAAATCAATGTCTCATACATCGAACAACTCAATCACTAGAATGAGATTTAAAGGGAGCTCTTTCCTCTTTGAAATTCCTCCATCTCTTTAGCACCTATGACATGACTTGGATTACTTATGAGCATCTTGGTGAATGGTTGGGTAATAGTACAAACACTGCAAAATCTTGTGGGTAGTACGGATACCATTATGACGCCCACCCACAGGCGAGGAGTGGCATGCCTCCAAAACACTAAGCATATCCTTTTTTTGCACGCAACGGAGAATAAGCCCATTAGCACAAGTCTGGCATAAGTAAGTCTCATCCCAAAAGAACTTTTTCACATCATGGATGAACTTCTTGTCCTGATGGAAGGACAATTCTAATCGAACTATATCACTAGCAAAATAATTTGCAAAATCAGCGAACTATGGAATCAAATCATAAGAATGAGCCAATACATGCTCATCAGGGAAGGTATCATCAATTTCAGCCTTTTAACCCAACTTTCTCATAGCTTCATCCTCCAATCTGGACATGTGATTGACAACTTGATTTTAGTTCCTTTTCTATCTGTCAACTCAAATACAACCCATCTAATAAACCTTGGTTTCACATCATTCTTTTCCGTCAAATACCTCATAGAGGAGTGATTAGTATGCACTATGACTCTCGTGCTAAGCAAATAGGAGCGAAATTTTTGGAATGCAAATACCAGCGCAATGAGCTCTTGTTCAGTTAGATTGTAGTTCTTTTGTGCATCATTTAGGGTCTTATGTGCATAATAAATGGAGTGAATAATTTTATCCCTTCTTTTCTCAAATACCAAACCAAGTGCAACCGCACTAGCATCACAGAGCACCTCAAATTGCTATCTCCAATATAGGTAAGTAATTATGGGTGCAGACACCAACTTCTCTTTCAACTCTCCAAATGCCTTTAGATATGATTCATCAAAATAGAATTTACATTCCTTCTCATGTAATTTACACAGCGGATGTGAAATTTTTGAGAAATATTTAATAAACCTCCGGTAGAGGCCTACATTTCCTACAGAAGTTCTCACACCTTTATAGAGATGGGTTGAGGAAATCTGTCTATAACTTCAACTTTCACTCGATCAACCTGTATCCCCTTCTCCAAGATGCGATGGCACAATACTATACCTGCTTTCACCATAAAGTGACATTTTTTCAAATTTAGAACAAGATTGCAATCTTCACATCTTTTGAGAACCTCGTCTAAGTGACTCAAACACTATTCAAAGGAGTCGCCAACCTTTGAAAAGTCATCCATAAACACTTAAATAGTTTCCTCAACAATATAAGATAATATTGAAATCATGCATCTCTAGAAAGTGGTCGATGCATTAAAAAACCCAAACGGCATCCTCCTGAGAGATTTGATAGTAACCCAAATAGCCATCAAGAAAATAATACCATCATTTTCGTGCGAGTGTATCTAACATCTGGTCTTTCGCATTCTATGCATTTAGTTTCTAGTAATCCATACAAACTCGCTATCCATTAAACATCCTCATTCGGACAAACTCATTCATCTCATTAGGCAATACTGTCATTCCCCTCCCCCTTTGGGCATACACTAAGCAAGGCAGAGAAAACTACAATCTGCAATAGGGTATATGACTCTTGCATCTAACCACTTAATGATCTCCTTGTTGACAACCTCTTGCATAGGTGGATTCAACCGTCTCTGGTGCTCAATACTTGGCTATTGATCGGGAATGTGTTGGATTTTCTATGAACAAATGCCAGGAGGGAACCCAATAATGTTTGCAATAATTAAACCAATGGATCGGTTGAACCTTTTAAACACTTCCACCAAAAACTCTACATGTTGCGTTCAAATCTGATGCAATGATTACCGACAATGTGTCATCTCTTCCCAAGAATACATATATCATATGAGGTGGTAGAGCCTTGAACTCTAGTTTTGGATCCTCAATAGATGGTCTCGCGGGTGGAGACTCGTGATTCTTCATATCTAGCTCTAATTTCTTTGGTTTTGACCGAAATTCACCTCGTTCAAGTGCCGCAACAAAAGACCCATACTTTTTAATACCATCACTCTCAGAATTCATGATCACTAATGCTAGTGCCTAAATACTAAGGCGCTCTTTGATTTGTACCTCATAAGTACTCTCAACCCTATAGGATATAACAGATACCATTTGGAGATCACCACTCTACTTCATGGACCTATTACTGCTAATAGTTGCTTCTTCATTGTTCAACCTAATTTTCATCTACCCTTTTTTTCATATCAACCAAGGCATGACAAGTAGCAAAGAACGACCTCCAAAGAATAATAGGCACATCAAAATCCACCTCACATGTAAGAATCACAAAATCAGCCGGAAATATCAATGACTCCACCTTCATGAGTACATCATGGAGTATCCCAATGGGCGTATTTATTGTTAGATCGGCCATCAATAACCATATTGCAGAGGGCTTTGAATAACCCAAAGCCAATTTCTTATAAATGGAGAGAGGCATGAGATTATTGCGTTCATCGAGGTCACAAAGTGTTTTAGAAAAATTTAATAAGACGATGGTACATGGAATAGTTAAAGCGCTCAGATCTTCTTTCTTCTACACAAAAGACCTTGTAACAATTGCACTTCAATATTGCATTCGGTAATAATCCACAAAACTTATTGATCTCTTCTTTTTAAACAGATCCTTCATGAACTTGGCATATCCTGGCATTTCCTCCAAACCTTCCATCAAAGGGACATGACGAAAAGCTTTTTCAACATAGTGATAAAACACCGGTATTTACCATCCTCGGTCTTCTTCACCAATCTTTGAGGGAATGGTGGTGGTAGTGTAGGAATGAGATCACTTGTTGGTGTACCTTTGCTTCTTTCATCGTTTCGTCCACCAATTCACCACTACTTTCCACTACCTCTTTATCTTTTCTCACCTCATCTTATACCACAGACGGCATAGGTCAATCAATAGTTTGCTTACCTCTTCTAGTAGTGACTTCCATGCAATGTCCATCATTTTTAGGAGTTTTAATAGTATATTTAGGAAGAGAGTCCGTTATCGTGGGTTCACCGTAGTGGACAATTATGGAATTTGTAACTTAAGATGCTTAATTGAGGCCGCGTGTACATTAACCTTTTGCCCAATAGAAGCTAAATAACCTCTCAACTCCTTGGGATTCTCATCACTAGCATTAAACCTTCTCATCTTTTTCTCCAACATATTTTCAGCTCGCACAATACTATCTCCACTATCCTTATGATCGACTTCCCGATTTTGAGGTGGAACATAGGGCCCATTATGATCATTTTGGTTACCATACTTACCTTGGTTAAATTTTTTTGTGTAGTTTTAGTTTCCATCTCGAACATACAGACCCTCTCTTTGTAATTCCCTCAGTTCCGAACTTGATTTTCTTGACCTTGACTCCAATTCTCCTTATTGGAGCCTTGGGCGTTAGTTCAGAAAACCCATATATGATTATTTACTTCATAAGTATGCTCTTCATAATAGTAGTCATTTGCTCCTGGTTACCTTCTTTGAACCTCGAATGACTTGTTTAAATAACAACCCAAGATCAGTTCTTATTTGAGACAACTCTTCACGAATCTCATTTGTGGTTGGATTTTGTGTATCTTTTACTGCAAAGGTGTTTCTCCAGTATCCGTCTTTCTAGTACTCCAAGCCTTATTATTTTGAGAGATTTTCTCAAACTTTTTCCGCAATCTCTACATATGTGCACTAACCATAAGAACCACCAGCAATAGTATCAATTACTTCCTTATTATTATCATCTTGTCCCCGATAAAAGTGCTCTTTCAACTACTCTTCATTAATGAGGTGGTTTGAGACACCTCTCACATAAAAAGTAAAGTTGTTCCTAGAGCTACTCACTGACTCCCCAAGTAGTGCCACAAAGTTGTTCAATCTTTCATTGTGGTTGAGCTTTTTTGCAACCGGGTAGTATCGTGCTACGAACACATCCCTCAACTGATCCCAGGTATAGATTGAATTATAGGGAAACTCAGTAAACTATATTGGGGCCTCTCCCGTGAATGAAAGAGGGAACACTCTCAAGCTTATGACATTCATATTTATATCTTGCATCCCCACACAACTCTTACACACTGACCTAAGTTTATCTATGTGAGCATGGGGATCCTCATATGGTAGCCGTGAAAACAATCCTTTCGCGGTTAGACTCTTCATCAAACTACTAGTTACTATGAATATGTGCTCCTATGGTAGAGGAGGTAGGACAAGAGGACCCTTAGAATCAGTGATATTGACCTTGCCCCTATAGAACTCTTTATAGCGTGGGATGGGAGGCATCATCCTCAAAGCATTATCAACCGACTTTTCTGCAACCACTTGGTTGTGAGCATCAACTGGTAGTGAGAGTTGGTGATTGATCCCATCACTGGGTTCTATGAATTATTCATTCTTTGATGTGTACGGTTCAATTCAGAATTGAATGGAAGTATTGGTTCTCCTGGGATCCGTGCACTTGGCATACACTAGATCTAGACCTCAGAGAAATAAAAACAAAAGAAAAAACTAAAATTAGAAAATTGTTGACTAAAATTCAGTTATATTAGTGAATTTAATCTAAAAGCCACATTCCCTGGTAGCGGCGCCAAAATTTGATATGCTCAAATTATACCTCCCTAAAGAAGTATAAGCGGCCGTATCAAATAAATAACCCAACTATTAGGTTGGGGTCGATCAAACGAGGAAAGTTGTTTAGACTTACAATCAATGTAGGAGTACTTCTATTTAGTCAAGCCCTTTCCTAAAATAGGAAATTAAAGGGGGGATTTTGTGAAACAAAAGTCTTTTCAATTGCTAAATAAAACAGGTAACTTGATTAAATCTTTGGTGTTTATACAATTGTGAAAGAAACTAGGGTGGAAGTTTCCCCCGTAGGTTCATAACACCGTATCCCTAGCTATAACAATTCTTCCCTAGTAATTTTCATCCAAAGTGATAATTTAGGTATCTCTAAATCATTAGTCCAACTTTTAGAGAATTTCACCTCGTACGTTGTTTCAGCTACGTGAGTCTAAGTTACTAGCCTTAGAGATACCTTAGGGTCAAATGGAAGTATTGGTTCTCCTTGGATCGGTGTACTTGGCATACACTACATCTAGACCTCAGAGAAACAAAAACAAAAGAAAAAAGTAAAATTAAAAAATTGTTGATTAAAATTCAGTTATATTAGTGAAGTTAACCTAAAATCCACATTTCCCGGCAGCAGCGCCCAAATTCGATACGCTTAAATTATACCTCTCTAAATAAGTATAGGCGGCCGTATCAAGTAAAGAACCTAACTAGTAGGTTGGGGTCGATCAAAACGAGGAAAGTGGTTTAGACTTAACTTCAATGTAGGAGTACTTTTGTCAAGCCCTTTCCTTAAATAGGAAATTAAAGGGGGGATTTTGTGAAACAAAAGTCTTTTAAATTGCTAAGTAAAACAAGTAACTTGATTAAATCTTTGGTTTTTATATAATTGTGAGAGAAACTAGGGTGCAAGTTTCCCCCATAGGTTCATAACACCGTATCCCAAGCTATAACAATTCTTCCCTAGTAATTTGTATCTAAAGTGATAAGTTAGGTATCATTAAATTGTTAGTCCGACATTTAGAGAATTTCACCCCGTACGTTTGTCTGGCTACGTGAGTCTAAGTTACTAACCCTTACCTTTACTTCATATTAAGTATTGTATTCGATGTATGACTTAGTTATTACATCGCACCAATGGAGACTAGCCTATTAGATAGTATCCTACTGAATCTATGTTGATAATTCTTTTCCTATTAACTACCTCCTTGATCCAGCAAGTACTAATAAGGCAAGTTCTAACGCGTGCACTCATTAAAAAGAATTCTAAGCGAAAGAATTATCAATGTATGCAATAATCACCCATGGTTCCCACAACCCTAGTTGTGCATTTACTAAACCATTCATAGAAAAACACAATTCTTTGTTGATAAACAATAAATCATGAACTTATTGTTGACAAATTCAAATAAAATCAAGAAATTCAACTTGAAATCACAAAAATCACACGAAATCAAAAATTTGGAAATTTTAATTAATGCCAAAGTTGGAAAAACAAATCTCAAAGAACAAACTAAGAAAAATAGTAATAGAATCCAACCCCAAAAAAGAGGTTTTACACCCTTTTTTATAACAAATATTGTCCTCCTAAAATCTAAAGGAAATCAAATAAGGAAAATTGTACAAAAGAATATTTTTTCATCCTTCCACTTGAATCTTATCTGATCCAATCAACTTACCAACAACATGGTCTTTCGATGTACATATGGTACGTTGATGCTTTCCATTGTTCCATACTTATCTTTTCTTCATGTTTGGGTACTAGGACATTCTCTGATCAGATCAAAGATTTACCAGCATTGTCGTCGATCCTTCAGTGTCCCCACACTTGCTCATATTTCCCCGAGTTTCTTCAGATGCCTGAACCGTCAGTCAACGGTCACCATCTATAGTACATCGATGGAACGACAGGATGTGGATTGCCTTTTTGGGTCTGCTCTATAATAAATCTCAGCTGCCTTATGTGTTTTGGTTTTGGACACCTTTCCTACAAAACAAAGATAAAAACATATTAAAACTTCTACAAAAAGACTCTAGACACACACCAATCTTTAGGAAAAAGCATTAAAAGTACTGTGAAACCACGGTACATCAATGGTGAGATTTAGAAAGAAAGGGAAGTTAAGTTCTTGTTATGTGGGTCCCTATGAAATTTTGCATGGGGTTGGAAAGTTTGCATATGAGTTGTTATTACCTAGTGAGCTTGGTTCAGTTCACCCGATTTTCCATATATCCAAGCATAAGAAGTGCATTGGTGACCCCGAGTCCATTCTTCATATGTAAGGTCTAGGAATGGATGGGAACCTCTCCTATGAAGAGGTTCCAGTGGAAAAACTTGATTGGCAAGTGAATACGTTGAGGAACAAGGAGGTGGCCTCCGTAAAAGTGTTATGGAGGAACCACCTAGTTGAGGGAGCAACATGGAAGGCCGAGAACGAAATAAAGTCCCGTTATTCTTATATCTTTGGTAATTAAGGTTAGTTATACCTATTTATAATGTAAATAATGAATTTTATAAAATTGGGCTTATTTCTAAGTATTTGCATATTTTGATAAAGGCTGTGTCAAAAGGAGTTTTCATCAAAGAGGCTTTTTGTGTTAACTTGCACTTATGTGAAATATATGTTTTGGAATTCTTGAGATTTTTGGTCTATTGATGTTGTATTGAGAATAGTAGAAAATTAAATCTTTGGTGCCATTTTTAGCTTATTATTTGTGATGAGAAGGTATTTTTTCCATATGTGTCATGAAATTACAACTCTTATGTGAAATGACTTGTGATTTTAATTGCTATGTGTAATGCAATGATTATGTGTTGAATGGAGTTTTGAAGTACTCATATGAGATGTGACTCATGATTATTATATTAATTTTGTTGGTTATGCTGCTATTCTTGAGTCAAACCTTTCCCGACAAAGATTTTCATGTCATTCAGGAACGAATGTTCCTAAGGGGGAGATAATGTAACTCTCTGAAAGTCCATGAATTAACTTAGAGCCTCACATGATGAAATAAAATTTAGAACATTGTTTCTAAGCCTAAAATAAGGTGTATAAGCCATTTAGGAAGTTTTAGAGTCACGACATTGAAGAAACGTCCATAACGTTCGAAAACTAGTGAAATTGAACTAGTTTACATCTATGTGTTGTGTGAAGGTTTGAGAGTATCATATGGAGTCTCAAACTTGTAAAAAGACTTCAAATAGGTAAAATATAGTATATAGGGTCCAAACGTCCAGCAACGACTCCCCAAGGACCACCCGAAAGATCCTTGAACATGGGCATGTAGGATGGCGAAGCAGCCTGCGTGTAGCCATGAAAGTGGAGGCTGTTGTGCGTCCTGCAGCAAAAACGAGGAGGCCAAAATATTTTCTCTCAACGCGATGTCTCCAAGTGGTCCACTTCCTCAACTCGAATTTTAAAAATAAAATGGGAAATAAGCTTCGTGACGTGCAGCCACTAGCCAGATTCGTTAGTGTCTTATTTTGGGTAATTTAGGGGGTGACTATACATTAGTTTAGGGTCAGTTTTAAGTCAATTTTACTCACTCCAAATAAAATCCAAAATAAAACCCAAAAGCTCTCATCTCTTTCTACTTTCTCTCTATATTCATCCAACATTGAAGGATCAAGAAAGCTTGGCAAAGAAGACCAAGTTCTCAAATTTTCTTCTCAAATTTTGTGGATTAAGATTCATTAAGGTACCAGTTCTTCACTCTTGGTAACCTTTCCCAATGATTTCCTTTCAAAATTGATTTGTAAATCACCCAATTCCAACGAGTTTTCCTCTTCTAATGGGTTTTCCTCTGAACTTGAAATTGATGATTGATTATGACTAATTGTGAATACCTACGGTTAATTAAGTGTAGATTGTTGATTAATTGATGTTCACTAAGGGAATTTCTTGTGGATAATGTCCCTTTTCCCAATTTCCACAATTCTTAGATATTGCTTATGAATTGATAGGAGTTGAAGATTTATTGATTGTTAGGGATGTTTTATCTACTCTCTTTATTCATGTACTGCCAAGGATGATGTGTTGTTGGGATTGGACCGATTTCTTTATAAATTCTTGATGAACCCTATTTCCCCTAACTCTATGTTATGAATTGATATTAACTTGGATAATGGTGATGTAATTGACCTAGTTTTGGTGTTAATTCCTAAAGTATGATGTTAGTACACCTATTGATGGATGAAATTTGATTGGTTGAGTGTAAGACCACTGATGATGTCTTTTGAAGGAGAATTGGTAAGACTTACTTATTTAAAACCTTTACTTCAAATGTGAGCGTTTTTTCTTGGTGGTGAAGTTCAATTGAAGCATGTCTTGTGATTGAATTAAATAGGTGTTAGTATGACGATTAATTGAAATGTCTTAATTACGTGATTGTGAGATTATGCTTAAGATGTAATGATATGAGGGTTGGTTATGAATTGCATATGTGCCTTATTATGCATTAAAGATGATGATGTGCTAATCTCACATATAGGGTTTGCATTGAAAGGACATTCCCATGCAACTGCTAATGATATAAATGACTATGATATACATTGGATTAGTATCCTACAGCTTATACTAAGTTACAATTATTAATAAAGGCTTAAAATCATTTCAAAAGGGACTCTAGCTTACAACCGAGTGAACTAGTAGTAAGGAGTATAAACTCAAATTATACCTCCCTAAAGAAGAATAGGCGGTCGTATCAAATAAAGAATCCAATTGTTAGGTTGGGGTCGATCCTACGAGGAAAATAGTTTAGACTTAGCTTTAATCTACAATTACGTCTATTTAGTCAAGTCCTTTCCAAAAACAAGCAATTGAAGGGGGGGGGGTTTGCGTAACAAAAGTTTTTAATTATTTTTATATAAAACAAATATCAAGTTTATTACTTTGGTGTTTATCAAGTGATGAGAGAAACTAGGGTGGAAGTGTTCCCTAGAGGTTTATAACGTGGTAATTTTAACTATATCAATTCTTTCCTAGTATCTTTCATGCAAAGTGATAATTTATGTATGCCTAATTCCTTGGTACGGAAAATAAAGAATTTCACTCTATACTTTCGTCCGGCTACGTGTGTATACTTTACTTAACCTTACCTTTACCTCATATTAAGTATCATATTCAATATATGGCTAAGTTACTACTTCGCACCAATCGAAACAAGCATATTACATAGTGTATACTAAATCTATGTTGATAATTCTTTTCTTAATAAATACCTTCTTTGTCCGAGAAGTAGCAACAAGGTATATTTTAACATCGGCAACCGTTAAAAAGGCTTCTAAACGAAAGAATTATCAATACCTGCAAGAAACTATTCCAGAATAATCTATTCCAGAATAATTATTTTAGCTAGTTTTACCTTGTTAGGTACTTATGGATCCTACAAACATTGTTGTGGGTTTAGTTACCCATGCATGGACTTACACAATTCATACTTATCAAACAAGAATTCATTTACTTACTTTGAAAAAATTGAAGCAAATCCAGAAATATCACTGGAATTTACGAAAATGTTTTAGGAATCAATTTTGGAAAATTTAAGTATTTCCCAAAAACCAAAATTCAACTTCCAATAACACAAGTTTGAAAGATAGTAAAGAGTCTAACCCCCAAAAATGAGGTTTTTAGACCTATTTATAAAAATAATGTCCTACAATAAAAGTAATAAATAAGGAATAACTTGTCAAGAATGTGTCTTCTGTTGATGACCCAACTGACGGCACGTTGATGGAACGACGGACCATCGACTGCATCCGTCGGTCCACACTTAGAACCTTGTCCAACCTCCACTTCTGCATCCTTTCTGTTACAATCGACAGACCAATAACACGGTCCGCCGAGGGAGTCACGGTCCGTCGATGCCTCCGTTCCTCCATACATAGTGATTTCATCAAGTCGGGTACTGGACTACTTTCTATAACCATCAACGGTTTGCCAAGACGGTCCGTCGATCAGTCGACGGACCATCGATCCTTTTGTATCCCCACATTTAGTCAAAATTCCCCAATTTATTTCAACACCTTGAACGTCCAGTCGACGATCATCACCTACAGACTGTCGATGGCTCTATAGGTCATCAATTCTGTACTGATTTCATCATCGTCTTTAGCGTTTTAATTTTGGACAGTTTTACCACGAACACAGATAAAAATACATTAAAATTACTACAAAAGGCCCTAGACACACACTAAACTTAAGGAAAAAGCATTGAAAGCACAGTGAAACCACGTTACATCAACACCCTAAACTTAAATTTGTTGTTTACCCTTAAGCAATGCACTATTACTCACCACAAAACCTTTTTTACAAAAGTATCCTCATTTAATATTTCATAATCATCTTGCTATCAATCCCGATTATTTTCATTGAATTTATGCTTATCACTCTTAGGATCACTAGGCTAATTCATTTGGATCAGACCATGACACATTCTCACCACACACCTACACATATCCTCTTTTATCTCTCACCTAGTTACAAACTTTCCAATATTGCAACTAGTGTCCTCACATTTAATGACAACATCCTCCTTTTTCCCATAGTGATTTAAATTTGAGTACAAGGATTATCATTCAACACTCACTCTCGTAAAAACTTCACACCTAATTGATATTTGTTTCCATAGGTTTGCCGTTATTTTCACTGCTTTAAGTTCACCATATTAGACTCTCAGGATCACGATAGGACTTTCTTGGCTTGTAACGTAGGCTCAGGGTCAGGTAGGGTACATTTGGATACATTTTAGTGACTTGTTTCACTCCTTGATATAACTTCTAAGTGTCCTACCTTTTCATCGCTTATTACGCACTACTCTTCATTTTCTTATATCCTTTGCCTTGCCTTTCCTCTTTCTTTCTCCTTTTGTGCAAATGTCACTTCTTCTTTTTTATTTTCCAATTTTCAAATTTTTCCAATTGATTTTAAACTTTGATTGAGTCACTTTCCTTTTGTCTTTTTTTTACATTAATTCTTTCAACCCCATTTTTTAGAACATTCCTCATAATAGCAACCCTCAACTCATGGCTTTTCTATGAGTTAAGGTATACAATACCTAAAGTTTGGTCAGGGACAAGACGAGATTTGTTTCTGCATTAGCCACCCTCAACTTATGCTTTTGGCATAAGTTGAGGTGCACACGTCCAAGGAGGAGCCAGAACCAATACAATATACCAAGAAAAGATGAGTTGGGGTTGAAAAGAAAGGTCCATTGTAAGATCAAATAAATTGGATCAAAAAAGGATTAAGTTCATTTAATTTTCTTTAATTTACGATATATTGAACAAGGGCCTATAATCCATTCATAATTGTCCAACACAGATAACTTTTTGCAAGACTAACCGGGCAAGTTCTAGCTAGGTACCAACGGTGGACTATCCAAGTTTCCTCACACTTTCTTAACACCTCATTACCCTACCATATTATCAGACACCTAGTTCGAGCGTTAGATTGAGGGTCATGCAATGGTTTATCTCTATGTCATGCTAAGAGAAAACACATTCAAAATTCCATGTGCCTAATCATCCAAGAATTCATTTTAGAACGTGATGTCATTGTATTTGGCCATCACACTTCAGATTTCACTTTTATACATTGTACAAGGTACTAAACATGTTAGTTTAACAATAGAATAACTAGTCTCCTGAGGAAAAAAAACAAGCAGGAAAACTTCACGCTATCACTCACTTTCCATTTACCCAACCACCAACAAGAAAGCATGAAATTATCCCCAATTCATAAGAAATTTAAAAAAAGTGGTAGGTAAAGAAAACTTGAGGCGCATGGCGTCGATGATCAACAAGCTGGCGGTTCTGCTTTCTCAGAACTCACTCCCTCAGTAGTAGGGACACCATCAGTAGTGTCCGCAACAGTGTCAGCACCCTCAGTAGTGCTCCTCTCAACATAAAAAAACCTGGAGTTGGACGCCCCAACAGCTAACTTATGAGCCCTCATCTGTCGGGCCTCCTCACCAATCAACGAGGCTCTCATCGCAGCGTCCAACTCAGTGCGCTCCCTCTACCTAGTCCGAGCGTCATCACCCCCTCTACATTGTTGCCTCTTGGCATGCTCATATGGCGGAGGTAGTGGCGCTGCGGTGATTTGCAATAGTGTAGAAAGAAACGTATCCTTAGCAGGCTCTGCATGTGTAGCCTAAGACTCAAGTACCCGCACATACAGGATGGTATCCGCATCAGCCCGCAGACTTGACACAACATCTTGGAGAGTCGACAAATAAAATGTAGTGTTGTCCGGGAAAGAACTCTTAACTCGAAGGCATAAAGGCGCTGGTGGACTGCCAAAATATTCTTCTTAGTCAGCTTGGCCATCTTCTTCTCGACCCGATTCTCTGCCTCAATATTGGACCTCTGCATCTAAGGCTGGATATGATGTAGCAGTGTGGCCATCTGGGCCTCTAACTTCTGGACCCTAGCAATCGGGACCAGTGCTGCAGATGGTGTAGAGCGGGAGGAACTCGAAGCGCTGCTAATACTCGGGATATACTCAAACGGGGTGGTGTTGGTAGGCTATGATGTATCCTGATCAGCCCCTTGGGCTTTCTATACCGTGTCCACCAAGTTCTCACCTAGCGGGTGCACCTCTACTTTGGGCCCTCTATTGGGTGCCGCCTCACTGGCCTCATCCCGTATGAGACCGATATCAATTGTCCCACTAGGAGTCTTCAGAACATTAATGTGCCAAATGGGCACTATGGAAGACCTACCCAACTGGAAAATCATGTAGGGAAAAGGGTACGTTGTGGTTGTTTTAATGTCCCTCTCATGAATGAATGCCAGCAACATCCTCGGAAAATCTACCTTGAACCCCGCAACCATTGCAACAACCAATACAACTCAATCCTATGTAAGAATGGTGTCAGCAGCAGTGGGGGATAGGAACTGGCAGATTAATAACAAGATGAACTTGGCCGACAATGTGAAGTTGTCCTTCTTGATAACGCATGTGGGCTCCAACACCTAATATGAACCTTCACAATCCACAGAAATGTTTTGATCTATCCACCTCTTGGTGGTTTCTCTCAAAACCGTATCTCGCTGGAAATCACCCTCCTTAATAAGTTTTCACTGGTAGTCAAAATTAGGGGTGAGGGGGGCCCTGGTGGCATCAATATCAACACAGTATATGAAATGGCGAATGGTGGGAAAGAAAATATCCACCCGTCGGCCACGGACTCGAACATAATCAAGTGGTGCTTGTTTGGCGGGATTAGCCTTCCTGGCCAAAGGAGCCCCGAGAATCTCTATGTAATACACGTAGGACTCTCGCACAACCTCCTTGATGTATAGGCCCACACCCCTAGCCATAAGCTGATGGCGGATGAAAAAAGCATGTATATAAAGGATAGTATGGAGACTTCCTATAATAACTCGCTGCTTGACTGTTAGAGTCCGAGTCACGACCCCCTTATCATTGAGCAGCTTCTCATCCTAGTAAACCTGGTATTGGCCATCTACGCACCAACGGTTGGGCTGATCAGAAGCCGTTGCATGGACGTCAAACTGGGGTGCTGGATTAGAATCCACACTTTAGCACTCATGCGACAAGGAAGAGTGGGAAGGTGAAGCCGGAACAGTGGCACCATGCAATCCTGACGCTCCATCAGACCCGAAAGCCTCTCTAGATCCGGAAGCTCCCTTAAAACCCTAGGCAGACCCACACGATCTGCCGGTCAGTGTGCGGTCCTTATCAAACATGGAGGCAGTGACTTCGCCAGACGCCACCTTCGTTGGCGTGCCCCGAGTGGTCGTAGTATCACATGTCGGTGTCTAGGTTCCTAGTGGAATGTAGTCTGCATCACTCTCATCTTCCAACGAGCAAATCACCATTCGGCGAGAAGGTGCCACGGACTTTTAGCATCCTGTAGCATAGACTAGATCATGCTTGGGGGCCATTTGTACCTGCAAATGGATGCTATTTAATGGCAGTACAATCATTCAACACACTAAAAATAAGCAAGCACCAAAGGTGGATCACACAAGGTTGAAGTGCAGAAATGCAGAAGTAAACGACACGCATTATCGATGGTAGGCCAATGGAACGATGGTCCGTCAGTAGAGTCCGTCGGTAGACACTTGGTAATTTTTTTTTGAAGGCTTCAGAAACAAAGGTTCTGTTAGAGACTATGGAAGTGTAGGGTGGTCGTCGATCGATCGACATACCATAGACCAACCCGTGGTTAGACACTTAGACAAAATTTTGAAACCCTTAGCAAACAGGGTTCTGTTACCGACGATGGACGTGCAGGATGGTTCATTGATCAAATGACGGACCGTAGACCACTCATTTCAGAGTTAGACAAATTTTTAGAGTAGCTATCGATGAACCCCATCAATGGTCCGTCGATTGACCGATGGTCCGTAGATGGGGTCTCTTACTGTCGGTCAGAGACAGACTTTGGCAAGCCATTGTTGGCAACCCCCAAAAAAAATTTCATCTATTTATGACATATCACATTCATATAGCATTTAAGAAACCATTTTGTCATTCCTAGGGCTTGGATTATTGCATTTTCAATCCTAGATTCTAAGTTACTTAACAAGCCCTAAGTTGGAGAGCAAAAACACTCATAAAACAATTAATTTAGACGCTAACACACCCCATCCCATTAACTTCCCATTATTCTGAGGGACAAGAGACCCAATTTTAACAGTTTAATCATGTAATTTTGTCCCGAAGTCAAGATCCACTTACAAAATTCATCAATTTGGCATGCAAATGAACGAGAATTCATTGAGCGAATGTTAATGATGTACCTCTACACTGTCGCGGAGCAAATAGGAAGATAAATTTTTGTACTAACAGCACCGACACCGCCGTCGAACAAAAACCAGAAAAGGGAAGAAAAAGAACGTAAAGTTGGGAGAGAAACGTTTTTGAGACTAAGGGAAATTTGGAGAAGATGAGAAATTAGAAAGGATGAATGGAGAATGAGTGTGTGAGTGAGGGGGGGGGGGTTATGGGGAAATGGAGGGGGAAACAGTTGGGAAGGGTATTTGAAAATGTAGGAAGTAACTGAAGAGTTTAAAAATCATTATACAGCCGGTCGGGTCGGGTTGTTGTCTCTAAGAAGCAATGATTCCCCGTCGACGGACCGTAAGTCAATCGACAGTTTGACGAATGTTCCATTGATTTTTCCCTATTTTAGACAAAATTGAATAACAAACCTTAGGTAAACGGACCCCATCAATGGTTCGTCGATGGTACGATGGCCCGTCAATTTGTCCGTCCATTAGTGCACCAGATCGATTTCTGCAAATTTTTGACGATTTGTTCCCTGCACATTTAGTACCCAATAAGCTAATTTTTTTGTGTGTTTTCTGGAAACTTTTTAGAAAAGGACCCTAGTCTACTCTCTAGCCAACACTTCTAAAAGATATAAAAGAAAAACCACACATGAAATTAAGTAAAAAAAGAAGAAATGCAACTACTCCTATAAAATCAAGAAAAACCTATTGTTGGCTAGAGGATACATATTGGTTGCCTCCCAATCAGCCATGATTTAACATAGTAGCACGACGCAAGACTCTTAATTACTAAGACTTCATCAAGATGGTAGGTATCAAACACTTCATACGCATTTTCCGCATGCCGTAGGTAGATTTGATTCTTTGCCCATTTACCTTGAACCTTACACCCTCCTCGTTCTCCAACTCAGCCGCACCATGAGGGAATACTTGAGTGATCAAGAGTGGACCAATCCATTTGGACTTGAGTTTTCCCAGAAACCAGCGTGACCTAGAGTTTAACAAAAGCACCAAATCCCCAACCACAAAGTTGTGCTTCTTAATCTTTTGGTCATGGTACTTCTTCGTATTTTCATTGTAGAAAGCTTAAATATCATATGCCTTGAAGTGAAACTCATCATGCTCATTTAACCCATTCAACCTCTATTTTGTTGCATAATTCCAATCAATCTTCAGTTTCTTCGTTGCCCACATAGACTTATGTTCTAACTTAATCTTCAAGTGACACACCTTTCCATATACAAGTTGATATGGAGACATACCTATGATGGGAGTCTAGTATGTTGTGCGGTAGGCCCAAAGAGAATCATCAAGCCTCCTTGACCAATCCGTTCTACTAGCATTCATCGTTTCACAAGAATCTGCTTGATTTATCTATTTGACACATCAACTTGTCCACTAGTCTGAGGATGGTAAGTAGTGGCTACATTGTGGCGAACCCCATATTTCTCCAATAACCATTTGAACAAATTGTTGCAAAAGTGGGATACCCCATCACTAATAATGGCCCTTGGGGTGCCAAATCTGGAAAATATGTTCTTTTTCAAGAAAGCGGTGACACTCTTCCATTTATATTTTGCAATTGCTATGGCTTCTACCCATTTCGACACATAATCAACCACCACAAGAATGTACTTCATCCCTTGAGAACTCACAAAGGGGCCCATAAAGTTAATGCCTCACACATCAAAAAATTCAATCACAAGAATGAGATTTAAAGGAAGCTCTTTCCTTCTAGAAATACCTCCATCTCTTTGACACCTATCACATGTCTTGGCGAACTCATGAACATCTTGGTGGATGGCTTGCTAATGGTATCTACATTGGAAGATCTTCTGGGTAGTCCGGATACCACTATGACGTCCACCCATAAGTGACGAGTGACATGCCTCCAAAACACTAAACATCAGAACTTCCGGCACACACCGGCGGATAAGACGTTAGGCACAACTCCTATATGAATATGGATCATCCCAAAAGAACTTTTTCACATCATGCATGATCTTTTTCCTTTGATGAAAGGACAAATTAGATGGGACAATATCACTAGCCAAGTAATTCGCAAAATTTGTGAACCATGGAATCAAGTCTTGACAAGCAGTCAATACATGCTCATCAAGGTAAGTATTATCAATTTCATCCTTTTCACCTAACTGTCACTTAGCTTCATCTTCTAATTGGTACAAGTGATCGGCAACTTGATTTTTAGTTCGTTTTCTATCTTTAACTTCAAAGTCAAATTCTTGCAACAGTAATACCCATCTGATCAACCTTGGCTTTGCATCCTTCTTTGCAATAATATTGCTCAATGTCGAATGGTCGATATGCACTATCTCGTGCCAAGCAAATAGGAGTGAGATTTTTAAAAAGCAAAGACCATCGCAAGGAGCACCTGTTAAGTCACAGTATAATTCTTGTGAGCTTCATTAAGGGCCTTACTGGCATAATAAATGGGGTGAAGGAATTTATCCCTTATTTATCCCAATATTACACCAAGAGCAACCCCACTATCATCACACATCACCTCAAATGGTTTGCTCCAATCTGGGGAAATATTAATGGGCGCAGGCACCAACTTCTCCTTCAATTCTCCAAATGCCTCAGACAAGATTCATCAATATAAAATTTACACTCTTTCTCAGGTAATTTTCACAAATGATGTGTAATCTTTGAAAAATCCTCGATGAACCTCCGGTAGAAGCCCACATGCACAAGAAAACTGCTTACACCTTTTTACAGAGATGGGTGGAGGAAGTATCTCTATTACCTCAACTTGGCTCGATCAACCTCTATACCCTTCTCTAAGATGTGATGGCCCAATACAATACCTTCTTTCACCATGAAGTGACATTTTTCCTAATTTTTCACAAGGGTTGAATATTCACATCTTTTAAGAACAACACTTCAATAAGGTGTTCTACCATATCAGAGAATATAGACATCATACATATAATAAAGTAGCCGGTTCATTAAACAACCCGAAGGGCATCCTCCTAGATGCAAAAGTTCTATAAGGGCAGGTGAAAGTGGTTTTCTCTTGATCCTCCGGTGCAATAGCGATCTGGTTATAACCCTAATAACCATCAAGAAAACAGTACCATCCCATTCCTGCATGTGATCGATGAAGGGTTTAAGAAAATGGTCTTTCTAAGTCCATGCATTCAACTTTTGGTAATCCATACGTACTCTCCATCAAGTCACCAGCCTTATTAGAACAAGCTTATTTTTCTCATTAGGGACCATAATTATTCCCCCTTTTTAAGGCACACACTACACAGGGCATACCCAACTACTATCAGCGATTAGATATATGACTCGGACATCTAACCACTTAATAATTTCCTTCTTGACTACCTCTTGAATAGGTGGATTTAAATGTCACTGTTGCATAATACTTGGCTTATGATCGGGCATTAGTTTGATTTTACGTGAACAAATACTTAAAAAAATCCCAACAATTTCCGCAATAGTCCACCCAATAGCTCTTTGGAACCTCTTCAAAACTTTCACCAAACACTCAAATTGATGCGCATTCAAATCTAACGCAATAATTACCAGCGAAGTGTCACATTTTCCCTAAGAACATATACCTTGGATGATGTGGTAGAGCCTTAAGCTCCAATTTTGGAGCATCCTCTATAGATGGTTTCGCGGGTTGCGACTCGCAATGCTTCATGTCTAACTCCAACTTCTTTGGTTTGAACCGATCATCACCTCAATCAATTACCCCAACCAATTATCCATACACTTAAATACAATCACTCTAAAAATTCATGATCACTACCGCTAGTGCCTTAATACCCAGACACTCTTTTATTTGTAGCTCAGACAAATTTTTGACCCTGTAAGATATCAGAGATACTGAGTTGAGCTAACCATTCTTCCTTATGGAGTTACGAATGTTGGAAGTAGCTTTTTCAATGTTCAACCAAACTTCATTTGCCCTTTATCCATGTTAACCAAGGTACGACCAGTAGCAAGGAAAGGATTTCGAAGAATAATAGGCACCTCAAAGTCGACCTCATAATCAAGAATCATAAAATCGTCCGGAAATATTAATATCTCCACCTTCTCTAACACATCGTGGATCCCAATATGCCTTTTTGCCATTCGATCGTCCATCGGTAACCGCATCGCAGTGGGCTTTGGGTCACCTAAACCTACCTTCTTGTAAATAGAGAGAGGTATGATATTTATGCTTGCCCCAAGATCACATAATGCTTTTGCAAAGTGTATAAATCTTATTGTACATGGAATAGTGAAAGCGTCTAGATTTTCTTTCTTTTGCACAAGATACCTTGTAGAAATAACACTATAATGTTGCATCTGGTCATCATCCTCAAAACTAATCGATCTCTTTTAGTGACCATATCTTTCATGAACTTGGCATAACTGGGCATTTTTTCAAGAGCTTCTATCAAAGGGACATTGATGGAAACTTGTTTCAACATAGTAATAAAACGTCGGTACTTACCATCCTGATCTTTTTCACTAACCTTTGCAGGAGGGTCGTGGTAGTTTAGGAATGGGGGGTCACCTTTTTGGGGTACCTCGACTTCTTTCCCTGTCTTGTCTACGAACTCACCACTAACTTCCTCTACCTCATCATCTTCTCTTATCTTATCTTCTATGCCAGATAGCATAGGTGGGTCAATGGTTTGCTTAACACATAGGGTAGTGACTCCCATACAATGTCCATCATTTTTTAGATTTTGGACGGTATTGCTAGGAAGAGTACTTGGTTTGCTTGGGTTCACAGTAGAAGACAATTTGGCAATTTCCAACTCAAGATGCTTGATTGAGATTGCATGTGAATCCATCTTTTTCCCAATATTCGCCAAATCACTTCACAACTCTTTGGCGTCCTCATCACTAGCATCAAACCTCCTCCTCATCTTCTTCAACATATCCTCAACTTGTGCCATAATACCCCCACCATCCCTAGGAGTAACTTCCCAATTTTGAGGTGAAACATAGGGCCCACTCCAACAAATTCTGTTACCGTAGTAACCCCGGTTAAAGTTGTTGTTGCAGTTGTAATTACCATCTCTAACATAGCAACCCTCTCAGTTGGAATTCCCATATTTCCGACCTTTCCTTAAACTTGGCTCCTATTTTCCTTATTGGAGCGTTGGGTGTCGGGCCGAAAATCCCTCGTCTGCTTATTCACAGCATAAAAATCTTCTTCATAGTAGTACTCAATCGACGGTTGTGGTTTAGCGATGTAGTTTATCGCATTTACCTTTTTTGCACCCAGGTGGCGTGTTTTAACACCAACCCAAGCTCAGTTCTCATTGATCCATCTCTTCACGAATCTCATCTGCGGCGTTGTTGTGTGAAGCTCGCACTACAAAAGTTTCCCGGTACGGACCTCTTAGTGCTCCAAGTTTTATTATTTCGATAGATTTTGTGTAATTTCTCAACGATCTCTACATAAGTACACATCCCATAAGAACCACCTACAATCATATCAAGCACTGGTTTTTTATTATCATGTTTCCCACTTATAGAAGTTCTCTTTTTGTGATCATCAATGTGATGATTTTGAACACTTCTTAAGAATGAGGTGAACCTATCCTATGAACCACTTACTAAATCCTCTGGTAATGCTAAAAAGGTATTCACCCTATCTTTGTGGTTTAGTTTCTTAGACATCGGATAGTAACGTGCTAAGAACACATCCCTTAATTGGTTCAAAGTAAATATTGAGTTATAGGAAAGCTCAGTAAACCATATAGAAGCCTCTCCCGCCAGTGAGATAGGGAACACTCTTAACCCAATGACGTCCATTTCCAAGTCAGGCATTCCTACAAAAATCTTACACACAGACCACAGTTTGGCGATGTGAAAATAGGGATCCTCAGATGGTAGCCCCAAAAACAAACCTCTAATAGTGAGAATCTGCATCAAGCTACTAGTTACCACGAAAGTATGACCATGTGGTTGAGGAGGTAAGACAAATGGCCCGTCAGACACAGTGATGTTAACATTTCCCCTTTAATACTTTTAAAGGCGTGGATTGGGAGGTTGCCTCCTCAAATCACCTTCACGTGGATTCTAAACCAACACTTGATTATGAGAATCAACTGGCAGTGGAAGTTGACGGTCAATCTCATCACAAAGATTAGCAGGATTGCATGGATTGTTCAATCTGCAAAGTGTATGACAAAGTTCTAGATCAGGTAAAAGTATTGGTTCTCCTCTACTCCGTGTACTTGGCATACACTTGATTTAGACGTTTGAGAGACAAAAACAAGAAGTAAAAGTAAAATTAGGAAATTGTTTACTAAACTTCTGTAATTGTGCTTAAAGTTAAAAATAAAATCCACTTTCCCCTGCAGCGGCGCTAAAATTGATACGCTCAAATTATATTTTCCTAAAGAATTATAAGCGGTCGTATCAAGTAAAGAACCCAATTGTTAAGTAGGGGTTGATCCCACGAGGAAAATTGTTTAGACCTAACTCTAGTATATGATTACATCTATTTAGTCAAGTCCTTTTTGAAAAAAACAATTAAAGGGGGGGGGGGGTATTTAAAAAAAAGGAATTAATTATTTCTAAATAGAACAAGTAGAAAAATTATAACATCAGTGTTTACCAAGTGATGAGAGAAACTAGGGTGTAAGTGTTCCCCATAGGTTCATAACGTTGTAATCCTAGCTATAAAATTCTTTCCTAGTATCTTGCATGTAAAGTGGTAAGTTATGTATCCCTATTCTTGGTCCGTCAAGTAGATATTTTCACTCCATACCTTGGTCCGCCTACGTGTTTCTATATTACTAAACCTTACTTTTTCCTTATATTAAGCATCATATTCAATGTATAGATAAGTTCCTACTTCTCACCAATTGAAACTAGCTTATTAGATAGTGTATACTAAATATATGTTGATAATTCTTTTATTATTGTAACAACCCTAAAAATGTATATACTAAGTGATACTTAATGTGTCAAGAATGCCTATTATTTGACGAGGGTTCAACTGATTGATGCGCATAGAACCAGACTTCGGAACCCTTTGTACATCCAAGCCAACTAACTTGGGGAGTTATTTGACCTAGGAAACGTTGGGTCCAATCATGTAGGGCTCTCGAATACTAGGATTTACTTGAAAGAGTCTTTACCAGACATAAAAAGGGAAAATCTTAGGTTTGGAGTGTCTAGGGGTAAAATGGTTTTTTTCCATGATAAGGGTAGTACTGTCATTACCTAAAAATACAATTAATTATTTAATTAATAAGATGGAACGGTATTTTGGGGGGAGAGGGCCAAAATCAGGCTCTTGAAGTGAAGTCTTGCTTCACCCAGGTTCGAACCAAGGTGGAAGCAATGAATTAAAGTGATTTTTATGAAAACTATTGAGTTAATGTAATTAATTAATAATTATTATTCATTATATGATTTATAATAAAATAAAAATCAGATTTTTATTCAATAAACAAAAGCATATTAAGTCCTAAAAATAGACACCTTAGCCTCCTACAACTCACACTCTTTCACGTTTATCTCTCCACTCTCACGCTCAATATCTGTTATTCTTTCTCACATTTTTTCTCTGACAAAAAAAGATAAAATCAGAAAAATAATCCAAGTTATTAACCCTTGAAGAACTCACACAAAATCACAAGAAACAAACGTTAATCGCACACTAGGCTAAGGGAGGTTGTCATGCGAGTGGACTTGATATTTAGGAGGCTTAGACATGTTCTTGGGTGTTGTTTTTGGGAAGCAAGTAAATAATTTAACGTCAAAAAGGTATGGCTTGTTTTCTAACTCTTTGTCCCTTTCCCAAGCAACCCTTAAGTCTTAGATGAATCAACTCGAAAACTAGGGTTGTTCCCGTTCTTGTGGAACACCTTGTCCCTAGTATCCCTTTGATCTCAATAAGAAATAGGTTAGAGATCATGTTTTTGGTATGTTTTCTTGTAGTTTAAGTTTGAACTTTGATATTCGTGATAATGTGTTCTGATGTCTTTGGAATTGTAAGCATGTTAAGTCATGTCAACCAAAAGTATGTGACAAATTATATGTTTTTATGGTTGAATTTTATGTGCGAATGTTTGTGTAAATCATGAGGTGTAAAAGTGGTGTAATTTTGCTGGAAGAAATGGTAATTCTTGGATGAATATAATCATAAAAATATTACACTTAAAGATGCATCAAATGATCCAGGAAATGCCTTAAGAATTAACGTATGAATGATGATAAGAAGAAGCTGAAAATAGTGAAAAGATATCCAGCATTTGGTAGGTTGGATTCGGCCAAACAATATGGTACAAAATGCAATGAAAAATGAATGTAAAATAAGTAATATCACTAAGGATTGAACCCAAGACATCATTACACGAGAGCTACAAAAAAATAGACAAAAGATTAAGAAAAAAATGAATTGGAAGAGACTAAATTTCCAGCCTACTGGAAATTTTAGTTTCGGCCAACTTTTAAAAAAATGAGGTTTGTTTATTTTTTTTAATGTGAGGTTATCAGGGATTGAACCAATGACATCAATAAATGAAAGTTTCATAAAAATTTTGTGAGAAAAATTCAAGGAAAAGTAGATGTGGTGAATGGGGATTGAACCCAAAAACTATTGAATGGATGAGAGAGATAGAAGAAAAAAAATGAGAAAAATAATGTGGTAAGTGGGGATTGAACCCAAAACCTCTTGGATAGGTGAGAAAGTTAAGAGATAAATTAAAAGAAAAATAATGAGCTTGTGGTGTTGGATTGAACCCATAACCTTCTTGACTTAAACGAAATAAGGAGAGGATAAAAAGAGAGGAAATATTATGGGGTTGATGGGGATCGAACTAGGGTCCCTCAAATCTGAAAAATGAAATAATCAAGTTTAAAATAACATTAAGTGTTTTCCAAGGGATTCGAAATCGGGTTCCCATACAAAATTCTGTATTGACAAATAATTTATACGTAAGTAAATATTTAATGAATGCTGCTTCTAAATATCGAAATAGATAGCTTTGCATATCCACAAGATGCATAAGTCTTGTACGATATAATCTTCGGTAAATATGAATAACTTAGACAAACTATGAATGAAGCCCCATGGCTTGTATGTATTGACTCATAAGTCTAGCATACATTGAAAAATAAGTGAACCTAAGATGTATGAGATGTAATGATGTAACTCTAAAAGGGTTCAGTAAGAGTGTGAAACACACCAAATGGCCAAGTGCATTGACATATGATGAAATGAACATTCACGTAAAAAGGGGTGAGTAATTATGAACAGCAAATGTGCTAATATTGATGAATGTGGTGACAACATGATATTAGGCTAATGTAAAAGATTAGACCAATAGCAAATGAGCCTAAGTAAATGTTACCAAAACGTACTTACCTATAAGAGTGTAAAGATAATGAAAAGACTAGTCTCTATGAACACTCTAATGAAATTATTGAGATTAACATACTTAATACTAATGATGATATGAGAAGTCATCTATTCAACTATGATGTCCTCATACTAGAAGCCAACTTCCATGACGTATGAGTTGAATGTAATGGAACTTTATACTGAGCTCGATAGACTAGCTATGAACGGTGATGCCTTCTTTCGGGTAGGGCAGAGGTTCACGTAACTCTCATGAGATGAGACTATCCGCCATGTCGGGTATGGGTTTCCTTATATCTCCTAGTATTCGAACCTATACTTCAAATATAGGGATCTGGCAGGGTTTAATTCCTATGTACGCTAGCATGTTTTGAGTCACTTTGGCTGGTGATTCCACTTTTTTTGGTGTGGGGTTTCATGAGAGTGGATTTCATGATGCTCACATGATCTGTGTCAGTTAAAGTTATTGTTTCCAATTAATGAATGAGTCCAGCCTCAAATGATGCACATAATGAAATGAATGATACCAAAGATGTTAGGATAGGATAATCAAGAGGTGAGTTAGATTCAAGTATTGACATTAGGTTATTCTTGGTCATTGCACAACAAACCCGATGAAAGTCTTAAACTAAATCCTAGGTACACCTGGTGTTTACATTGGACCATGAATGAAATGAAATCAAGTACATATGAATGAATGAAGCAGAATCTGTGTTTGCTAAAGAAGACTCCCTAGTTGAGGTCCCATATATTGAGCCCTCATTTTTGGGAAGTTTTAATGTCATGTCCATTAATCCAAGGTCTCATGGCATACAAATAAATGATATGAACAACTTTATGTGTTCTATGAATTATGATATGTACCATGTGAAATATTTTATGTGCTGTTTGAAAAATGATAAGTTTGATGATGCATGTTACACTCATGGGATGAATTCCCAAATAAAAATTTTGTAGGTCCATTGAATTTCGTGATCTAAATTTGGCAAGTCCACTAGGCAAGAGCTATTCTTTCTCATGCATGTCCTTGATGTGTGCTTGCATTTACCCATACTTAGTACAAGTGTGTACTAATTCCATAAAAATATCTACTTTTAGGTGTAGGCACAAGTGGACGTTAGATCTTACAGTACGAAGTTGTAGCTATCCAAACGTGGAGCTTTAATCTGGACTTGGTAGGACTTCATGCTTTCGAGGCTGTCAACTGTTATTATCTAACTTAGATGTAGGCTTTAGCTTGTGGAGCATGTTTTGCTAGTGTTTTATTTCCCATTACATATCAAACTTTGTATTGGTGCCGTTTTGGGAAGTACACATTCAATGCGGCTTTGAACTATTTCTTTCATTTGATGATCTTAATGTTAGATGGTCGATGGTGAACAATTATACATGTAATATAATGTTTAATTAGGAAACAAAAAGTTTCAAATTTTAAGCTTAAATTAACTTAGATGAGTAAGAATGACGTATGTAGGCTTGTCTGCGACCTCGGATAGGTCAACGACGCCGATCTCTTCTTGGGTGTAGACTCTGATCGTGAAAAAATTGGTATCAAGGCGCTAGGTTAGATTCCAAGGATATTAAATTCACATCAACCACATTGAGTAGTTTCTAAGTCATGGTATTGAAGTGCATTACTATCCTGAATTAGAGATTGCATGGTGCGTAGGAAAATTTCCATTCTTATAATATTATCGTGCCTTCTCTTATGTAGAATTTCTTGGTGTTAAGAGCGTATCTAACATCAACTCTTGAAGATTCCATTAGATTAATACAAGGAGAAAAGTAGGTGGATATATTGGAGGAACAACTAGTGGAGTAATTTAGGTTCCTTCCCAGGGTCCAACTATTGGAATAGAGATGCCTGTTAACCCAGTTGGGTTGACAAATTAAGAAGTAAGGACAATGCTGGTACAGATGGACCAAGCTAGCATTTTACAAGCTCAGCTTATTGGGTTTGATTGATGTGGAGAATTCTGAGTTGGCATCCTACCATCTAAGGGATGTAGCTCTATCCTGGTATAAGGTTTGGCAGGATAGCAAGGCCTTAGAAGCAGGTACTATTACTTTGGATCTTTTCAATATGGCTTTTCTAGAGTTGTTCTTTCCCAAATAAATAAAGGATGCTAAGGTTGAGGAATTCATCAGCCTTAAGCACGACTCGATGTAAGTCAGGGATTACTCCCTGAAGTTCATAAAACTTTAAAACTCAGGAGAGGCCACCTTGTAGGAAGTGTGGTATATTGCATGGTGGAGAGTGTATGATGGGTTCTAACGCTTGTTACATTTGTGGCAAACCCGGTCACATGGTTAAGGGTTGTCCGAATAGGATAAGTCAAGAACAAGGGAAAGAGAGAGCTCAACCTAATGGTCCAAGTGAAGAGGCTCCAAGGAGGCAACGATTCTTCGGACTCAAGTCTAGGGGTGCAGGGGAAGGCACTTCGGGTGAAGTCTCGGATAAGAAGACTTAATTAGTCCTTCGTGTATTTGACTGTGTATGGTGTTTATGCACTATTATGAGGTTAATATGTTTGAGTCATCATGTTGGTTGCTGATTTTTATGACTTATACGTTTACTTATATTGTATGCTTTGATGAGACTAGTTTAGGAAAAAGTTCCTTAGTCTACTAATGTGAAGCTACTAGTAGGTTTATAGTATGTGCACCATCATGTTAATATGTGAATTAGATATTCACCAATGGGGAGTATTGAATTACCTATGTATGCATATGTCCTATATATGACTTACTTAATGTTATTCAAGAGTGGTGTCATTCGGGGACGAATATTCCTAAGTGGTGGATACACTAAGTGATACTTAATGTGTCAAGAATGCCTATGATTGGACCAGGGGTTCACACATATTGATGCGCATAGAAACATACTTCGGAACCCTCGCTACATCCAAGCCAACTAACTTGGGGAGTTAGTTGAGCTTGGAAAGGTTGGGTCCAACCATGTAGGGCACTCGAATACAAAGATTTACTTGAAGGAGTCTTTACAAAACTTAAAAAGGGAAAATCATAGGTTTGGAGGGTCTAGGGGTAAAATGGTCTTTTTCCAGGCTAAGTATAGTATTGTAATTACCCTAAATATACAATTAATTATTTAATTAATAAGGTGGAGGGATATTTTTGGGGGAGAGGGCCGAAATTAGGCTCCTGAAGTGAAGTCTTGCTCCACCCGGGTTCGAACCTAGGTGGAAGCAATGAATTAAAGTTATTTTTTAATTAACGATATTGAATTAATGTAATTAATTTAATGATTATTATTCATTATCTGATTCAAATAAAATAAAAATCAGTTTTTTAATAAATAAACAAAACCTTATTGACTATGTCCTAAAACTGGACTCCTAAGCCTCCTACGACTCCCACTCTCTCTTGTTTATCTCTCCACTCTCACGCACAATAACTCTTATTCTTTCTCACATTTTTTCTATGACAAAATACGATACAAAATTATAAAAATAAACAAAGTTCTTCACCCTTGAAGAAATCACACAAAATCACTAGAAAACAAACGTTATCGCACATAGGCAAAAAGAGATTGTCATTCGAGTGGTGTTGATATTGAGGAGGCTTAGACGTGTTCTTGGGTGAATTTTTGGTCAGAAAGTCAAGTTTTTAACGTCAAAAAGGTAAGGGTTCTTTTCTTACTCTTGGTCCCTTTCCCAAGAGACCCTTACGGCGCTGATGAATCTACTCGAAAACTATGGTTGTTCCCGTTCTTGTCGAACTCATTGTCCCTAGTATCCCATTGATCTCAATGTGAAATAGGTTAGAGATCATTTTGTTGGTATGTTTTCTGGTATTTTAAGTATGAAGTTTGATTTTCGTGATAATGTGTTTTTGATTATGTGTTTGGAATTGTAAGCATGTTAAGTTATGTCAACAAAAAGTATGTGAAAAATGATATGTTGTTATGGTTGACTTTTATGTGCGAATGTTTGTGTAAATCATGAGGTGTAAAAGTAGTGTAATGTTGCTGGATGAAATCGTAATTCTTGGCTGAATATAATCATAAAAATATTACACTAAAACATGCACTAAATGATCCACGAAATGCCTTAAGAATTAACGTATAAATGATGATAAAAAGAAGCTGAAAATAGTGAACAAATTTCCAGCATTTGGTAGGTTGGGTTCGGAAAAACAAAATGGTAGAAAATGAAATGAAAAATTAATGTAAAATAAGTGAGATCACTAAGGATTGAACCGAAGAAATCATTACGTGAAAGCTAAAGAAAAAATAAACAAAAGATTAAGCCAAAAATGGATTGGAAGAGACTAAATTTGCAGCCTGCTGAAAATTGTAGTCTCGGCCAACTTTTTTAAAAAAATCTTCGTTTAATTTTTTTTTAAATGTGAGGTCATTGGGGATTGAACCCATGACATCACTAAATGAAAGTTTCATAATAAAATTGTGAGAAAAGTGCAAGGAAAAATAGATGTGGTGAATGGGGATTGAACCCAAAATCTCTTTAATGGATGAGAGAGTTAGAAGAAAAATAATGGAGAAAATAAGTGTGGAGAGTGGGGTTTGAACCCACAACCTTTTGGATCGGTGAAAAAGTTAAGAGATAAATTAAAAGAAAAATAATGAGCTTGTGGGGGATTGAACCCACAACCTCCTTGACTTAAAGGAAAAAGGAGAGGATAAAAAGAGAGGAAATATTACGGGGTTGATGGGGATCGAACTAGGGTCCCCCAAATCTGAAAAATGTGATTATCAAGTTTAAATTAAGATTAAGTGTTGTCCAAGAGATTCGAAATAGGGTTCCCATGCCCAATTTTGTATTGAAACATAGTTTATTCCTAAGTAAATATTTAATAAATGCTGCCTCTAAAGATCGAAATCGATATCTTGGCATTTCTAAAAGATGCATAAGTCTTGTGCCACATAATCTTGGTTAAATATGAATCACTTAGACAAACTATGAATGAAGCCCCATGGCTTGTATGTATAGACTCATTAGTCTAGCATACATTTAAATGTAAGTGAACCTAAGATGTATGTGATGAAATGATGTAACCCTAAAAAACATAAGTAAGAGTGTTAAACACACCAAATGACCAAGTGCATTGGCATATGATGAAATGAACATTCACGTAAAAAGGGGTGAATAATTATAAAGAGAAAATGTGCTAATGTTGATGAATGTGGTGACAACATGATATGAGGATAATTTAAAAGATGAGAGCAATTTCAAATGAGACTAAGTAAATGTTACCAATACGTACTGACCTATGAGAGTGTAAAGTTAATGAAGAGACCAGTCTGTATGAAAACTCTAATGAAAGTATTGCGATAAACATAATTAATACTAATGATGAGATGAGAAATCATCTATTTAGCTATGATTTCATCATACTAGAAGCATCGATGAGACTAGCTATGAGCGGTGATGCCTTCTTTCGGGAAGGGCTGAAGTTCATGTAACTATCATGAGATGAGACTGTCCGGCATGCCAGGTATGGATGTCCTTAAATCTCTTAGTCTATGAACCTATACTGCCAATATAGGTATTTGGGGGGTTTTCATTCACATGAACGCTAGCATGTTTTTGGTCACTTTGGCAGGTGATTCCACCCTTTTTCGTTGTGGGGTTTCATGACACTGGATTTCATTATGTTCAAATGATCTATGTCGGTTAATGTTAAAGTTCCCGATGAATGAATGAGTCCAGCCTCAAAATATGCACATAATGAAATGAATGATACTAAAGATGTTAGGATAGGATAATCAAGAGGTGATTAGATTCAAGTAATGACATAAGGTCATTCTTGGTCATTGCACAACAAACCCGATGAAAGTCTTAAACTACATCCTAGGTATTGGTGGTGTTTACACTGGACCATGAATGAAATGAAATGAAGTACGTACGAATGAATGGGGCTGACCCTGTGTTGCTAGAGAAGACTCCCTAGTTGAGATCTCATATATTGATCCCTCATTTTTGGGAAGTCTTAATGTCAAGTCCATTAATCCAAGGTCCCATGGTATACGAATGAATGATATTAACTACGTTATGTTATATATGAATTATGATATGTGCTATGTGAAATGTGTTATGTGTTGTTTGCAAAATGATAATTTTGATGATACATGTTACATTCATGGAATGACGTCCCAAATCAAAATTTTGAAGGTCTATTGAATTTCCTGATCCAAATTTGGCAAGTCCACTGACTTGACTTTCCATAAATCATGTTGTTAGGAAAGAGATATTATTTCTCATGCATGTAGTTTGTGTGTGATTGCATATACCCATATTTAGTACAAGTGTGTAATAATTCCATACAAATATCTACTTTTAGGTGCAGGCACAGGTGGACATTATATCTTACAATACGACGTTGCTGCTATACATACGTGGAGCTTTCATTAGGACATGGTAGGACCTCATGCTTTCGATTCTGTCTATTATTATTATATAGCATGTATGTAGGCTTTAGCTAGTGGATCATGTTCCACTAGTAATTCATTTCCCATTTCATTTTAAACTTTGTATTGGTGGCGTTTTGGCAAATAAACATTTAATGCAGCTATGAACTATTCTTTTCATTTGATGATCTTAATGTTAGATGGTTGATGGTGAACACTTATACATGTAATAAAATGTTTAGTAAGCATTTTAGAAAATAAAAAGTTTCAAATTTTCTGCTAGAATTAACCTAGATGATGTAAGAATGACGTATGTAGGCTTGTCTGCGACCTCTGAGAGGTCAAGGACACCGGTCTCGTATGGGGTTTAGACTCCAGTCGTGACACTTATTGACTACCTTCTTGGTGCGAAAAGTAACAATAAAACAAGTTCTAACGTTGTTCAACGTTAAAAATACTTCTAAACGAAAGAATTATCAATACATGCAAGAAACTATTCTAGAATTGTTATTTTAGCTAGTTTTACATCGTTAGTTACCAATGGTTCCCACAACCCTACTTGTGGACTTATTTACCAATGCTTAAAATTACACAATTCATAGTTATTAAATAAGAATTCGTGTTACTTACTTTGAAAATTTTGAAGCAAATCACGAAATATTACTTGGATTAACGAAAATATAGTAAGAATCATTTCGGAAAATTGAAGTATTTCCCAAAAAACAAAGTTCAACTTCCAATAACAAAAGTCTGAAAAACAATAAAGAGTCTAACCCCAAAAATGAGGTTTTTAGTGCTATTTATAATAATAAAGTCCGAAAATAAAAGGAGTTCTAAGTACGGAATTTTTTTTCCAAAATGTGTCTTTAGTCGACGACCCAACTAACGGTTCGTCGACTGCCTCTGTCCTTCCACACCTATAATTGTTTTTAGCCTTTAATTTTGCATCCTTTCTGTTACAATCGACGGACCAACAACAGGGTCCGTCAATGGACTCATGATCCGTCGATGCCTCTGTTCCTCCAAACATAGTGATTTCTTCAAGTCAGGTACTAAAACTACTTTCTGTTACTATCAATGGTTTTACAAGGCGATCCATCAATTATTCAATGGAGCGTCGATCTTTTCGTAGCCCACAACTTATTCAAAATTCCCCAATTTTAGTTCAGTAGCTTAAGCCTCCAGTCGACGATCATCACCAATGGACCGGTGATGGGTCGACGGGCCCTAGATTGCTCCGTAGGTTATAACTTCTACAATAATTTTAGTAGTCTTTAGCGTTTCCATTTTTGACAGTTTTCCTGTAAACACAGATAAAAATACATTAAAATTACTAAGAAAATGCCCTAGACACACACTAAGCTTAAGGAAAAAGCATTGAACGATCTGTGAAACCACAATACATCAAGATTGTCCCTTCCCAATGTGGGAAGGTAGGTTCACTATCGTACACATGAGATTGGAGACTATAATGACATGTTCATAAAGAGGGTCCCAAGCATATGATATACAAGGGGTTAGTCTCCTATGGCCTATATTAAGTTGTGATGATTAATGAATTCATTAAAACATTTCAAAAAGGGACTCTAGCGTAACACCAAATGAAATATTATTAAGGAGTGTCCCTTCCTGATGTGGGAAGGTAGGTTCACTATCGTACTAATGAGATTGGACACTATTATACAATGTGCATAAAGAAGGTCCCAAGCATATCTCCCGGTTCTTGAACTACGTTTTCCCCATAGTAATACCATCTAGTGGATCCACCTAGAATGCTATGTTCATGTTTTTGTACTACCTTGGCAAGTAGTCCACCTTTTTTCGATGTAGCATTTCATGACACAGGATTCCACATTTAGCTCTTGTGGTCTATATCGGTTAAGGAAAGTGTTCTTGAAAGTAAAATGAAGTAACAAAATGAACACTTACTAGGGTGACTTAAGGTCTTTGACTTTGTATGGGTAGGGTTACAGGGTCTCTACCTAGACATTACCCATGTTGAATATAAGAGGAGTCCTAGGAGTTTGTCCTTATGTATGATATTCTGAATTGTATAATATTGGCTTTATTTAATGATATGATTACATCATGATGATTATTAATGAATATTATATAGCTCTATATTTCTAATTATGATGATTTCTACTCATGATGATACGTGATGTAACATTAAATATTACCTGTGATCTTCCATTCGGTTTACTAGGTTGATTAAGGTTATGGGGCTTTGCTTGGTCATTGCACATGTTGACTTGATGTTGGGTTATAAGTATGAGTCTTGTATGTAATGAAATGTTAAGAATGCTACTACACATGTTGAATTGATTATAACTGATGGTGTTTGTCTTTTGATAGATATGATCTTGTCTCAATGAATATGTAGTTATTAGCTAAGATGGGTTCTTGAATGTGCATTGAAGACTTTCAAATTACTTAGCATGACTTTTACAGTAAATGTCCCCTCTTTATGAATGTTTCAAATGTTTTATGTACATATGCCTATACTTAGTAAAAATGATGTACTAACCCATATTTCTATGTTTACTACAAAATGAATATTCCGGATGTTGAGCTTTTAGAGGGCCATTGAAGAAGGCTTGGAATCCTATTCTCCAAGTCTGGTATGTACTCACTTTTCATGGATAGTTCCACTATCTTGTTATTGGATATTGTTTAGTCTTAAATACAATTTAGTTCATTCACATTCTTTGATGACTTTGTATATGCCTATATAAGGCCTTTATTGTATATAAGAATGGGCTATACCCAATGTTGTACTAGTTTTAGATAGTTTAAAATGAGATGTAACCTATACTTTTTATAAATATATATTGTTATATTATGTATGTGAAATAAAAGTAGAAGCCTGTGTAATGCTTCCTATGCAAGGAATCTATGTAAAATCCCTATATATATTATGTGTATGTGAGAGGTCTAATCTAAACCTTAATGCATAAGTAATTAAAAAGTTTTATATTTTTCGCATTTTAACCTATAAAATGTAATGACGAATCCTAAGAGGTTAGTATTAGTTATCTTCGAGGAAGACGACACCTGTTACTTCTAAGGGGTGCTCCGCTGCTGTGACAGTGGGGAATGGAGATAGACTTCGGTCGGGTTCTTATAGTAGGATCCACTAAAAGGTATTTAAGACTTCTACCACTTACCGCTTTCCGTGTCTTAGCTTCATGTTATGTAGGAACGCCGGAGTGCCAATTTTGTACTGTGATAGACTCGATAAGCCAACAGGTACTTTGTATATAGGTCTCATCCAGGATGACACCAATATAGTAGCACCACACAGAGGGCCCAGGATTACCGTTTCTCTATTGATCAAGAATCTGGCTGATGTGGTGGATCTAGCGCAAGGGGTTGACCTTGCAGCACAAAAGCATACTTACCCCACTTTGGCATCCTACTTAAATGCAGCTAGAAGAAGCACCCAGCTCGTTGAGATCTACACCACCATCTATGACATTGATCACTCTATCTTTAGTTTAGAAGTTGGAAGCACAGATGGCTACTCTGCTCTACAAATTCAGCCTTGGATATAAAAATTTATTGCTAAGGCAGAGGACCACATAAAAAAGTGGGTAGCCAAGGAGGCCGATAAGTAGATTCTAGTTGTCCACAAATTCCTCGATGCCTTTGAGCTGTGGGTTCTAGCATTGCAAGACCCCACCATGGACCTCATATCCATTGGGACTGAGTTTGCCTGCCTGTGCACCGACATAAATTCCATCCTACAGATGAAGAGGATTGAGCCAGAGAGTGCTCCCACTAAGCTAGAATAGGACGCGGTTCTTGAGGCCTTGTTCAATGTCCCTGCTAAGCCACAGTCTAAGCAGTGTGTGCTTACCAACAGGCACCACTCTATTCACATTAGTGAAGTCGGTGATGAGTACTGTGTGAGAAAGAGAGAAAGGATAGAGATGGAGCAGACTAGGAAAGCCTCTTTGGTAGATTAGGAGATACGCCATAGGAGAGTACTAGAAATGGTTGCTAGGGCATCTACTTCTGTACCAGAGAGTGGAGAGAGGAGTAGTAATGATGGTGTGGAGGTTGATGTGGGCACTACTAAGGTTTTCCAAATTGATGATTCAGCGAGTTCTGAGAAACCGGACCCACCCGCGTGGTGATAATATTAGATAATATGCAGCACATGTTTCCTTCACCTTACACCTTGTTTCTTTATTTTAATTGCATTGGGGACAGTTCCAATTTTTTTTATTTAGGGTGGGGTAAATTGAATGTGTGTGGTAGGGTGAAGTCTAAGTAGCCCAACTCACAATCCTCTCTTGCGGTTTTCTTTCTTGTAATTTTTTCACCAAGAGACCTCTTAATTTTCTGTTAAACTGACATGTTTGAGGAAGTAAAAGTATCGAAGCATAAAGAAACGAAGCACGATGACTAAAAAAATTCAACCCCGTCCGTCATTGTGCTTGCATGAATCGGTTAAGATAAGTTGAATATGTTGGCTTTAAGCATGGCATAAATATGCATTCCGTACAATTAAAACCTTAACTGGGAAAGTAGATAATCTTATATTGCAACGATGTGCCAAGAGAGTGTGAGGAGATTTAAGTTTTCAAATATTTGATGCCTAGACAAAAATTGCATCGTCAGTCCATCGAAGGGAATAAACTCTAGAAAATAGGAAGTGATCATAGTCACTCATTTGAAATAGCCAATAGCTAGCCTAAGAATAAGTTTACCAAATGAAAAAATTATCCATTTTCGATCCAAATATGTTGAGCTTGTTATAGGCCAAATTTTTTGAACTATTCAACTCACCTTCCCAGGGGCTAATGTTTTGGCCCAAGTCCCTCGTTGGATATGTGCACCTCGACTGAGGCCAAAAGTCTAAGTTGAGGGTGGCTAATGAAATAAGTGACCTCGTCTTGGCCCTGGACCGACCTAGGTATTGTGTACCTCAACGCATGGATAAGTCATGAGTTGAGGCTTGCTATTAGAGGTGAGGAACTAAAAATGATTATGAAAACAGTTGGATGCTAAAAAGAAAACCTTAAGGAGAGAAAGATGTGACTTGTTGAAATTGTCAATTGGTTAAAAAAAAGAAAAATAAATGAAAAGAGAGCAAAGAGTTTTAAGAGATAAATACACAAAAGAGGTAAAAGTCACATTTAAATAGAAAACAAGGCAAGGCAAAGAAGAGAAAAGAAGACAAATAGGGGGTCAAAGGCAATGAAAAGAGGTACGAAGCTTAGTTGTCATGTCAAGGAGGGAAAAAGTCACTTAAAATATAGCTAAATGTATCATTCCTGACTGTGATCCTATGTTACAAACAAAGAAAGTCATATCATGATCCTAGAGTCTAGTGTGGTGAACTAAGTAGTGAAAATAAGGTCAAGCATATGAAGAAGAGTAATCACTGTATTTGAACTTCTTCTTGAGCGCGAGTGTTGAATCAAAGATCCTTGAACCCAAGCTAAGTATTCAATATGTGAAAAATGAGGATTTCTTTTGAAGTGAGGGTACTACTTGCATGATGAGAATGTTGGTACCTTGGTGAGAAGAAAACATAGTAGAAGTCTGTAGCATGGTGAATATGTGTCATGATGTTATCCGCATGAGTTATCCTGTCTATCGTGAGAGCGTAACCTTGGACATAATCAAGAAATAGTTAGGATTGATACCCATGTGATGCTAGATCTTAAAGATGTATACTTCTGTACAAGTGTCATTTAGGATCACACTGAGTTTCTTTAGGGTATTGATGTGTCGTAGTTTCACGAAATTTTTAATGAATTTCACTTAAGAGTCGGGTGTGTCTAAAACCTTTTTGTAGCGATTTTATAAGTTGGTGTTTTGTTTTGAACTAAAGATGATCAGGAGGCCAGATAAGAAAACAACTAAAAAAGTGTAGAACATGACTTAAGTAGGCCATCGACGGTTGGTCATTCACCGACGGGCCGTATTTGGGGACCGTAGATTAGCAGCTCATGACTTTGGAGGAGATCGGGGATGTCTGACAAAGTGGAGGACTACAAAAGGTAATGATGGTACGTCAATTGACAGAAGGACCGTACTAGTGAACCATTGTTTTGTTCAGAGAAGGATCGAGTATCCGAGTTTGGAAAAATTTTAAGTATGCATTTATGGAAGGTAAGATAGACCGTTAATGGATCAACCGATGGTACTGTTGGTCCGTTGATTGCTTATGAGAAGGTGATACCCCGTGGAGCGAAAATAGTTCTAAGTCCTCACTTCAATGGCAGACTACATACCGTTGATTGATTGATGGTCTGTCAGTTTGTTCAAAGATAGAAGTCGTGTTAACTAAACAAACTTTCCTTATTTAAATTCCTTTTTCTTTAGAACTATGTGTCCTACATATATCTCCTTAAAATATTGTTTTTGAGGTTAGCTACAATTATTACTGTTCTATTATTATTTTTTGGAGAATACGTTTTTGCAAACTTGGGCAATTAATCAATTTTTGGATTTCAAGATATTTTCTGTTATTCCAAGTTGAATTTGTCTGTTTTTTCTTATTGCATATTAAGTTCATGATTTATTCATTGAAAACTATGAATTGTGATCTTGCACATGGATAACTAAGTCCAAAACTAGGTTGTGGGAACCATGGGTAATTAACAAAGTATAACTAGCAATTAAGGAATTCTCAAATAGTGTTTTGCATGCATTGATAATTCTTTCGCTTACAATGTCATTTTAACGAGAGCACACATTAGAACTTGGCTTGTTGCTATTTTCTGGACCAATCAGGTAGTAATAGAACAAGATTTATCAACATAGTTTATAAGATACTATCTAATAGGCTAGTGTCTATTGGTGTAAAGTAATATATAATCCATACATCTATTATGATGTCTAATATGAGGTGAGGGTGAGGGTTAAAAACTTATACACAGGTAGCCCGACCAAGATACGGGGTGAAATTCTCTAGATGTCAGACCAAGGATTAAGAGATACCTAACTTACAACTTAAAACAGTAGGAAAGAATTGTTATTTCTTGGAATATGTCGTTAGTAACATGTGGGGAACAAATATATTCTACTTATTCTCAAAACTTGATACAAACACAAAATCTACTTTTCTTTACTTGTTAAATTATACTATTTGAGAAATTTACTTGATCTTAGACCCAAGAGTATACCCTTGAAGAAATGGCACAGAGTACTTTACCTCACGGAAGTCTTGTACAAACCCTTAGATATCATTCATTCATTACATATATATGAAAATCAGTGTGGAATTAGTTCTTTTTCTTCAAAAACATAGTGTGAAAGTAATTTCATAAAACATCTAACATATGTAAGAAAAACAATTTATGACATCATGAGTAAAATATTCTTGGGTCATGGCCAATAAGAGACAACATAGCAGTGATGTCCTCAGATACTATAAGGACTCACCAATCTTTTTTTCTTGCAAGCCTTGGAAAATCTACTATTTCAAGCAACTCATTATCCTAAAAAAGGTACATGGACAACATGTAGGGAATATGTGTTAGTACAATATGTACAATGTATGGAAACTATTATATCAAACATAAGATATCTCAAAGTGTTAGTCAATAATAGACATAATCAGAAGAGAATAAGACAGAAGAATATCATCAATATCATAAGAATTTTAAAGAATCATAAAACATATAAAAGTTCATACTTAACATCTTTGTCTTCCGTACTCAAATGAACTATATTCGAAGCCATGATCAAGTATACTTGTGCAAGGCTAAGGTAGCATCCCATATTACTACAAAAGCTATGTATATCTCTATGGTCATTCTTGATCATAATCCACTTTCATAATTAAGACCTAAGTTTATACAAAAGAGCATTATACCCTTATTATCACTTAAAAACACGTTTGTACAATGTACATAAGGCATCTCATACTACCTCATATACTAATCCTATCTTGAAGCCATCCTTAACATGTTCACCCTCCATAGACTTGTCATTACATAACTTCAATTATTAAGATTCTCTCATCTTTAGTCTACTTAATTAGGAAAGGCAACTATAGTCCAATCCTATACCTTGTGCAATGCAGTTATTACGCCCTATTACACCATTAATGCAATGTACTACATTTGGATCCTCTTCTATTACTTCTTTCTTTGGAGCGTAGCCCCTATATTAATCTTTCTAACACTATGAGATACTTTTTGAAGTATCTCTAAGTACCTTAATCATACGATACTAAGCGATACTTTTAAAGGTATTTCTTGATCCCCTACATATCATGAACACTACGAGATACCCTTTGGGCATGTCTACGTCCATTCACACATTATGAACACTACAATATACCCCTTAGGCATTTGTAAGTTAGTTATTTGATTTGAAGACTACAAGATGCTTCTCAATCACGTCTTAGTTCATATGATATGGAGATCTTTACTAGGATACCTTGACTTTTCTTCATGAAGGACTCTCTCCTCATGATTTCTACTTGGATAGTCATCACAATAGCTAGGAGTTGCTTTCCTTTATACTTGGAGTCCAGACCCTTGCAAGACAATCCGTCTCACTATGCATATCAACTAGCAGTCAAGAATATACTCCAAGGTTTTGTAGTGAAGACCTTATGAATAGTTTTCTGACATTAAGGGCTGTCCTAGACAATCTCTCCATGCTCAAGTGAATCTATCACTTTTATTCAATAATCCTACATCCATAATCAACAACACTACCCTTAGGTTCATTGTCATTCTATATTCATTCATAGGTAGATTATAGGATCTTCTAGCCTTATATTTCTTCTCATATTCTTCATTACTAATTGAAAATAGCCATAATTCATCGTTACGATTCAATCATATAAAGACAAATTTGAATCAATCACTTCTAGTTTAAATAATACTTAGGTGATTCAAACATGATCAAGTAGAATACAATACAATTGTATTAAGAAAATCAACTTAGAACCTTCATCTAGTCTCTAATGGCCTAAAATCACCATAATCACCTTCAACATCAAATACTACAGTTCTCCATGGAAACCTCATGAAAATGCATATAATCATCATATAAATATAACCAAATGCTACGCACTAGATTAGAATCACAACCGAGCGTTACCCATATTGCAATCACAACCCTCTCTAGAATGGTGTTCTTTGGATTTACAATTGAAGGGAAACTAGGGGGACATCATGAATGGAAAAATCATAACCAACTTTCTTAACCTTTTGCTCAATTTTTTAGGCATGAACCATGAAGCGAGAGATGTCCATGCTAGGAATCAATATATCCGACCTACACTCATTAACCACAAGATCGGATATTACCATAACATATTTGATAATCTTGGTTCTAGAATCCGCAACCATAGTCGGAGAATACTTATATAGTTGAGTAAACTTGAGGCTATACTCGCTTATACCCCCTTGACGAAGGTTGATGAATTCTTGCATTTTCCTCTCCCTTAGCTCCAAGTGGAAGAACCTATCAATGAAAGCCATTTTCAAAGCTCCCCAAGTAATCTGTCCTTCTATAACCGGCCTCTCATCCTTCCATTGCTCATACTTCACTTGTGTTACGTCTTTGAGTTTGCAGGTTGATTGTTCCCCCTTTTCTTGGGAAGAAACAAACATAGCAATAACAACTTTGAAAACTTCATCAATGAACCCTTGTGGGTCCTCCTCCACCTTATAACCAAAGAAAGTAAGGGGATTCATCCTTGTGAAATCCCTAATCCTTGATGCGATGATGTTAGCATTGGGGTCACTTGCACCCTTTCATCCCTAGCAACTTGAGTAGCCAACACTTGAGTCAAGCTATGAAACGATCGATGTGCAAAATATCCCATCGATCAATCGACGAACCGAAATCAACTTCCGTCATCTAATACTTAGAGTTAATTTTTAAAATCACAAAAAATATCATAACTAAATGAAATGATGGACGTGCAGAATGGATCATCGATCAATCGACGGGTTCTTGTGCTGGTGATCCGAGATAGATTTTGGTCCATGTTTCAACCTCTTCATTTTGACACCTTTAGACCCATACACATTTACACAACGCATAACAACACTCAAAAGAAAATATCTTCATTCCTAGAGTTTCGATTTAACAAGATTCATGCTCTAATTCATTGATGCCACATAACCATAAGTTTGAAACTCTATCATTACTATCACAAACACATTTTAATAAGTTTTGATAGCAAACCAATCACCTTCTATCATTCCAAGGGACATTTTATACAAGTTTTACAAGAAAAATCAAACAATTGTGTCCCTCATTCAAGACCCACTTTATAATTTGTGATTCCCATCGCATATGAACGAGAATTCGTAAAATGATGGGAATCCACATAACTTATGATCAGAGAGGAGTGATTGGGAGTGTGATCCATTAAACAACCTACAATTATGACTTGAACACCGACTGAAGAAGGCAATGGGAACAAAGTAGAATTTTTGAAAGAAAAAGGTTTTAGGAATCTAGGAGTTAGAGAAAATCTGATGGTTATGGAAGGAAGAAATATGATATTTTATTAGAAAGGAAGGAAATAAGGGAAGAGAAACGATTGGGGAAAGAATTTAAAAAGATTTCGGAGGCTAATAAACTATTTTAACTTTAAATATTATTGACCAGTTCAGGTTGGGTCAGGTCACTAGTACCTTGGACCAACGAAACACCGTCAATGGTCCCTAAGTCAGTCGACTAGACAATCGATGACAACAAGAATTAGAAAATTTTTGACATACCTATGTTTTATGGACAGCATGAACGGTCTGCCTATTGAAGGACGGCCCCATCAATGGTGTACGTAAATCTGTGCACCAAACCGTTTTCTGTGGAGTTTTAATTTTTGTCCCTGCACATGTAACACCCATTAAGATATTTTATTTGTATTTCTTAGAAACTTTTGAGATACGGACCCTAAACTAAACTCTAGCCAATACAAATAAAGAAAAAGCATGAGGATGAGCAAAACAAAATGAAATAAGAAAAATGTGAATATTACTACCAAAAAAAAAAATATTGTTGGATAGAGGATACACCTGGGGTTCCCTCCCAAGAAGCGCTTTATTTAACGTCGCAGCATGACGCAAGATCATTGATTACTCAAACTTCATCAAGGTGATATGCCCCAACCACTTTATTGACATTCTCTGCATGCCCCAGGTAGATGTTAATCCTTTGCCCGTTGACTGTGAAGTTTGCACCCTCTTTATTCTTCAAATCAACTGATCCATGTGGAAACAATTTAGTAATAAGGAATCGTGTCATCCACGATTTGAATTTTCCCGACATAAAGCGTAACGTAGAGTTGAGTAGAAGCACCACATCCCCAACCACAAATGCTCGCTTTTCAATCTTTTGGTTGTGGTACTTCTTCATCTATTCTTTGTATATGGATGGACTTTCATAAAATTTTAAGAGAAACTAATCAAGCTTATTTAACCCATTAAGTCTCTGTTCCACCACTTCATTCCAATCCATTTTCAATTTATTCATTGCCACATGTCTTTGTGCTCTAATTCGTCGAGAAAGTGACAAGATTTATCATATACCAGTTGGTATGAGGACATACCTATGGGGGTCTTGTATGCAGTCCTGTAGGACCAAAGAGTATCATCAAGCATTCTTGACCAATCTATTCTATTAGAACTTACCATTTTCGACAAAATTTCCTTGATCTCTAGATTTAACACCTCAACTTTCTTGCTACTCTGGGGATGATAAAGAGTGACTACACTGTGGCGAACCTCATATTTCTCCAATAGATCTTTGAACAACTTATCGAAAAAGTGAGATCCACCATCACTAATAATAGCCCTAGGTGTGCAAAATTTTTAGAAGATGTTCTTTTTCAAGAATGAGGTTACAGTTATCCCTTCATTGTTAGAAAACGCTATAGCTTCTACCCATTTTTACATGTAGTCCACCGTGACGAGTATATAATTCACCCCATGAGAACTCACTAACAGACCCATGAAATCAATGGCCCAAACATCAATCAACTCAATCACTAGAATAGGATTCATAGGGATCACTTGCCTCATTGAAATTCATAAATCTCTTTGACACCTATCACATGACTTGGAAAACTCGTGAGCATCATGGTGAATGGTCGGACAATAATACCCACACAACAAAATCTTGTGGGCAGTCCGGATACTATAATGGTGCCCACCCACAGGTGAGCATTGACATACCTAAAAAAAATTAACATATCAACTTCTGGCACACCATGAAGAATAAGCCCATCAGCACAACTCTGGTATAGGTAAGGCTCATAGTAAAAAAACTTTTTCACATCATACATGAACTTCTTTTTCTGATGGAAGGACAAGTCGAATGTGACTATTTCACTAGCCACATAATTTGCGAAATCGGCAAACCATGGAATCATATCATGAGAAACGACTAGTACATGCTCATTAGGGAAGTTATCATCAATTTATGCCTTTTAATCCAATTGTCTCATAGCTTCATTCTCTATTTTATAAAAGTAATCAGAAACTTGAGTTTCAGTCCTTTTCTATCTTTTATCTAAAAATCAAACTATTGCTATAATAGCACCTATCTAATCAACCATGTCTTTGCATCCTTCTTTTCCATGAAGTACCTCAAAGCGGAGTGCTTAGTATGACTATGACCCTCGTGCAAAGCAAATAGGAGCAAAAAATTTTGAATGTGAATACCACCACACAAAGCTCTTGTTTAGTCACAGTATAGTTCTTTTGTTCCTCATTCAGTGCCTTAATTTAATGATAAATGGGGTGAGGGATTTTATCCCTTCTCTTCCCCAATACCACACCAAGAGAAATCCTAATAGCATCACAAATTACCTCACATGGCTCACTCCAATTTGGGAAAATAATAATGCACGCGCACACCACTTTCTCCTTCTACTCTATAAATGCCTTCTGACAGGATTCACCAACAAAAAAATTACATTCCTTATTAAGTAATTTGCAGAGAGGATGTGCAATTTTGATAAATCCTTAATAAAACTCCAGTAAAAGCCTACATGTCCCACATAACTTCTCATACCTTTTACAGAGATCGGTGGGGAAGCCTCTCTATAGATTCAACTTTCATTTGATCAACCTCTATCCCCTTTTCCGAGATGTAATGCCCAGTACTATACCTCTTTTCAGTATAAAGTTACATTTTTCCCAACTAAGTAAAAGATTGTAATCTTCACATCTTTGGAGAACTTTGACAGAGTGTCTCAAAAACCATTGAAAGGAGTCGCCAACAGCCTAAAAGTCATCCATGAAAACCTCAATACTGTCCTCTACCATATTGGAGGACATCGATATCATACATCATTGGAAGGTGGCCAGTGCATTACATATCCCAAAATGCATCCCTTTTAGGCAAACGTCCCATCAGGAAAAGTAAATGTGGTCTCCTCTTAACCGCCCAGGGTAATTGAGATTTGATTATAACATGAATAGCCATCAAGAAAATAGTACAATCCTTTTCTTACGAGTCTATCTAACATCTGGTACATAAAGGGCATACGGAATTATCCTTCTCAGTCCATGCATTCAGGTTTCGGTAATCCATACAAACTCTTCATTGGGTCACTAGCCTCATTGGAACAAGCTAGATCCTCTCATTAGGTACTACTTTCATTCCCCCTTTATTTAGTTCACACACTGAACATGAAATATCTAACTACTATATGTAATAGGATATACGACTTTGAAATTTAACCACATAATTATATTTTTCTTCACGACCTCATGCATAGGTAGATTCAATACTCTCTGATTCTCAATACTCGGCTTGTGATTGGGCATGAGTTGGATTTTATGTGAACAAATGTCGGGTGAGATCCCAATAATGTCCGCAATAGTCCAATTAGTGGACCATTTGAACCTCTTAAAAACTTTCACCAGACACTCTTTTTATTGCAAATTAAAATCCGCTGCAATAATCAATGGCAAAGTGTCATCTCTACCTAAGAATACATACCTCAGATAAGGTGGTAGAGCCTTAAGCTCTTATTTTGGAGCCTCCTAAATAGATGGTCTCACGGGTGGAGACTCGCGATGCTTCATATCTAACTCCAATTTATTTGGTTTGGACCAATATTCATTTCATTCAAGTGCTTCAACCAAATACCCATACTCTTTAGTCATTTCATTCAAGTGCCTCAACCAAATACCCATACTCTTTAGTCACATCACTTTGAAAATTTATGATATTTGCCGCTTGTTCCTCGACACCTAGGCGTTCTTCTATTTGTACCACAGACATATTATCAACCCGATAGGATATAACGGTTACCATTTGGATCACCAGTCTGCTTCATGGACCTAAAAATGTTGAACATTGCCTTTTCATTGTTCAACCTAAACTTCATCTGCCTTTCTCCATATCAACAAAGGCACGACAAGTGGCAAGGAATGGTCTCCCAAGAATAATAGGAACCTGAAAGTCTACCTCACAGTCAAGAATCATAGAATACGTTGGAAATATAGACGACTTCACTTTCACAAGCACATCATGGAGTATCCCAATGGTATTCTTCACTATTCCATGGACCATTAGTAACCGCATTTCAGAAGGCTTTAGGTCACCCAAACCCAATTTCATATAAATAGACAAAGGCATGAGGTTTATGCTTGTACCTAGATAACATAGTGTTTTACCAAAGTGTAATAATCCAATGGTACATGGAAGAGTGAAAGCACTGGATCTTTCTTATTCTTCACAAGAGTCTTTGTGGAAATAGCACTACATATCACTACAATGTTGCATTCGGCCATCATCCTTGAAACTTACCAATTTCTTCTGTATAACCATATTTTTCATGAATAGCATAACCGAACATTTGTTCTAGAGCTTCTATCTAAATGACTTTGATGGAATGTTGTTTCAATATAGTGATAAAGTGCTGGTATTTACCATCCTTAGTCTTTATCACTAATCTCTGAGGGAATTGTGGTGGAGGTCTAGGAATGGGGACCACATTCTATGGTACCTTTAATTTTTTCGCCATTTTTCCCGCCACTTCTCCTTTAGTTTCCACCACCTCTTTGTCTGTTCTCATCTCTTCTTTTACCACATATGGCATAGGTAGTATAATAGTTTGCTTACCTCCTCGAATAGTGACTACCATGCAATATCCATCACTTTTAGGATTCTGGATGGTATTGCTAGGAAAAATGTTTGGGTTGGGTGTGTTTATAGTAGTTGACAATTGGTCCATTTGTAACTCAAGATGCTTAATCGAGATTACATGTGCATCCAATTTTTGCCCAATGTTAGCTAAATCACCTCTAGATTCCTTGGTGTGCTCATCACAACTTCAAACCTCTTCATTATCTTTTGTAACATATCCTTAAATCGTGCCATACTACCTCCACCATGCCCAGGAACAACTTCCCGATTTTGAGGTTTGACATAGGGCCGACTCCTATCATTTCTGTTAGCATAGTTACCCCGATTGAAGTTGTTTTCGTGATTGCAGTTTAAATATCAAATTTTTTTCCCTCCCTATTGGAGGTACCAAAATTTTGACCTTCATTTCCTTGACTTTGACGCCAATTCTTATGATTATATCCTTGGGTGTTTTGTATGAAATCCCCCGTCTGACCATTCACTAAATAAGTATCCTCTTCATAATACTAGTCATCTATTGGCGAATGTGGTTTAGTCAAGTAATTCACCATATTTACCTTCTTTGCAGCTCCAGTGCCATGTTTCAATGCCAACCCAAGATCAATTCTCATTTGATCCATTTCGTCATAAATCTCATCAGCACCAGAATTGTGTGTAGCTTGCACTGCTATTATGTTTCTCCTAGTGTCTTACATTCTAGTACTCAAAGATTTATTGTTTTGAGAAATGTTCTCCAACTTCTCTGCAATCTCATCATATGTGCAATCACCATACGAACCTCCCCCAATAGTATCAACTACTGCTTTATTTATCATCTTGAACCAGATAAAAGCAATCTTTCAATGACTCATCATCAATGCGGTGGTTAGGGACACCTCTCACATACGAAGTAAATCTATCCCAAAAGCTACTTACCAACTCCCCATGTAGTGCCATAAAGTTGTTCACTCTATCTTCGTGGTTGAGCTTTTTGGTTACCGGGTAACACCAAGCTAAGAACGCATCCCTCAACTGATCCCGAGTATAAATGAAATTACAGGGAAACTCAGTAAAATATATTGCGGCATCTCTAGTCAATAATTGAGGAAACACTCTCTATCCGATGATGTTCATATCTAAGTCTTGCCTCATTCTTGCATACAGACCTCAATTAGGCTTTGAGAGCATGTGGATATTTTGGTGGTAGCCCTGCAAATAAACCCCTTGCAGTGAGCATTTACATCAAACTAGTAGTTATGATGAACGTATGCCCATGGGTAGAGGAGGTAGGACTAGAGTCCCATCAAAATAATTTATGTTTACATTGCCCCTATAGAACTCTTGAGGGTGTGGGATGGGAGGCTGCATCCTTACTGCATCATTATTTTTATTTTCCACAACTACTTGAAGGTGAGCCTCAACTGGTGGTGGAGGCTGACGAATTATCCCATCACCTAGATATACTGGGTTTTGTAGATTTTCCATTCTTCGCAGTGTATAGTGAAGTTTATAATCGAATAGAATGAGAGGTTCTCCTCGGTTCACTGTGCTTAGCATACACTAGATCTAAACTTGAAAGAAACAAAAACAAAAGAAAAGTAAAATCAGGAAATCGTTGCCTACAATTTAGTAATGTTATTAAGGTTAATCTAAAAGTCAATTTCCTCCGCAGTGGCTCCAAAATTTGATATGCTCAAGTCGTATAAGGGAAAGAACCCAACTAGTACGTGGGGTTTGTCCCACAAGGAAAAATGGTTTCAACTTTACTTCAATGTACAATTACTTCTATTAAGTCAAGTTCTTTTCGAAAATAGGTAATTGAAGGGATGTTTTGTAAAACAAGCTTCTTTAATATTTCTATATAAATAAATAACAGGAGTGAAGATTTAGTTTTTATCAATCGTGAAAGAATGTAGGGTGTATGTGTTCCCCAAAGATTCATAATGTTGTATTCCTAGCTATTACAATTCTTCCCTAGTATTTTGCATGCAAAGTGATAACTTAAATATCTTTAAATACTTAGTCTGCCATTTAGAGAATATCACCCCGTACATTTGTCCGGCTACGTGTATATATTCTAGTAACCTTTACCTTTACTTAAGATTAAACATCATAAGCAATGTATGATTTAGTTATTACTTTGCAAAAATAGACAATATCCTATTAAATAGTATCCCACTAAACCTATGTTGATAGTTATTTTTATATTAACTACCTCCTTGTACTGGCAAGTAGCAACAAGGCGAGTTCTAACGCGTGCACTCGTTAAAAAGACTTCTAAAAGAAAGATTTCTCAATAAATGTAACAACCTATTAGAGAATTTTCACGAGGATAGGTTTAGATTGTTAATAACCCATGTTTCCCACAACCCTAGTTGTGGATACAGTTACCCATGCATATAAGAACACAATTCATAGTTCTTAAACAAAAAAACGTGTACTTACTTTGATAACTCGAAGAAAAGAGAGAAAACCAACTTGAAATAACAAGATAACACTTGAAAACCTAATTCGGTTATTGAATTAATGCTAATGTTGCAGAACTCAGTCTCCAAATACAAAATAAGAACAATAATTATAATCTTTATCCCTAAAAACAAAGTTTAAACCCTGTTTAAGTCCTAAATTAAAAGGAAATAATATAAGGAATGTTTTCCCAAAAATGAAACTGTAATCGATGACCCCAACAGACGGATCGTCAATGAAATGATGGATCATCTAGTGGGTCCGTCAGTCCAGACTTATAAACATTTCTAGTCCGTTAGATAACATCCTCTCTGAATTAATCTGCGGGCCAACAGCACGGTCTGTCGATGACTCTACGATTCGTCGATGCCTTCTATTTCTCCATCCTTAGAATTTCTCAAACTTCGGGTACTCGGACTATCACTGATCTCATTAATGATCCAAAAGAACGGTATGTTGATCAATAGATGGACCGTCGATTCTCTCTGTAGTCCCTGACTTTTTCCAAATTTCCCCGAGTTTCTCCAACTACCTTAACTTCAATCGACGCCCACCATCTACAAACTTTGATGGAACGACGGATTGTCCATGACCTTCGTGGGTCACTTCTACATTTTATTTCTGGACATATTTTCTGATAAACAAACATAAAAACACGTTAAAACTACAACAAAAAGGCGCTAGGCACAAACAACTCTTAAGAAAAAATAATTGAAAGCACCTTAAAACCACAGTAAATTAAGATTTCACATCTTCACCCAAGGTTACTCTTAAACCATAGTGAATTAAAGTTATACCCTCCTTAGAGGAGTCTATTTTCACTGACCCATTTTTGAAACTGTACTCAAACAGTCTATTCCACCAAATTCTATCATGATATAACAAAACACATCATCTCCTTCTACCAACATCAACATAACCACACACCAACTCATTTATACAAAAAAAACATCACATCCTACTATATCAACTCTATCAAGTCACTTAGTAATAATTGGCATTTCATCCTTCTTTTCTCCCTCACTACTTGTAGTAACCCTTATTTTAATCACATTCTAAAGACCATAAGGTAAGGGATAAGAGAGATAGAGAGCTTAGAGATCTATGGAACCACTTAAAGAATGAAAAAGTAAACTTTCCTAAGAATCCCATATTCTTCTACTCATAGATGTGTCGCGACTCACACCAATGAATAAGACACCATTAGACATGGTTTATATTGATCCTAAGACTATTTCATAATCTTATGTTGATACCAATTTTATCACAACACGAGAGTATTCCCTAGAAAATATTGTATTCTCGAATCGCAACACGGCTTACTTGACCTCACAAAAGTAAAGTACAATCCCTTAGACATCATTCATTACATATATATTAAAAAAATAGTACGGAATTAAAACTTTTTCTTCAAAACCATAATGTGGAAGTCATTTCTTAATATGTGTAACGTATGTCTCAAAACATCTATGACATAATGAGTACAATAGTCTTGGGTCACGACCCATAATGGTCTAAACATGAAAAGAATATAAGAGACAACATAGTAGTGAAGTCATATGATGCTATCCGGACTCACTAATCTTCTTTCCTTGAAAGACTTGTAACTCTAACCTTAAAATCAACTCAATATCCTAAAGATCCTACATGGAAAACATGTAGGCAATATGCATTAGTACGATATATACTATGTATGGAAACTATCATACCAAACATAATATATATCAAATAGTTAGTCAATAATAGACATAATCATAAGAGAATAACACATAAGAATATCATAACTATCATAAGCATATTAAAGAATCATAAAACATATTAGAGTTCATACTTAAAATATTTGTCTTTCTTACTCCAAATGAACTATTTTCTTAGCCACCTTTAATTTTATTTGTTCAAGGCTAATGTAGCAGCCCATACTACTATTAAAGCTTACATCTCTTTGGTCATTCTTGATCATAATCCACTTTCATATTAAATACCTAAGTTATTCATACTATTGAGTACTATACCCTTATAATCACCTAAAAACAAGCTTGCTCAATGTAAATAAGGCATCCCATACTACATCACAAACTAAGCCTATATTAAAGTCGTCGTTAACATGTTCACCCCTCCATAGCCTTGTCATTACGTAGCTTCATTTATAAAGATTCTATCTTCTTAAGTCTACTTAATTAGGAAAGGCAACTCTAGTCCAATCCTATGTTCATTCTCTTCTTTAGAAATGACCCTAGGTTATACCTTGTCCAATGCACTTATGATGCCCCATAACACCTTTCATGCAAGGTACTACTTTTGGATCCTTTTATGTTACTTCTCACTTTGGAGCTTAGCCCCTACCTTATCTTATAAACAGTATTAGATACTTATTTAAGCATGTGTATGTTCCTTTATCATATGGATCCTACGGATACTATTTAAGGTATGTCATCATCCCTTAATAATTGTGAACACTACGAGATACCCCTTGGGCATGTCTAAGTTTATCCACAAATTATGAACACTACGACATACCCCTTGGGGATGTCTTAGTTGATTAATTTCTTTGAACACTATGAAACTCTTCTCAAGCACGTCTAAGTTCATAGGAAACGGAGATCACTACTAGGATACCTTGACTTAACTTCGTAAAGGACTCCCGCCTCATGAGACCTACATGGACAATCATCACAACTACTAGGTGTATCTCTCCTTTCTGCTTGGAGTCTGGACCCTTGCTAGACTATTTGTCTCAGAGTGCATAAGCATATACTCCATGGTTTTCTAGTCAAGCCTTGCTCAACATTTTTCTTTCATAGAAGAATGTCCAAGAAAATCTTTCCAAGCTTAAGTGAATCTTTCATTTCCATTAAATCTTCCTACATCAAAATCTAACACAACAATCCGAAGGTTCATTATTTATCAAGTCATTCTATCTTCACTCATAGGTAGATTATAGGATCTTCTAGCCTTAACTTTCTTCTCACATTTTTCATTACTAGGTTAATATAACAATAATTAATTTTTATGTTTTGATTTAATAAACATAAATCTTTTATTCAATAAAGTCTAGTTCAAATCATGCATAGGTGATTCAAACATGATAAAGTAGCATACACTACAATTGAATTTAGAAAATCAACTTAGAACCTTCATCTAGACTCTAATGGCCTATATTCACCATGATTACCTTCAAAATCATAATACTACAGTTCTCCATGAAAACAGAATATAATCATCATGTAAAAATAATTGCATTCTACCCACTAGGTTGATATCAAAATAAACCCTTACACACAATACAATTACAACCCTCTCTAGAATGGGGTTCATTAGATTAACAATTGAAGGGAAACTAGGGGAACTTCATGGATGGGAGAATCAATAAATGAATAAGCTTCACATACCATAGGTTATAGCCTTAATCCAAGCTGCACTCAATGGATAATTTGACCTAGGTTGCTGCCTCCCTTCTTCTCTATTTCTTCTTTTTTTTCTTCTATTCCAAAGAGATAAATTTTGAGAGAGTTTTGGGGACTTTATATAGGTGAATAAATAACCATTAACCAACCCACATTGACCCCTAATTAACCTTACATGGACCGTGGTTTTATCTACAAGGCATTGTTTGTCTCTGTAGATCACCACAAAGGTAAGGACAGAAAAGTTGTCAAGGCAACATAGGGGGACTGTTTTGGGGGTCTTGTTCCCAAACGATTCAATGCTTCAACTAAAGGTATATTTAGATTAAAATTTATACTAAATAAATAACTAAAAAATATCCATAAGACCTTAATAAACCGAACAACTAATCTCCAAAACACAACCTGAAAACTAAGACTCCGCCAACTAGAAACATCTGCTATTTCCCATCCACATATTGTGGATTGGTCTACGAACGGTGATATGCCTACATTGAATGGGTCAGGGGATCATAAACGAAGTAAAAATCCCAAAACAAAATCCCCATCCACTCCCATGACCTACAGAGCGTGGATTGATCTACTGAATGTAGATAGCAACCGTAGTTCACCCAATTTTATAGTTTAGAGACTTTTTTGGGATCCCTTTCAAGGACCTGTTGGATCGTAATTTGGGGTCATATAAAGAAGTTCAAACACTAAACATGTAAATCTACATGTTAGAAATCATTCAATTTGAGCTCCAAAAACTACTATAAACCTCATCAAACATACTAAGGCATGCAAGCACGTTTGCAAGGCTCACTTTTGAACGACTTGGACGTTCCACCTCCAAACTATTCCAAACTTTAAATAGCCTCTTAACACTATAATTAGTCATTTTTAGACCTTATAAACTCATCACACACATGTTAGGCTCTATTTGGACCTAATTAATTTTGGGTCCTTACACTTAATCCAAACCCCCCCCTTTTATTTAATTGTTCTCGGAAAGACACTGAATCAACAAACATAATTGTGAATTAAAGTTACGTCAAAATCATTTTCCTCGTGGGATCGATCACAACCTACTTGTTGGATTCTCTACTTGGTAATGAGCGCTTATGCTTCTTTAGGGAGATAGAATTTGAGCATATCAATCCTAATGAATCTTGTTCATCCTATATTCCAAAGATACTTAGAATAAACTTTGAAATCTAACACAAGATGAGTTGAACATACCAAAGGGTGAATCATTGAAATGATCGGCAATCCTGACTAACTACGTCAAGTGGTCTTTCGCAGCATAACTTTTTGAAAACTATAAATACGTGTTAATATTTTTAGCTTAGTATCGAATTTCATAGTTTGAAGAGTAATATTTGGACTTGGCTTCTATTTTGATCTTTGAGAGCTTTTGTGAAACATTTCTGTTAAACCTTGATGAAGGAAGAATTCTCACCTTAAAGAAATTCGAAGTGGGTGTTGGAAATTATTCATCCTAGACTTGCTATAAGTTAAAATAATCATATCGAGTTCATATTATCTCAATTTCGTATATTTTCTTCCTTTTATCCATGTCTAGCTAAAATGTCAATCTTTGGGGTATGATTTTGTGAATATAGGTTGATCATATTGTTAGGTGTTTCATTTTGTTGGTATATTTGTTGTTTAAATTTTATTTCATTTAGTAGTTGTGTTTGTACTAAATGAGATTGCAGTTGAAAATATGATTTCACCTTAGTGTTTCTGCCTTTGTCGAGACAGACGTTTTAAAACTAAGACCACTAAATCGATAGTTTGTGCGTGGTTCCTGAGTCGCCATGGGTTTAGCTCGAGAGAGTGAATACTAGTCCCTTTCCCACACTTTCAGCTTGAGAGAGTGATTGGACTAAGGTGGAGGTTGTGCTTAAAGGTTGTAACTCGGTGTTCGGGAGAAACCAAGTGCGGGGTAAGTTGCTCAAGAGAGAATTCATTCCCTCTAAATTATGGCCTAGTTACATATATTCAGCGTTGTAGTATCAATAGCAATTATCCTATAGTGTTTTTAATCATGTTCCCGTCACATCCAAAGAATATCATTTCCCCATTAGTCTCTCTCATTGTTTTTATTGTTTTTAGTTGTTAATTTGATTTCAAAACCCCCATTGTCAATTAACACGTGTGTCATCCCTTTTAATTTACTATAATTTTATTCGACAATATCTCATAAGTATGACTTGTGTAACTTAATTTGTTCTTGGATGAAATCTTCTCAATATCACACCCTATGGAAATGATCCCAACCCTTGGTTGTGTTATATTCTGATTACCAAAGGTTGACACTTAGTATTGGATGGAGTGTCTTTGATGTTGTCAACGATCAGAATGTTGCCGCTACCTGGGTGTGATATTATTTGAGATTTTCTGAGTTAAGTAGAAATTTAGTTTTAGTAAGTCTAATGTTTAAATAATTTTCCTATTTAACTAGGGTAGTTGATCATGTTTGATAGCAACGGTGATAACATGTACTGTTCTCCTTACAATGATGTCTCTTGGGGATAACACCCTAAGTTTAAGACAATTGGAGAATGAGTTAAAACATGAGTTGTGGTGAAATTTAAGGAAATTTTCCTTCAAACACCCAATCATGGAATCTTGGAAAGCATTCTATTGGAGTGTTTCCATAAAAGTCTTGGCTCGTAAAACAAAAGAATGGGCTACCAAATATTTCCAGGAGGTATATCAAAACATCCATATTCAATAGAATCCAAAATCCTTGATAACACGACCATACCCGACAAAAAGACTACGAAGAACCTATTATTTGGCAACCCTTTTTACCCAGTTGGATCTAGAAACCAAGAAAATCGTGAAATTGGGATCATCAGACAATGTTATAGACTGGTATCCCCCCCCCCCCATAAGCATACAAAGACTTATCTGAATTAGGGTGGATAAAAAGTAGAGATACACTTACACATTCTCCAAAAAATTTAATGTCACGACAAGGTGTTGAATGAGATAAAAGAGAGCGTCTGAAGGATAAACAATATAACTGCTACCAAATTTGCGTCAGTACAACTATTAGGCATACAAATATTGGGTTTTAAAAAGGTGTGAATGGAAAATGAAGAGTTGTGACTTTTATGAAGAGTTGTGACTTTTATGAAAAGTTGTGAGTTTTATGAAAAGTTGTGACTTTTATGACAAGTTGCGACTTTTATGAAAAGTTGTGACTTATATGGAAAGATTGTGACTTTTTCAAAGGTTTGTGACCTTTCCAGTAAGGCACAATAAGAACCTTTTCGCACTACCCTTTGTTTTTCTATAAATTGAGGGATTTCCTCTAATTTTAATATAGAATTCATAGACTTCTTCTTCAACTACTAAATCTAGCATTCTAAGTGTACACTGCTTTTGAGTTGTTCGTAGACACCAGAGGTTTTGGTATCTATACTCTGGTGATTGAGATCATTCTACCATGGGAGGTCATATTCCAAATCAAACCTCAGATACTAGAGGGGAATAATTTTCTTAAGGGGAGTCTGTGAGTTCAGCGGACTTGATCTTTTTCCTATTAAAGATTTTCCAGATTCTGGTACGTGTTTTACAAATTTAGATTTGTGAATTATTTTCAGTTCTTTTATTATTTTATTCTTCACTGGTTCATTAAACTTGGTAACTTCGTGTTTTTGCAAAGTTTGTTTGAATCAGTAAAATTCTTTAGACACATATTAACAACAATGCTTCTTTAAGAAAAATATATCGTATATTTTTTTAAAAACTCTGTTTCTGATTCTATTTTCGCTACTAGTTTTAATTTACTAGTTGTGAAAATGTTCTTAAACTTTGTTGTCTTACAAATATGTTCAAAGTTTTTGTTCTAATTATGTTTGAAATACAAGATGAACAACAATCTTAATGAAATTCATATACTGTTAGTATTTTTTGTATCCTATTGATTGAGAGAATCTGATCATGGAAGTAGAAGATAATTGCATCACTTCTCCATAATTCGTTGCTTTGTTTAGCAAGGTCGAAGTAAAAATGTAACAGAAATTTTTATGGCATTCCGTTTAAAGATTACCAGGTAACCTTCTTATTAAATTATCTAAGGAGGAAAATAGTTTCTAAGAGTTATCATTTTTTTATTGTGTGTATCTTTGGAAAAGGATCTGCAAACCATAAGTTGTGGAATGAATTTTACTTCGCAAATATTGTTGCTTTTAAAATTCTTTGGTTTGCAAAAATTAGAGATGCATATTTTTGTTTGAAAAATAGTATGTCAAAATGTTATAGTTGGAAGACTATTTGATAAAAAAACATTTATATATTATAAAGAATATGTGTTATTCTTTTTGGAGAAAAAAAAAGACTTTTGTAGTTTTGTACTCAATGAGAAATATTAGTGTGTCTAATTTTTGTAGACTAAAAACTTTTGTGGTTTTCAACTCTAGATAAATTGGACTATGCAATTGGTTTGAAGAATATGAAAACTTCACATAATAAGTCAGTGTTGTACTTCTGATTTTCTATAAACTTCAATGTAATATAGAAATAAATTGTACAATTTTTTTCTTCTTAATGTTAGTATTTAAAATACTAAGTGGTATGTCTATTTATGATAGAGAAAAAATACAGTGACTTAGAATTTGTGATTTTGTGTCTATCGAATAAACTTTGACATTGTGTAAACATTGTCAAAGAGACTTGCAGCACTATAATTCTTTCGTAGAATAATGTTTCCAACCTTAAAATATGTGGAAAAACTATTTTCAAATACTTGAAAAGTATTTTTGAGATCACATTTGAAATGTGGGGGTTATTTACTTTTGATTAGATTTGGTGTCTAATTTATCTTTGGAGCAAAAGATATGAAATTCAATTATACTTTTGTATTATGTTATACCCACAAAATTCTTGGAGTATATTTTGTATTGTGGTTGTTGAGTTTCTCTTGTACTAGTATATAGTGTGGCTAGTACGAAACATCTAAATTATATTATACTTGTTCAAAATAATTGTTTTTTTATGGAAAAAAAATATCACTTAAAATGTTGTGATTTTTCATGAAAAAATATGTCAATTATAATAAAAGTATTTTCCTAGATATGAATATTAGATATGAATATTGGTGAATAGTCATTTGTTATGCTTTTGTAAAAATAACATTTGGTCTATATTGTCTTTGTTGAACCCGATGAAACTTTGTTCATGGGTAGTTCTATAACAATCATATTGAAAGTTATGGAAATGTCCTTCTGAAAAGGACATTTGACAATCTAAACAATGTTTGTATCCCACAAAATTGTAAGGAATAGGAACAAAATATTAGTGAGGAAAAAGCTACCTAGCGAAGATATTTTCAAACTCAATGATTTTATTTGTTCTTACTTGCTTGAGTCAATGTTTGTGACATGAACACTTCGGGCATGTCAATTACAAAACCTTGTAAGAAAAACTGATCAACTTAGAAGTTTAGCCTAACTTTGAGTGCAATAAATACAAATGTCATGTTTTTGTGGAATCTAAGTATGTTGAGGATTCTTATAAATCTGTTGAAAGGAATTCTAATCCCTTAGAATTGATTTACACTGACATTTTTATATGAAGTTAACACCATCTCATGGTGGGAAAAAGTATTTATTACTTTTATTGAGAATTGCATTATAAATGACTATTTCTACTTGCTAAATGGTAAGGATGAAGCAATAGAAATGTCTAGACAATGTATTATCAAAGTTGAAAATCAATGTGAAAAAATATAAGAAGTGATAAGGATGGAGAGTATAAATCTCATTGTGCAAAAATATGTTTGGAAAGTGGAATATTCATCAAACTACTACCATATTCACCTCAATCTAATGAAAAACCGAACGTCGAAAGAAATGATGGATGCATTATTTTAAGTTCGGGTTTACAAAAAAACTTGTATGGAGGAACTATCCTTACTGCAAAAGGGAACAACAAAAAAAATCTTTTTAGAACGAAAGCGATTTTGTTTTATCAGAATACAATCTTTTCCATATGAGAAATGGAAAGGAAGGAAATCCAACTTGAAATATTTCAAAGTGTGGGGGTATCTAGTCAAAGTCGAAGTTCATATTCCTAAAAGAAATAAAATAGGACCTATGACTGTGGAGTGTATAATTAGACTTGAGTAGTCTAGAGAAGTGTCTAAAAGGCCTAGGAAATGAAAAGGATAACGTACTTAATAAAGAGATTCAGAGGCTTAGTAAATGTTAAAGGACATTTACTTCCTTCGAATGTGATTTTGTAACATTTCATGTGTGTTCTGTAGCCTAATTATTTGGAAAGATGGTGTCAATAAACAATATTGGAAGTTAAATGATCTTATGCAAGAAAATAAACCTTTGGGTTCAAAGTGAATCTTTAGAAGGAAAATAACAGTTCATGGAACTGTTGAAAAATATAAAGCATAACTTTGTGTCAAAGGCTTTAGACAAAAAAACAAGGTTTTGATCTTGTAAATGCATAATACTCGTTAGTAATAAGAATTACATCCATGAGTATGAAAAAATTATTAGTGTGGTATATGAACTCTAAATTCATCAAATGAATGTGAAAAGAACTTTCTTAAATGTATAATTGGATGAAGAAATTTTCATGAAAAAAACTGAGGGTTTTGTGGTTCCTGGTAAATACAAGAAAGTGTGAGAATTTGTTATGTCATATTATGGAAGCACCCAAACAATGACATAGTTTGATCAAACCATGTCGCCAAATGGATTGAAGAATGATGGAAGTGATAAATGTGTTCACATTAAAATCATAAGGTCATTGTTTGTTTGTATATTAATGATATGTTGATCATCAATAGAGACACTAATGACATAAATGTTACTAAACGTACGCTATAAAAGCAAGTGGAGTGGAAATTATTATAGTTGCTAATGTGATCTAAGATATAACAATTCGTAGAACTCCATAATGTTTAGAATTTTCACGGTTTCATTGCATTGAAAAGGTACTTAACTAGATCAAATATTTGGATGTCAATATTGTCAAGTTTCCATGAGCTTTGCATTTCAAAAGAGTGAAAACAAAAGTGACTCACAATTGGATTGTTTTAGAGTTTTTGAAAGCATGATGTATATCATATAGTGTGTGCGATCAGATATAGCATTTTCTATTTTAAACTGAGTCGGATCACAAGTGATCCCATATAAATTCATTAGATGACAATAAATAGAGTTTTGCAGTATTTAAAATAATACTTAAAACTATGTCTTGCATTATAACAATATGCAACAATATTGAAAGATATAGTGATGCAAATTGAATCATCTGAAGAATGAAGTAAAATTCACGAGTGTATATTAATTACTATTTGTAGAGGAGTAGTCTCTTAGAAATATTTCAAAAGAGACATGTATCGCTAGCTCTACAATGATCTTTGAGATAGGTGTTCTAGATAAGGTTGGCAAATAAGTTGAAAGACTCTGGAATTTCTTGATAGATATTCTATATTGGCCAAAACCATTAGCATTAGTATGCATACACTTTCACAGTCAAGATGCAATAGGTAGGGCATGGAGCATGAAGTTTAACGGAAAGTCTCGTCATATACGACATAGACATGATACCGTTAGAAAACTACGCTCTAGTGGAATTATCATAATTGACTATGTAGAGTCAAAGGATAATGTGTCAAATCCACTTACAAAATGGACTAAGCAGAGAGGAAGTTAAAAGATCATCTAAAGGAATGTATTTACGTCTTAGGACAAGTCATCATGGCGCTAACTCTGTCTAGCAGACTGGAGATCCCAAGAGCTAGATTCAAAGAGAAAAACAAATTTGTGAATGACGGTTCGGCATTATCAACAAACTCAATCCATTCTAATGATGAAGACAATGCTCAGGGACAAGGGTACAACATTAAGGCTTGTTAATGAGTTAATAAAGCTTAATGGTTTTAATGATTTGCTAAGTTTGGAAGAGTTGACCAAATAGTGTATCTACGTGATAACACGGTTAGGAATCACCTATGTGAGTGTGAAGTGTACGTCGTTTCAAATAAGATTATTGTCAAAAGCCCATCTCTCTATACACTCATGAAACCAGGAGGTTGTTCATGGCTAAAACGAACACAACTGTAAGACCCATAAACTGTAAAGGATTAATTGTGTGACATATAGTTGTCTAGGTATACACCAAAGTTTGACATTTCAAAGATATCGCATTTACCGATTTACCGAGTATATCCGGCAGATGCTCACTACGGGATGTCCAAGGGGAAACCTACTTATCCAGATCCAAGTAATTATTGCTTGTAAAGTAATCATACTTGTATGTTTCTCTGTCGTCGAGTCATTCCCCATTCATGCGGGGGATTGTTGGGTTTTAAAAAGGCATGAATGGAAAATGAAGAGTTGCGAATTTTATGAAGAGTTGTGACTTTTATGAAATATTGCGACTTTTATGAAAAGTTGTGACTTTTATAAAATGTTGCGACTTTTATGAAGAGTTGTGATTTTTATTGAAATTTGTATCTTTTATAAGAGGTGATGACCTTTATAAAAGATTGCGACTTTTCCAAAGGTTTGTGACCTTTCTGGTAAGGCACAATAAGAACCTTTTCACACTACCCTTTGTTTTCTATAAATTGAGGGATTTCCTCTCATTTTAATATAAAATTTATGGACTTCTTCTTGAACTACTAAATCTAGAATTCTAAATGTACACTGCCGTTGAGTGGTTCGTTGACACCAGAGTTTTTGGTATCTATGCTCTGGTGATTGAGATCATTTTACCCTGGAGGTCATATTCCAAATCAAACATCTGATAATAGAGGGGAATAATTTCCTTAAGGGGACACTGTGAGTTCAGTGGACTTGTTCTTTTTCCTAATAAAAATTTTCCAGATTCTGGTATGTGTTTTACAAATTTAGATTTGTGAATTAATTTTAGTTCTTCTATTCTTTTATTCTTTGCTGGTTCATTAAACTTGGTAACTTCGTGTTTCTGCAAAGTTTGTTAAAATTAGTAAGATTGTTTAGACACATATTAACAACAATTCTTCTTTAAGAAAAATATTTCGTATATTTTTTTTAAATCTGTTTCTGACTCTAGTTTCGCTACTAGTTTTAATTTTCTAGTTGTGAAAATGTTCTTAAACATTGTTGTCTTACAAAGATGTTCAAATTTTTGTTCTAAGTATGTCTGAAATACAAGATGAACAACAACAAATGGTCATGTGATGCCTCATGTCTTCCCCACAGATTAAGATTAAAAGGGAGAGTCGAGCCACGACTATAAATAAGGAACTTCTTTGAAGTAAACCCATGGTCTAGTAGTTTTGTGTTTAATTTAGAATAATGCTGCGTTGAAAGTTCAGGTTTAAGTGTGGAAAGTTGTTGAGAAATTTAGATTTGTGATAATATGGTACAGGCGGCAAATCGCCCAATAAAACGGCGTGCCAAATTAAAATCATTATTTTGCTCAACACAAATATAACTTGGAGCCTGTAAAACTCGACAAGATCAAAAAAATCACTGGCAAGCCGTTTACCACATTTACAAACCCTATTAATAGTGTCATTTGTACCACAATTATTAGGGTTGTGTTAAATCCAACAAGGTAATAAGCCAATAGGCTTTTTGCTGAGTGGATAAGCGAATACGACTAACATCGCCGAATGGGCGCGAACAGGACAATTTTTAATAGAAAATGGTTTTAAAATTTCAAACCCTTCACAATCACTGGTTTTTAAGTTTCACAAACTCTTACCAAGTTAATATTTTTAGTTGATTAAGTACTTCTTGGATCATGATCTCTTTGTCGCCTAGCATTACACTTTTATTTTAAATTAGCAATAAAGGTTAGTTTTCCTAAAATATGCATTTACCTTTGTTTTTCTTACTTTTAGGCAAACAATTTTGTTGTCATAACCTAATTTTATACATTAAGCAAGCCTATATTGTTTTCATTGATTGAATCCCATAAATCTATTATTTGAAATTTATTCTATATTTGAGGGCTTATTCCGCATGTTAGCTATTAAAATTTTGAGTATCGAGAGGTAATTGTTGTTATGGGTCTTTTATTAATTTTGGTGGTGCATGCTTTGATTTTGTTTTTCGGGATTGTGAGTTTTATTTTGAGATGATGGGTTGAAAAAAAGGGCACATTGGGTTTTTCGCGAGGTGGGACAAACTCGCCGAACAACTCATCTATTCGCCTAATGTTCCTATCTCACCTTTAAATTAATGCTTTATTCCATTTTTCTTTTCTATCAATCGGTGAGAACCCAAAGGTCGCTGAAGGAACTCAAGAACTCACCGAAATCTCTCTTGATCTCCTTTTATCTACACTCCTGGACCTCTGATGAACTATAACTTTCGGCGGGCAAATCCTTGCTCGAAAGTAGTCGTTGACTCACCGAATGTACCATCCCACCACCAACTTGCTATGACTTCAAAGTCAATCTTTTTGTCGATCCTTCTCTAGCTCGCCAAAGGAGTTTTGCGACTTGCCAAATTTATCGGTGATTCTGTCTGTAACTACTAATCAGTTTTCCTGAATGAATGATTTCTATATTTTTACTCATGAATTGCAGGTATGGATAGACTAAAAGTAACTAGAAATAATATGCGACCCCGTTATATAATATTGAAAAAGTTCAGGGGAAGTAACAGGGAATCAAAATTTCCCAAAAATACCCGAAGTTGCATGCAAAGACATTCCATCCCAAGGCACAACAAATGGGATTAACATCAACTAGGATGAAGCTTAAATCAAGGGCTAAACCATCAAAACACCTCATATCTATATTGAAGGTCAAAGGTAAATGTATGGCATAAACATCACCGAAGGTCAACTCGTATACTGAAGGTATATATGATACCCTCCTCATTGCTTTTTAGAGTGAGGGTGAGCAATAAGAGACTCAAGTTCTAGTTTCTAATTATAAAGAAATTGAAGTAAAATGAAGGGAAGAGTTACGTTCAAAAAAAGTTGAATAATATGTCAAGAACAAGAAGCGCTCAGCCTGTTGCTTCTCCTCTAGTAATAGCACAAGTATTAGTCCTTGCACATCCTATAGAGAGTCATCCTCCCAAATAGATGAATAGATTCAAGACTGAGGGGTTGAGGACAATGCTGGATAAGAAACGATTGTCAACATATGAGGTTATTGACAAATACCCAAATATAATGGATTGATTGAAATTTCCTAAATTCCAAATGTTAACAAAACCTTGTAGTCTGTACATCCCAAGCTAGGTCAGAGAACTCTATAGTGATTACACTGGCTTGATACACCAGAAGAAAATGCATGTAGAATATTTCAAAATAATTGCTTTGTATTTTTCAGAGGCCGAAAAGTAAATTACGATGAGTCTACTATTAACATAGTATTGTGCATACCTATACGTAATAATGATCATTGCCAAAACCTAATCAGGGCCAAGAAACTATTAAAGAAGTGGTTAGCCTCACAAATCTCCTCTTATGAGGCTCCAAACTAGTTAGAATAAGGGGTCCCAATTTAAAAAAAAGATTTGAACATCACTAAAAGATTATAATTCGGCTTTATCAACAACACAATTATGTCATTCCATAATGAGTATATCTTTTGCCTTGCCAATGATGTTTTGTCGTTTTTACATCATTGAAGTGACCAAAATAAAATGGGGCTCACTATTGCTTCAAGGAAGCCCATATGTGCTAAGATTAACAAGACCTTACTTCCCTACTCAATTTTAATCACCAAGTTCTGTAGACAAGCTCGGGTCCCTCAAGATACAAAGAAGGATGTGGAAATAGTGCCCACATACTCCAATGATATCCAGAAGTTCGAGGTTGAGTACCTCAAAGGTAAAATAGAAAAGAAGCAGAAGGAAGTTCCCGTTAATCTTTCCCCAACTATGGGTACATACTTCATACCTACAGAGGCGTCTCTACCTACTCCGACCCTTGGGCCTTCATGTACATTGACTGATATTGCTAATCCTTTTTCCATTCTACATTGTTCGACAGTTGCATTGCTACCTATACCTGATGTTTTTGTTTCCCAGACTCCAATTACCCATGTTTCATTACTTAGGATGGTACAACTATCATTTAATGTTGATCGTTAGACGTCTAGACTTGAGACCTCCATTTCAGGCATGATTTAAACTATTGTGGTTGATGTTGTAACACCTTTGATTACTACAATCGATGCCCTCGAGCCCAGGATAATAGTATCTAATATGTCCAAGGATGTAATGAGGAGGTGATGGATTTAAAGTTTGATGTTGCTGAGATGAGAAGAGATGTGGACTAGTGGAAGTCAACTGATATATCTATGGTCTTTGGTACCGTGGAGTTTTTTCCTAGTTGAGCTCGTTGAGCCAGAGTTTAAGGAGGAGACTAATGAGGAGATGTTGGAGGTGACTCTATCAGCTACAGATGAGGGCCTCATTGAGACTAATGAGATTATGATAGATGCAGTTGTGTAGGTCTTCCTAGTAGTAACACCTTTTGATGTCCCAAGCTAACTGGTCCTTCTAAGAAGAATTTGAGTATTGATGCCCAAGTCCATATAATCTAGGGCACTAATCCCTGGACATGTGGAGTGACTTCTTAGATAAGACCCCGTCTTTACCTCCCTCTCTGTCTTATTTACTTGATATATTTTGGATATTTTTTATCTAATTTGTATTTGAGCTCAAATACTTTTTATTTTTCGTGGGTTGAGGCTCACCTTTTATATGCTATTTATAACTCCTGTTTTTGTGTATATATTTGGGTTGTTCTGTTAAAAATTGTGTTTTATAGTGATTTTTTCAGATGTTTGAGCTTGTGACTCATGTTTTAAATTGCAAATATTTTGATCTATTCGGAAAAAAACTCTTCTTTTCGCCACTTCTCGAATGTACTTGAATGTGTGTATTCTAAGAAAAATTTAAGTATTTGATGAATAACGATGACTAGGATAGTTCTTACAATTGAAAAAACATGAATGTGCAACTACAACGAGGCCAAATGAAATTGCATAAACAATATGTGAACTTTTCCCATCTCGCTGTGATTAGTCAATTATCAAATTGAGTTTCTTGCGATGAGCATTGAACATTGGAAAAAGTGTGGAGTCTTTTTTGACTTTGGTGTCAATGCCTTGTATGAAGAGATTTTTGTGAACCATTCGTGATAAAAGCTAAAATTTTCCTTGTTAGTCTGGTTGACTATTTGAAGAATTTCCATCTTCGGCCCTCGTCTTCTTCAACTCCCTACCAACTTGCTTAAGCTTTTGCTATTCAATTTGATCAGCGTGAACCATGAAACGACATATGTACATGCTAGGAATTAACATAGCCTACCTACATTAATTACCACAAGATCGGATATCCTCATAACAAATTTGTTCGTCTTAGCCCTAGAATCTTCCACCATAGTAGGAAGATGTTTTGATAGTTGCGTGAACTTGAGGCTATACTCTTTCACGCTCACACCCCCTTGTTGAAAATTTATTAATTCTTGCATTTTCCTCTCCCTTAATTCCAAGGAAGAACCTATCAAGGAAAACTCTCTTGAATGAAATCCAAGTAAACAGACCTTCTCTAAAGGGTCTCATCCTTCTATTGTTCAGACCAAACTTGAGCCACATAGTTAAGATAATAAGTGGCTATTTCCACCATTTCATTATAAGACACCACCATAGCATCTAGCACCTTGAACACTTCATCAATGAACCCTTGTTGGTACTTTTCCACTTTGGAATCAAAGAAAGTAGAGGGTTTCATCCTCGTGAATTCCCTAATCCTAGAAGAGGTAGTGCTAGTATTGGGGTTAACTTGCACCCTAGTATCGCTAGAAACTTGAGTGGCTAAAACTAGAGTCAAGATAAGAAAATAGCTGCCCTTTATCTTAACAGTAGACATAGCCCGTTCTTCAATAGGAACTTGAGGGTTTTGAGGAGCTTGAGGGGGAACTGCCTCATTCACATTCTCCTCCTCATCCCTTCGAGTGTTGTTCATTCTTGTATTCATTTACTATAAGCAAAAGAAAAAGATTAGAAGAAAAGGACTACATAGAGTTAAGACTATTAGTTACGTCTAAGGAATAACAAAAGAGTGAGAGATCCTAAGCATCTCATAGCCTCTCATTTATAAATGTGGCGCGCTTCACACCCGTGACAAAGACTGTACTTTACGTGGAATTTTCTGACATCAATCCTACATTACACCAAACCTTATACTCTGATACAAAATTTTTAACGACCCAAAGTACCCACATGCTTTACCAGCATACTCGATCTTGAAGAGGTCTTATACAAGCCTTCAACATACGTTATAACATGTATCATGGAATAAAAGTGCAAAAAAAATTAAACTTTTACTTAGAAGTTCATTTCTTTTGATATAAGAAAATTCCATCTAACTTTGTCACAAAGTACCATCAATATATAAAGAATAGAACTTGTGACATAGTCCATACAATCAATGAGATCATGTCGAATTAGAATATAAAATATTGTCTTAAAAACATAACGAATCTAGAAACCAGAATATTGGGTTTCGTCCTCGAACTTGAGGAGTCACAAACTCGGAGAAGCAAGTCCAAGTGTCATGAAAAGTGGACTTATATATACTCCTATAGAAACAACAACATCGTCCGTCATAAGTCATATAGATAATTAGAGAGAATATTACTTCACCATCAAGAATACACATATAAAGACGTCACCATAGTCTATCATGATCAGTTATAATCAATTAGGAGAAAACATGCTTTAACTTAATTCATACACATGTACTGTATAAGCCTTCACATTGATCACCTATACAAGCTATAACATAATATCAACATAACTCACACATAAATATTGACAAGGCCATGTTCATTACAATTACAACAGATAAGCACCGAAACAATAAGTGGACTATACCAATCACCACAATTCAACACCTATACTACACAATATAAAAGATATTAGCTCAACATACGACCATTCCATCACGAACACCACCAATCCTTAGACTTCTAAATCAATTCACTTCACAAAGGTTGTTAATAATAACCACACACACTATGTCAAACCAATAATCAAACCATCAAATAATCCAACAAGATATAATATGAATATAATCAAATTAAGGCACCCTATTTACAATTCTAACATAATTCGTACATATTTCAATAGCCAAACATAATCTGCATATGAATTCAATACTATTAAGCCATGATCAAATCATTCATATAGGTTCCAAAATTAGGAAAATATGAATTGCATGGGTTCATAGTAATTTTGATCTAAGATCTTTAGATTAACATCAATTATAACATAAATCATTGATTCGAATCATTTTATGCAAGAACTCATGGCTAGAAGTCAAACTAGAAGATTTTATGTTTAGAGAAAGTCTTAGAAAAGCCTTTGAAATTTGGATCCTTTTAGAAAGAGAATTCAACGATGAAACACCATACCTTAATGAAGAGAATCTATGAAACTTATGAAGAATCAATGGAGAAATCAAGCTCCTAGCTTCAATGGAATTCTAGAGGATTCTATTTGGGGTCTTGGGTTTTGATATTGATAATAAACTCAAACTGACTTAAAATACCCAAAATCACCTTAAGTAACCGCCCAATGTACTTTTTGGAGGCTAGGTGAGTTTACCTAAATGCCCTTAGCTTGACTAGAATCTACATGAATTACATGCACCAAAACGACCCCTGTAGACAACGGACAATCGATGAAATGACGGCTCCATCCTATAGATCCGTCTATTTTTTCAGAGACAATAATTTTTGGGGGGCTTATATCCCATACCTAAGTGTGGATCAAATAACCCCATTAAAGAGACGTTACCTAGACTACGGAGTGTTGATTGCCTTCGATGGTTGGGAATGGCTTGGGCATATTCAAGCCAAAGCTTGGATCCTCATCACGGACCCATAGGGTGGTTCCTCGAGAATTTTGCCCATACATTTAGAACTTAAAAACATCTGTATAGATGTTAGGAACATTTCCCATCAATTTGAACACAAACCAACACTTAAACATTCAAAGACACTCTAGAACACACTAGCACATCTCAAGGCTAACTTTCGAATATCTTTGACATTCATGGATGTTTCACTTCAAAACTCAACACATTGCATCATAATTCTATAATTAACAATTTTAAGCCTTATAAACTCATGACACACATGTTAGGCACTATTTGAACCTAATTTGTTTTAGATCTGTTACATTTTCCCACATTTGGATAACATTCCTCCTCAAATAACACTTTTTACTCTTTAAACACTTTCAATTGTGAAGACTTAAGACTAGAAAATAATAAACATACCACAGCATATACAATAAACATAGATAGGATGAACATCACTTCCACATATTAAGATACTCAAAAACACAACAAGAAAGTTGGCAGAACCTCTACAACTCATCATGCAATACAAATCACATTTCTCACTTTATATAGGAGGAATTCCTTCTCCACATATCATCCTGCTCATGTAAATCATTTCTATGCACAAAATTCAAACATCTCATGGCAACACAATTAAGCAAAAATTTCATATACTTTACTATAAGGCATGCTCAATACACACTAATGTAACATTTATGCAATTTATTGTAAAGGAATGACATTATGACAGACAATATCATATAAACTCATTATAGAACATCAACATAACCTCATAAAATGCACAATGTAAGAAGATAAATGAAATTCATTTGCACCTAGACTGCTAGACTACATGCAACATACTACTATAACATTCTATCTCTCAAGCTTGAATATAATAGAAGAGAAGAGACAACAATGACAACCCAACTACTCATCATACTCCCTTGCTTAGAAGGAACTGTAACTACCCGAAAGGACCCCCTAGAAGTTAGGGCAATCATTAGGTTGGAACAACTGCATACTTGACCTTTCAAAGGAATTTTACTTGCCTCTTAGCTATCATTCCTTACAAAGACATGAAAAATAGTGTGCAATTAAACTTTTCACGGTAATAATAATAAGGAAATATCTTTTTATAAATACTAAAGAGTAGTCTCGTCATCACAAGCAAACTTAAAAACATAAATTAAATATCTTATGGACACGATCGTTTACATAGAAAGAAAATACATAACAATTCTTGTACAAGTCTTAAAGAAGAAATAAATAAATAAGTAATAATGAATATAGAAGTAAAATAACATATAAATCATCATTTAGCACATATAATAGAACTTCCATAATTTTAGCACAATAGACCACTTTACAGTAAACTCAATAAAACATTACATTGAACTTATTTCCCTTGTAGTTTCCCTACCCAAGGTTATATTAAGACCCACTAAGGTAAGACATGAAGGAACCGTCCATACAATCCCTTCGATGCATATCTAACTAATCCTCCAGACTACCCATTGTAGACTTACTTTGCACGAGTAATAAGTCCAGACTTCATATCTAGTCATTTGAGAAACATACTTTAATTTATAGACATCACATATTTGCCCTTCCCAAGTGGACTTACAAGTAACACAAAGTGTAATGTGAGAGTAGCATCGGATACTACTACTCACACAATAGCTCCATGAGGATTCCATGAGCTTAGGCACACCAAATTAATCATTACTAAATATCATTATACAAGACATAACATCAATATGGTTTCTTAACATTAGACATTAAGTCACATAACTTCATTTACATCACATAATAATTAATTCATGCATTTCATATAAAGACACACCAAGACTCCCCTTTCAAGTGTCTACTTTTCCAATGGATCGATAACGTCTCATACCACCACCATCCCTAAGTTGTATACTTTTTAGAAGACTTATTTCATTACATTCATTTGTGGGGTATAGCTTTAACCAAGATAGACCATGAAAGCTACACATGGAATCCTAATATTAAACCCTAAAAGATGAGGGATCCCCACTTGTCTACGGTAGGGTCATTCTCTTAGCCTTTACATGGAGTCTCGAATAGTTATACCTATGTGGGGGCATAGTTAAGGGATAAGGAGCTTGCTTCTAAGTAAATAATTCTCTACTAAGAAGGAGTTCTCATATCGAGTGGTACATTTGATACAACATATCAACTGAGGAAGTGTAACCATCCCTTCATTATATCCTCTCGGTGGTAAGCGTAACTCCCCCATGGATTGTTAAACATTCATTACAATTTTATGGACACCACATCTCAACTCATGAATGGTATCCATCCTCCAACCTATCTTAGAAAACTCTTAGGAATAGTTAATTAGCTATTAAACAGTTCATCTCAACTCACGAAGAGTATTCACTCCAAAACTCCCCTTTGATTTTAGGAAGAGTAGGGTATGGTCTAGGCACTTCATCTCTTTTCACGAAGAGTGTCCATCCTATTAGTTTAATTCATTCATTTCAAGTATGTGTGAGTGTGTACATGTGAGAACACCTTTCACATAATCACCATTTCCATAGAATGACTTCTAATAATGCTTACATCTTTATTCATCAGATTTCACAAACTAACATGTTTCACATATATACGTACTCCATTTAGACATATTCTACATAAAATATACAATTCAAGCTTCCTAAAGCATTTCAACATGAATATCAACATTATCACTTCACTTAACATACTATGCCTTCCAGGCGAAACTCACAATACACATGAAAATACACATTTATATACTTCAAGAAAACACCTCCACCAAAGGTGGACCATACCACTCAATAATACCTAAATGGAAACTATACAAGATAGAGCAACTTACACTTCATCCTAGATTTCACCACCTTTCATCTATATTTTATCTAAGCAACATAATATGGCATGTATAGGTAATATCTAACACAGAATACCTCAAAAGAAACTCAACTCTGACATTATCTAACTAAAACTAATAAACCTACTTCATGATCCAAAAGTTGATAATAAGCATAAACATGGTTTCATTGGGGTTTTGAAATTAAAATTCATCATCTAACACTAATGACACCTCATTTTAATCATTAAGAAGTTTTCATGCAAAGATCCATCTTTAGAGTTAAGGAATTAAAAAGATGAAGTTTGAATACCTTTTTGAAATCTCTTAGAAGTGTCTCCTTCAATTAAAAAAGGTTTAAGTTTGACTATCATACCTAAACATGAACAAACCCATGAAATTTGGAAAATAAATCCGTTTGTATCCATAGCACAAGCTCCAAGACCTTTACCTTCAATAGAGGTTTGAGAGGATTTTAAAAGAGAACTTTTGAGGGTTTTTGAATTTTTTATTTCTATGTGAGGGCTTGGGGTTTATGGTGGGGAAATGAGTGTATAATTACCTAAAACCATTATATAGCACCACCACCCCAAATATCGAAAACTCTCCTACACCAATTGGACCCTTTTCCAGAGTCTAATTTCACTAAAAAATAACACGGCCAAATCTGAGACTTGGCTGCGCGTCGCGGAGGAAGTTCCTGATTTTTCCACTCAACATTTTGAGGCAGTGAACCTCATTCCACTCGTGGGAAGCACAGGTTGCTTCAGTGACAGGAGCGCGACACGAGATGGCCTCCACATCTTGTCCCTGCACGCTACCTTGGGAGTTTCTTTGTCTAAAGTTTGGGTCCTCCTTGGAAACCCTTAGGCTGGTCCCCGGGGTATTGGTATTAGAAGTTTCAAACCTTTACATGTGTGTCTATGCGTAGTAATCATCGATACTCAATTTCACTATCAAAATATCCCCCAAAACCTCACTATAAAACACTACGATACACTAGATCAACTTCGACTACTATCCGAACGACTTGGACGTTTGACTTCCAAACATATCCAAACTTTATACACTACCTCTAAACATGATTATTAGACATTTTAAGACCTTGTGAACTCATAACTAACATGTTAGGATCTAATTTAAACTAGATCATTTTTAGAGTGTAACAATACTCCCCTACTTGGGAACATTCTTCCTCGAATGACATTTAAACACACTCAAGGACACAACTAGAGGAATATCACAAATACTATCAAATTAAGAAAATCCTTAATCAATTCACCCAACTTACAAGGAACACAACTACACATTGATAAGCATTTTGTTAACAACACATGCAACTTTTGAAACAAACTCCACAATTCAAAACACACTCTTATTTCTTCTTTTACTTCTTATTTTATTGAGGAACTACTTTCTCCAACATCAGGAACTCTCATACAAATCATTTCGAAAAACCTTGGAACCATTTGTCATGAAAATACAATTTTGTCAAATTTTGAAATCCTTTATACTTAATACCAAAATTGTCAAAGTGAAGCATGCATAAAATGAGATAATTCATCTTTCAAGCAATTTTAACATGAATACATGACAATATTATAGTCAAGACCATTCTACTCATCTTATGGCATGAACGTAACAACTTTGAAGAAACTAAGTTATATCATTAGCTACAACTTAACATGAGAAATATAGGTTGAGTATCTCCCCATTGAATCATGATATCATCAAGAGCATACAAACATTATACCATCAAAGGCACTCATAACAAAAAGAGAAATTCAACTTATACTAATATACAAGGCCCTAAACCATTACCAAACTTCTAAGGATTTAATATCAAGCTTGAATAAAAATAGAAGGAAAGATAAGGATATCAACTACCTTTCTACTCAACTCATGATCCCCCAATTAGGGCAAAGCCATCTTCAAGGTCTCATACTTCAAAGTCCTATGATATTTCTCACAAGGTAGGCACTAATACTACCATTAACAAATGAACATCAAGACAAAACATCAACCTTACTAGTGAAGCATAACACCCTTTTCTTAGGATTCAATCTAGTACAAACACTCTTAAGGATCACCTCACTCAACTATTAGGTATCACATAACTCAACTTATGGAATAAAAATTCCTCTTTCCACCTATTAAGGTAGACTGATAAGGAAACCAACAATATTTCTATATATGTTCCACCATTTTGTAGCATAACTCCACAACTACCTTACTAGGTAAACATACTATCTTTCCTCCTTAGAGTAAACCTACACAAGAACTTCAATAAAATCACAAGTACAACCATAAAACATTACCCACACAAGAGGGAAGCCCTCTAATCTTACAACAATAACACATTCTTTCAAATATCCTCAAATTTACACCTTTATTCCATACTATCATTGGTCATAAATAAAAGAGAATTCATTGTCCGCCAAAAGGACTTCATTCTACCATTATAACTCCTACCATTCTTCGATATACATCACCATGCAATTTCACATCATAAAACTTTCAATCTCATAAATCACACATAGATATAAATGGAATCACATCACAATATTCAATACTCGTCTTCAAATCTACTCTTCTATCCACAAAACCATCATAAGCATCAAAACTCACTTTTCTCTCCTTCAAAGATAGAAACTTCACCACTTCGAAGCGATCACATCTACAAAATAGCCGGACAAGGGAAAAGAATAGAAAGACCTTATATAGTTGAGTTCAATGACACGATACAAGAGTATTGAAGAAAGTTAAACTCTATCGTCCTATATCCTCTCACTCATGGGTGTCCCGGAACTCACACTAATGAACAAGAATCTACTAGATGTGGCTTGTGTGACTTTAGACCTTAAACTATTTCCCATAACCTTATGCTCTGATACTAAGTTTGTCATGACCTGAATGTACCGCCTAGTCGGTAGGGCAATCCTTGGGCCGGAGTAGTTGCAAACTTGACCTTCCAAAGGTCTTGTACTAGCCTCATAGCTATCATTCCGTATATAAGACATGAAAAGTTATGCAAAATCAAAACATTTCATGGTAATAATAATAATGAGGATATATCATTTATAAATAATAAAGAGTAGTCTCGTCGTCATAAGTCAACTTAAAGATATAACTTAAATATCTTAGGGACAGGACCCTTTACATTGAAAGAAAATACATAATAAGTATTGTATAAGTCTTAAAGAAGAAGTAAAGAAATAAAGAATATGCCCTCAAATATATGAGGATATACTTAGTCTTGAGACAGTCCATTCCCAAGCTTGACTTCTAACCCTCCACTGCTTCCAACCTATACTTAGAGAGTATAGAAAAGTATAGGGTTAGTACAAATATTCTACTAAGTATGTCGTTATGTAAAATAGGCTAAAGGGGTAATTTTTGTAGGAATAAGCTTTAATGAAAAATAACTAAATCCTCATGAATATAAAATTAAAATAACATATGAATCATCAATTAGCATATAGAATAGAACTTCCAAAATTTAAGCACAAAGGACAACTTTAGAGTGAATTCAAGAAAACATTACACTGAACTCATTTCCCTTGAAGTTTCCCTACCCAATGTTATCCTAAGACCCACTACAGTAAGTCATGAATGAACCGTCCATACAATCTCTTAGATGCAAACCTAACTAATCCTCAAGACTAGAGTACAAAGAGACCGTTGATATTCCTTAGCCATGTGCCAACAAGGGATGTTTCCTAGTTCTATCCTTGGCAAGTAGAACACCCTCTTGGCAAGTAGAACACCCTCCCTCTGAGTAGGGTAGACTCCGGATTCCATACCTATATAGTATTGTTTATATAGGTTAATTTTTATACTCATCATGTGGGATGTGTTATAGTGTTGGAGAAGTTCTACAATGTGTAGATAGTGGAATGGGAGACTATCTATACATGATATGAGTAGGCTCTAATGATTCTAGGATGAGGGTTCCCTAGGTCCTCCAAAACCATTATTTAAAGTCATTCAAATGATTAGTTGTGCCTTAATTTCCATAATGAATAATGATGACTTAATTAATTAATGCGAATGGAAAGGTTCTTATCTAGGATAACTCTAAGAATTGCTTAGGAAGGCTTGAAGAGGGTGTATGGCCTGTTTTGTGCATGTCCTACTTAGGTGAGCCTTAGAGTAACCTTAGTAGGGAGTCTAATGATGAAAACGGAATAATTTTACTTTAGGAAATCTTTAGGATCACTTAGGTGTGTGTGAAGGGGTTGTATGGGCGGCCGCTTCATCTCTCACTTAAGTTGGTCTTATGATGACCTTTGGTTAGAAGTATATATTTTCATATGTTTCCAATTGATGATAATTTCATATTGTAGATTATTTCAATGTGTGTTATATGTGAAGATTGATGTGACTATTGCTCTTGTACTTATTTTATGAGATATTCATCAAAAGAGCATAAAAAGAATTTTATAAAGTAAATGTCCGTTTTTGCATGGTTTTATTGCATTTAACCATACTTAGTGCATTCAATGTGGTAATTTCATATGTTGTTTTATATCTAAAGGTGAAGGTGGCAAGGGAGGAGTCTCTTGTATGTGAAGCTTGGGAATAACATTCTCTCAAGTAAATAGGTATGTCCTCATATGATTTGAGGACATAGTTATGTTTAGCTTTCAAAGGACACTGTACTAGAATTCAGTATTTCTATTTCATTGATGTATGGGTTGTAACCCTTAGATTTTTTATGCGTCTATGATGTCTATGATGAGGCTTACTCTTTTTTATGATTCTATAAAAGAAATTTGAACTATTGTTCTATTGTAGTGAAAATTTTTAATTCCGTACTAATTTTCATATATATATATATATATATATATATAATATATATATATATATATATATATATATATATATATATGTGTGTGTGTGTGTGTTGTGTGTGTGTGTGTGGTGTGTGTGGTGTGTGTGTGTGTGTGTGTGTTGTGTGTGTGTGTGAGAGAGAGAGAGAGAGAGAGAGTGATATATGATGCCTAACAGCTTATGCAAGACCTCTGAGAGGTCAATTACATAGTGTGGCGACTTAAGGATGCCCTAACTTCTAGATTGTACTTTTGGTCGTGACAAATGACATCCTTTATATTGATTTTACTTACGTTATATGTGGTTGGTACATGATTACACGTGTTAATTGATATACGATATGGATGTAGATCTGTTCAGTTTTCCTCAAATCACTTGAATTTGAATTTGAATTTGAATTTGAATTTTATCATAGCTTTGGAGATAAACATTATTTTAGAACTCCGATTGATCTTAAATTCGGTAGGTTCATCAGAAATGATCAAATTTGAAATACCCATTGTTATGAAGTGATTTTTTAATTTGAGGTTATTTAGATAATTAATTTAGATTTTTCTTTATATTTTGAAAATTAATTTGAAAAAAAAAATTACTCGACTAAGATATAGTGTTAATAGAGATTATTCTTTATGGTCTTCACGACTTAATTTTAGTGAAGTATTAAGTTCAATTGTTGACTTATATGTCCCTCTCTATAAGATGAAAAATTAATAAAAGTCATTAAAGTTTAATCTATAGTTTTGATTATCTGTATTAACTCTTCATTAACTAAGTAATATTTGATTGGATCAAGGGATAATGATATTCACTTAACCTGAATTAACATATACTATCTATGTGAGTTAGCTTTTGTCTTAAATTTGTTGAAGTTAATATCTGAAACCACATATGTATGTTGCATGAGTCGTCATTTCATCAAAATTTAATGTTTAAGATGCATGGATATCAATGAGGTGTGTTTTGAATTTTAATATTCAATTTACACATAAACATGATTTTTCTTTTGGAATTTCAGAATTTTGTTCTTATTCTTGATTCGTGTATCTATTTCACAAAATGATGATATATGATAAGAACTACTGAACGTAAAAATATTAAGTTCTATTTTGGCACACAACGTTTTCAAGCAAATTCATCATATTTTTGGAATTCGTAAAAAAATATGAACTTTGATTGATATGAAATTAGGTAGATTCATAAGAACGATCTAGTAAGAAATTAACTTTTTTTAGATCGTTATATTATTTTTTGGTCATATTTGATTAAATAGTAGTGAAGTATTAGTTTTATGTGTTGGCTTACACATTACTGCTCATCGGATGAAATTGATACAAGTCACTATGTACTTAATGATCTAGTTTTGATAATTTATATTAGCTCTCCTAATCTAAGTTATATAAGATTGGATCAATGTAGCTAGAGGATTATCACTTGACTTGAACTTACATAGACTCTCCAAATAAGTTAGGTCTGTAAAATTTTGTGGAGTGAATAATTGGTCATTGTACATGTGTATTGCATGAGTAGTTCTCCAATCCCAACGATTGGCCGTTCGAGATGCATAAATATATACGTATAAGTGAGCCCTGAATTTTGTTATTTGGGATTATTTGAAAGATTATGATCTATTTATTGTATTATGCCTCATATTCTCAATAGACTTTACGCACCCACTTTGTACTAATTAAGATTTTCTTTTTGCAGAGATAAGATACTAATTCAAACAACGCATTATTCATGTACCAGATGTTAAAAAAATTATTTTCAGTTTCTAACTAGAAATGTGATGAATATTTTATTTCTTGTGGTATATTGATACATGATTTTTTTTTATTAGTATTATATTTTATGAATTAAATTTTAATAATATGTCTCATAAGGGAAGATACCTATTAAATTGAATGAAATTTATCTATACATTAGTGTCTAAGTTATTTATTCTAAATAGATTTGAGGTTTGTAAATTGATGAACATTACAGTTCATTGAAAGTGAAGACACTACCAACATTTGAGTCTTGTTTAGAATGAAAAATGACTAAGAGATCTTTCTCTTAAATGAAAAAAGAGAGGTAATGATAACTTATAATTAATCTATTCTAATTTGTTTAGTGAATGAGAATTTGGGCAAGAGGTAAATTTGAGTTTTCTGAGTTTTCATTAATGTTACTCATGATATGAATATATTTTTCATGTTTTGTAAGTCTAAAAGCCTTTATAGATTTAAAATATTTTAGACACACGAAAATAACATCATGGAAAATGTATAATGTCATGTAGTGTGATTGTATTGACGTAAACCTTTTTTGCAGAGCTTATAAGTCACTTATCTTATAGAATAATTGCATTTCAACTGTCTTCACCAGACACTCTATAATAAATTGGTGTAAAAGATAAAAAAAAAAAAAGGTAGAATCTTATGAAGATGATAAGCTAAATAGTTGACTTATTATTAGTTATTGTTCTTTTTTGTAAAACCCCTTATCCAAAACAGACAAAAAAACAATTTTTTTGGATATTCTGCAGGTGCAATTGACGGTGGCCATCGACGGACTGCAGCCTAACCCATCCTCCGTCGTGCACATCCGTTGGTTGAGTCAGAAACCCCCAAAAACATAGACAAGAAAAATTTGACAAACTGTCAAACGACAGACGGACTTACGATCCGTCGTCTGTTTCCGTCGATCAAGAACCCATTAACCTCTCTCTAAAAATAATCATGATTGACCAGCACGGTCCTTAGATGGACCTACGGACCGTATGTATGAACATTGGTGAAAATTAGCAAATAGTTAGGGGGAAAATGCAGTTGGGTCAACTTCAATTGATAATCAGACCTCTCAGTAAAAAGTTATTCCCGTTTTAGTAAAGGCCTTACGAACAGACCCAACCTACGGACCCAACGATGGACCATCGATTGAACGATGCATCGAAAGTCTATGTCGTTGTTTGGTCCGACAACAACTAACTCAGGGGTATTTTGGTCTTTTCCCACTTTGTTTAAACCCTAAGATACGTCGTTTTGACCTTAAGTTATTAGATTTTAGTCAGTTTAAGCCTAGAAATATAACTTATACTTACCTAAGTCAAATCATTAAATCAAAACTTAGAAAATTAGAATCAAGAAAGGAGAAAAAGGTCAAGGTCAAGAACCCTAGTTCAAGAACGCAACAAGGTTCCTTCAGTTCCAGAATCGAAATCTAAATATTTCTCTATGGATTTCATCACCAGGTATGTGAGATTTCACTAGTGGGTTTCTTTTACCCATTGGGTCCCTATTTTTTAGTCAGTTATTGATTATCTTAGCATGATAAAACCTAGGGTTTCTAAAATTTTGATAAAATTCATGAATTTATTAATTATAGTTCCAAATAAGATTATCAAGTTGTTATTCAGTTTATAGCATTAATTTCATAACCCTAGCTTTGTATTTATTTAGTTTTTGAATTACACATGCTAGGTCAGATATTTCAATTATTCATTTATAAATGTCTTAGTTATTAAGTCATCATTATTAGATTAAATGTTGCATTCCTAGTTTGCATGTTCAGTTTTTAGCTATCTACTATTTACAGATTCTCAGTCATAATTAGTTAATTACATAATTCATGGGAGTAGCATAATACCAAGTTGGACTAGAGTTTAGCATACCCAATAATCCTAAGAACTACTAGCCAAATAGGTTGTAAATCCCCTTTATGGGAAATTAGATTAGTGATCACGCCAGCATGCCTTTATACCTCTGGCAGGGTATATTGTGTCCTCTCAATGGGGCGTATACATATGACTCCACATTTAGCTCATGCAGTTTTATTATCGGTTACTAGTATCTCCCACATTTCAATAAGACTTTCTTGTATTGACCATTTATCATTATATTCATTATTAAGTTTCAGCATGTTAAAAATTTGTCATTGTATTACTAGCTTAGAAATTTAGTATATCATGTTCAGATTATTTTACTTGATTTTGTGATTGTTTAGTTATGTTTTATATCATCTTGATTCTATCTTACATGCTCAGTACCTTCAAGTACCTAAGCATACGTGTGCTACATCTTCTCGTGATGTAGGTTCAGGCTCTCATCATCCATATCACGCTTAAATAGATTCCTGATCTCCAGTTGAGCAAATTCAGTAGTGAGTCCTCGTTCTCAGAGGACAATAGTCATGATTTCATTCAGTGTTTTATTCATTTAGTTTCAGTTTTGCTAGATTTAGCTCGGGCATTTCTCAGCATTTCTAGTAAGTTAGAGGCTTATTTCCGACATAGTTAGTTTCAGCGTAGTACTGAGTTAATAACTTCATTATATTAAACTTATTAGTATTTAATTTATCTCAGTTATAGAATATTGCTATACCCTATGTTTTCAGTTTAAACTATGATTTAGGTTGTGCATTAGTTATATTCTTCAGTATGCATAAGATCATGCCAGCAGGGTTAGCTTGGGATCACTTGTGGTCCTAGGTTCTGTGTCAGTGTCTTAGGGTAGCTCGGAGCATGACAAAACTTGGTATCATAGAACTAGGTTTAAGTGTCCTAGGATGTCTGAAAATCCACACTAAGTAGAGTCCTTTTCATGGGTGTGAAGCGCACCACATCTAATGAGAGGGAGGCTATGAAGTGTTTTAGGAAAAAAATTCACTTTCTTATTACTCTTATCGTGCGTAAGGTATGATCTTATTCCATTATAACTTGATGTTCTACGTTTTTTATCATGCCTCTTTGTAGAGCTAACGCTAGGAATGGGAATTACAGGAATTCAAATGCAGCTACTGTAGTCCTAGATCAAGAAATCTCCAATGCTGAGTTCAGGAATGCCATACAGATGTTGGCTTAGAGTATAATGAACAAGAATAATCGAGTTCATGTACATGTGAATGAAAATGGTGGATCAGTAGCAGCAAGGGTTTGTGACATTGTTAGGATGAATCTGTCTGAGTTCCTAGGATCGAAACTAATAAGGATCCTCAGAATTTCCCAAATGAGATCCAGAAGACCTTTAAGGTAATGTAAGTCACTGGGAATGATCGGGTTGAGTTGGCATTATACCACTTGAAGGATGCTTCTCATATTTGGTACACTCAATGGAAGGAAAATATGGGTGAAAATGCATCTCCTATCACTTGGGATTTCTTTAGTGAGACTTTTCTCGATAGGATTTTTGCAATAGAGTTGATAAAAGCAAAGGCTCAGGAATTCATGAACATAATATAGGGAAACATGATGGTCCAATAATATGGGCTGAATTTTAACCAACCCTGCATGTAAGACTTTTTATCATGCCTCTTTGAATATGTTCGTATGGAGTGTAGGATTTCGTGAAGAACATCTCTAGTCTAATGACTCATGCTCAGCAGGTTGAGGGTGATAATCTCAAGGAATAGGCCAAGGAGAATAAGAAGGTTAGGACTGGGAACTATGACTATTCAGCAGAAATCGGGTGGTGGAAAGTGCTCGCAGAGTCAGCAAAAGTTTTTAGTTCTAGCCCCTTCATCAGCTAGTGTTCCATCCTCTAAGAACAGGTATGACCAGAAGGATATAGCACCCAACTCTAATTCCCAGAAAGTGTTTCAAGCACCAGGAATGACCCCACTTTCCTGAAGTGTTTTAAGAACCATACGGGTGAGTTTCTTGCACAAAAAGAAGGATGTTTTCGGTGTGGTAAGTCTGGTTACAAGTTGAGGGATTGTACTTATAGACAGGGTCAAGAAGGCGGAAATGATAGAGCTCAGTATACAACATCAGCAGAACTATCAAGTCACCCGACACAGTAGGTTAGCTCATTTGGTACATGTGGGGTTGTATGCTCTTTAGGCTTTCTAGGATCAGGAAGGTTCACCTCATGTAGTTACTAGTACATTACGAGTCTTTGAACTTGATGTTTATGCATTGTTAGATCCAGGGGATACTCTTTCTTTTGTATCTCCTTACATAGCAGTCCAATTCAGTGTTAGTCCTAAAACTCTTTCTTACCGTTTCTTAGTATCTACTCCAGTTGGTGATCCAGTTATAGCTAGATGGGTATACAGAAATTGCCCTATCACAGTATCTCAAAAAAACAACTCAGCAGATCTTGTAGAATTCTAAATGGTAGACTTTAATGTCATTCAAGGCATGGATTGGCTACATTCCTGTTATGACTCAATCAATTGTAGAATTAGGATTGTTCGTTTTGAGTTTTTCAAACGAACTAATATTAGAATATGAGGGTAGTATCTTAGCGTCTATGGGTCGATTCATTTCTTATTTTAAGGCCAGAAAGATGATGTTTAAGGGTTATCTCTGTCATGTAGTTTGGGTAAAGGATTCTAGCTCTGAAACTCAACTCTTGAGTCCGTTCCAATAGTCTGTGAGTTTCCATAAGATCTTCCCGGAGTCCCTCCCAAAAGGGAAATATACTTTGGAATTTATCTCCATCCATATACCCAGCCTATTTCTATTCCTTATTAAAGAATGGCTCTAACAGAGCAGATGAAAGACCTTCTAGATAAGGGCTTCATCAAAACTAGTATTTCACCATATGGTGCACATGTGTTGTTCGTAAAGAAGAAAGATAGTTCTGTCAGAATTTGCATTGACTATATATAATTGAACAAGGTCACAATCAAGAATAAGTATACCCTCTGTAAGATCAATGACTTCTTTGACCAACTTAAGGGCTCTAGACATTTCTCAAATATAAGCCTCAAATCGGGTTATTATCAGCTGAGAGTAAGAGATAGTGAAATTCCAAAAATAGACTACAGAACTTCGTATGGTCATTATGTATTTGTAGTTATGTCATTTGGACTAACCAATGCTCCTGCAGCTTTCATCGATTTGATTAACTGAGTGTTCAAACAGTACTTGGACTTGTTTGTTATTGTGTTCATTGATGATATCCTCATTTACTCTAGGAATGAGGAATAACATGCGAGTCACTTGAGAATTGTTATATGGACTCTCAAGGATCGCCAATTATTCGCTAAGTTTAGCAAATATGAGTTCTGGTTGCAATCTGTTTCATTCCTTTGTCACATTGTGTCTAGCGAAGGGATCTGAGTTGATCCATAGAAGATAGAAGTAGTGAAACAATGGCCCAGACCTACCTCTGCTAAAGATATAAGAAGTTTCTTTTGGTCTAGAGAGTTATCATAAAAGGTTCATGGAAGGACTCTCATCTATAGCATCTTCATTGACTAGGTTAACTCAGAAAAAGGCCAAGTTTCAATGGTCAGATGATTGTGGGAAAAGCCTTGCAGAATTGAAAACTAGATTTACTAGAGCTCCTATCTTAACTCTACTAGAGAGTTTAGATGGTTATGTGATCTATTGTGATTCATCCAGATTTGTCCTAGGTTGTGTGTTGATGTAGCGAGATAAGGTTATAGCTTACGCCTTTAGACAACTTAACGTTCATGAGAAGAACTATCCAACCCATGACATCAAGCTTGCATCAATGGTGCTTGCACTCAAGGTATGGAGATACAACTTGTGTTGTGTTCATGTAGATGTGTAACTGATCATAAGAGCCTTCAGTATGTGTTCACCTAGAAAAAGTTAAATCTTCGCTAGATAAGAGGGCTTGAGTTCCTTAAAGATTATGATATGAGTGTGCCTTACAATCCTGGTAAGGAAAATGTAGTAAAAGCTGCTCTTAGTATATTATTTATAGGTAGTTTAGCCCATGTTGAGGAATAAAGGAAGGAGCTAGTGAAGGATGTTAACATGCTTGCTTAATTATGAGTTTTCCTTATGAGCATATCACACAGTGGTGTAATAGTTTTGAATTGGAAAAAATCTTCTTTGGTAGTGGAGGTTAAGGAAAGTCAAGACAGTGTTCCAATCTTGCTTGAACTTAAGGGTGCAGTCCACAATCAGAGAGTGGAGCTTTTATCCCAAGGGGGAGATGCGGTACTTTGCTACTAGGGTAGATTGTGTGTTCGTGATGTGGATGAGTTGAGAAAGAATATCCGTGCAGAAGCGTATAATTCAAGATACTCTATTCATCCAGGTGCCACTAAGATGTACCTCGACCTGCGGGAAGCCTATTGGTGGAATGGCGTGAAGAGGTATAAAGCATATATTGTAAGTGCCCTAATTTCTAGAAAGTCAAGGTAGAACATCAGAAACCAGGAGGTATGACTCAACTGGCTGATATTCCTACTTAGAAATGGGATGTGATCAATATGAATTTAATCACAGGGTTACCTCATACTCGCAGACAGCATGACTTAATTTGGTTAATATTTGATAGGATGACTAAGTCTTCTCGCTTTTTAGCGGTCAAAACTATAGATTCGGAAGAGGACTATGCCAAACTTTACACTAATGAAATTGTGAGGTTGCATCAGGTTGCTTTCTCTATTATCTAATATAGAGGTCCTCAGTTTACCCCTCATTTCAAGAATTCATTTCAAAAGGGTCTTGGCACTCATGTTAACCTTAGTACAACATTTCATCCACAGACAGATGGGCAGGCAAAACGTACCATTCAGACCTTAGAGGATATGTTGAGAGCTTGTATGATCGATTTCAAGGGTAGTTGGAATGATCACCTCATCTAATTGAGTTCACCTACAATAATAGCTAACGTTCAAGCATTCAAATGGTACCTGATGAAGCTTTGTATAGGTGTAGATGTAGATCTCCTGTTGGTTGGTTTGAAGTAGGTGAATCAACTTTGATAGGGCTAGATTTAGTCCTTTATTCTATGGAGAAAGTGCAAATCATTAGAGATAGACATAAGACAAACCCAAAGTCATCAAAAATCTTATGCATATGTAAGGAGAAGGGAACTAGAGTTCCAACTTGATGATTATGTTTTCTTGAAAGTCTCACCTATGAACGGGGTGATGAGATTTGGCAAAAAAGGGAAACTCAGTCCTAGATATGTAGGCCATTACATGATCTTGAAAAGGATTGGCAAGGTGTCATATAAATAAGATTTACAGGAAGACTTAGCAGTAGTGCATCTGGTCATCCACATCTCGCTCTTGAAGAATTGTGTGGGTGACCCAGCCTCTATAGTGCCATTAGAGAGTGTGTAGGTGAAAGATAGTCTTTCATATCAGGATGTACCAGTTGAGATTCTTGACCATCACATTAGAAGGTTGAGAAATAATAAAGTCTCTTCAGTTAAGGTTTTGTGAAGAAGTGAGTCCGTAGAGGGAGCTACTTGGGAAGCGAAAGCAGCCATGAAATCCAAGAATATTGACCTCTCTCCTTCCGATATTACTCCAGCTTGAGGTAATAGTTCCCCTTCAGTTTTAAGTCATTAAATCTATAATTAAACCTTCGAATCATGTTCCCTCACTTTTTACTTGCTTTTTCAGAGTATTTGCATGTTCGCAGAACTCAATTCAGTCAGAAACTTAGTTCTCAGCGTTTGGTAGTAGGGTATGCACCTCTCTCCCTTCAACTAGTTTAGTCTTCATTCGAGGATGAATGTTCCCAAGGGGATTATAATGTAAAACCTCGTATCCTAAATATACCAAAAGCAAGTTTTCAAATAGTCTGCAGGTGTAATTGATGATGGCCATCGACGGACCATAGCCTAACCCATGGTCCGTCGTGCACATTCGGCGGTGGAGTCAGAAACCCCAAAAATCTAAGTCTAGAAAAATTTGAATTTGACTAAAAGTCGAACCATGGATGTACCTACGGTCCATAGTCTGTGTCCTTCGATCAATACCTCATTTATCACTGTCTGACAAGAACCATGATTGACCATCACTGTCCGTAGATGGACCTACGGAGCGTAGGCATGACCGTTGGTTGAAATTAGCAAACAATTAGAGGGAAAATGCACTTTTTCAACTTCAATTGATCATAAATCTTAGAATAAAATGAATTAAGTGTCCCATGACATACTCTCAGATAAATATTGAATTAGCTTTCCATAGCTACCGACTTCTCTAAAATCAGACCTTCGAATCAAATGTTATGCCCGTTTTAGTAAAGGCATGTCAAACAGACCTAACCTACGGACTCAAACGATGGACCGTCGATTGAACGACGGACCGTTAGTCCAGGTCATCATTTGATCCGACAATAAATAACTTAAGGGTCTTTTGTTCTTTTCCCACTTTGTTTTAACCCTAAGATACGTCGTTTTTACCCTAAATCATCAGATTTTAGTCAGTTTAAGCCTAAAAACATAACTAAACTTATCTAAGTCTAATCATTAAACAAAAACATAAAGAATTAGAAGCAAGAAAGGACAAAAAGGTCAAAAAGCCTATTTCAGAAAGCATCAAGGTTCCTTCAGTTCCAGCCCCAAAATCTAAATATTTTCTTGTTGATTTCATCACCAGGTATGTGGGATTTCACTGGTGGGTTCCTTTAACCCATTCGGTCCCTAGTTTTTAGTCAGTTCTTGATTTTCTTATCTCAATTAACCTAGATTTTCTAGAATTACGATTGAACTTCATGAATTTATTAAATATATGTTCAAATCAGAAAATCAAGTTAATATTCAGTTTATCGCATGAATTTCAAAACCCAAGCTTTGTATTTCTTTAGTTTTTGAATAACACATGCTAGGTCATATATTTCAGTTATTTCTTTATACATTCCTTTGTTATTAATGCATCATTATCAGATTAAATGTTGCATTCCCTGTTTTGATGTTTAGTTTTGAGCTACCTAGTATTTACAGAAACTAAGTCATAATCAGTTAGTTACATAGTTCATGGGAGTAGCATAATACCAAGTTGGATAGGGGTTTAGCCTACCCAATAGTCCCAGAACTACTAGCCAAGTAGGTTGTAAGTCCCCTCTGTGGGAATCTCACCAGCATGCCTTTATACCTCTTGCAGGGTATATTGGGTCCCCTCGATGGGGTGTATACATCGGACTCTACATTTAGCTCATGTGGTGTTATTATCGGTTATTAGTAGCTCCCGCAGTTCAATCAGACGTTCTTTTTTAACCATTTATCAGCATATTCAGTATTTAGTTTCATCATGTTAAAAATTAGTCATTGCATTCAATTAGCTCAGAAAATTTAGTATATGATGTTCAGATTATTATACTTGCTTTTGTGCTTGTTCATTTATATTTTATATCAGTTTGATTGTATCCTACATGCTCAGTTGCTTCACGTAGCATACTTTCTCTACATCTTCTCGTGATTTCATTCGGTCTTTTAGTCATTTTGTTTCAGTTTTGCTAGACTTAGGTAGGGCTTGTCCCAACATTTCTAGTCAATTAGAGGCTTATTTCAGACATAGTTAGTTTCAGCGTAGTACTAAGTTAATAACTTTTTTGGATTAAACTTATCATTATTTCATTTATCTCAGTTATAGAATATGGGTATTCCCTATCTTTTCAATTTAAACTATGATTTAGCTTCCGCATCAGTTATATTCTTTAGTATGCTCCTGATCATGCCACCATGGTTAGCTTGGGATCACTTTTGGTCCTAACTTTCTTGTCGCATCTCGGGGGTAGATCAGGGCGTGACACTTTTGGGATAGGTTCTAATGACTAGATATCACATTCTGAATTCATGTTTTTAAATCAGCACCTTCAACAATTATAGAACTAGTTATATTTGACATAAGTCTAATTTGTGACATGTTCAAATATAGGATTGTCCGACACATGTGCTTAGTGAAAGAATACGAAAATGGAAATTAAGGATCGAATGTGTGTTAATTGTATATCTTAAAAAATGAAAGAAGGCTTATCATAGTATACTAAAGAAAATAAGGCAATTGTTAACACAAGTAAATTATTTCTAGGTTAGGATCATTTTGTAAACCATATTCCTAGAAGTCAACAAGTTTATAGGAATATAAATAACAAATAAGTCAATGAAAATCCAGATGCTCAAAAACACCTAATCAGTACGTCAGAACTGACGTTTCATTGCATTTAAGTGGTACACTCATGGAATGTTTCTTTAGAAGAGATCTCAAGATCTAGTACAACACTGAATTGTTACAACGAAGCACTACTAGATGAAATTGCATGGGAAAATAACATAAGTTTTTTATAAGAAATAAAGGATTGTCTTTATAAGTTGTAAAAGTGTAGTTAAAAGTCTAACTCGGAGATTTTTAGAGTATATACTATAAATCATAGGTATAGACATAGTATTCTGACAATTTTTACAATTAAATAAATATCTAAGTGGAAGATTGTTAGGGTATATATTATTAACATGCATTTAGATGTAATTACATTATAGCAATAGTGATGGTTAAAAGTCTAAGTGGGAGATTGTTGGGATATATAACATTAACCATATGTTAAGATTATTTATTATAGAATAAATATTTTTCCAATTTTAATAGATCATATATTCGTTTATGGTGTTTATCTACTTATATTATAGATGAATTAATACATAGAGTTTTAGCTTATACACAGAGGATTAAATCATTAGTTTTTATACGTATAAATTTTTTTCACGATCAAGGATTGAAATTGTACGTGTCGTTGGTATAATTGAAGCACAAGACTGTATGTAGTTTATTTTTATCATGGAAATGGTATAGTTCCAAGTTCTTATGTTAGTGCATTTTATGTATTGAACGGGACCAAGTAAAGATAGTTGTTTTAGAGTAACTGACAAAAACATATTCTCTAAACTATTAAATGGACTTATATTCTTAATTTTGATATAACTATTATGAGCTGTATGCATTAATTCTTTGTGATTAATTAAAAGGTAAGATTATGAGATGGTCAATATGTCTGGTTAGTTTGATAATAAAAACATACATTGGTGAAATAATAAGTTAGTTGATGAAATTCATTTCTCGTTATAGATATTGATTCATATGCCTAATTTAGAAACTTATAAGTTTTCATCGTGTCAAACCTTCGAAGTAGATTTATAAATCCGACACATGAAATAAGTTAAGCAGTTCTCTAAAGGAAATTAATCATTAAGTTAAATTTGTCAGTAATTTAATTCATTGATTAGTATCTGAAATTTTATCATGGGAATTAATAAGTATTTAATGAGGAATTACGAAGTATAAATAGAGGAGTGCAATTACGAATTTATAGTTTAATGATTTGTAATTTATTAAGGTAAAAATAATTCAAAATAATGATTTATAATTATTTACATATTAGGAATCCTCAATAATTAATTTTGTGATCCCTCCAGCGTCCATATTTACCTAGAACTCAGAATCCTATTTGTAACGGAAAAAGCGAGATGAGCGCGAGTTTTCTTATATAAAGAAACATGCGTGTAATTTTCTAGTCGGATAAAAATAACATGTAATATCGTTCTCCTCTTCTGGACTGAGAAGGAATCTTTATAATTAGGGATTCTTCTACTCTAGATAGATTAATTAGTTTTCTATTCGATGCTTGCCCACCCAAGTATTGAGAAAGTTCAAATGTGAACTTGGGATCACTGTAGAAGGTCATAGTTATTGTCTATTTTGTAGATTCGCTTGAAAGTATATCTAACTTGGAAATTCACTTGAAGGCATGCACTCACGCTTCAAGAGGTATCTATCAAATTAAATTTTAACAAGTTTAAGTGTTATAGCATGATGATATGTTCTAGTATAAAAGGTATTGGTTATCTATTATTTATGTAGGCAGTAAATTTATTGATATACTTCCGTTGTGCATATATGTTTTCCAACAAGTCTGTCATGAAATTTCTTGTGGAGGGGACTTCTTTTAGCAATGTAAAGTCCAACGTACATCCTCGTCTATCTCATCCCATATATTGAAAGACCCCTTAATCTTTAAGCTTGTATGGTAGTTATATAAATCTATGTTATTTATAGATGAAACTTTTCAAAAAATGGTTATTATCAGCAATTCAAATAAGTTCATGAGGTCTTCATTGCTCTTGGAGACTAAAACCGCACTATTTGAGTAGAGGCTATCTAATTTTCTCAAACTCTTCACTTTCGTTGCCGCACTCTTGTAGACACAACATGTGTGTCGATGTGGGATCCATACCATATTTGATCAACCAATTTTGAGTAGGTTGACAAAAATTGACAAACAAATTTGAGGCATATAGTCAGTTATGTAATAAAAACAAAACTAAGGGGAAAATGAAGAAAATGGAATAGTGCGTCCGTAATAATTATTATGTAAGTCCCCTCTCATTTACTTCCTTATGGGATTATTCTTTTATCAACATTTTTACTCAAACAAGCTTGTATAATGTCATAAAATTTAGGCATATAACTCTATTTTAAATATTTGATTTATTTTGATCATGACGGGTCTTTCCCGCCCCAATTTTCATCATTACGTGCAATAAATTGTAAAGTAGGCCCAACTCTCAATACAAGATTTATGGAAAGAATGCGATCACAAGGCCCAATATACATTATGGGTATTAGATTGAAAGGTACATCATCTATGTAGGGACTTACAATAGCAAAAAGATACAATTAAAGATTGCTGGAAATTATGTCCAACATCAAACACGTTGCTTCATCATATTTAGAACATATGTTTCAATTTTTTGGAAATGTGCTATTTATATGCGGTTTGGATTTTGTAGATCATTGTGTAGTATATGTTTAGGAAGGGTAATAGGAATAAAATTCGCCGGTCACATGGTAAAATGGGAGCCAATAAGAACCATTATGGTTTTGTTTAAGTTTTATTTTTAGATAAATTAACTACCAGATGATTTGTTGTTCCAGTAAGGAAAGCTGAGAAAAGGCCCAAAATATAGTGTATATTATTTAAGGTCGAACACTAATGGTTATCAATCTTACCTAAATTAGTGCACATGTAGTCATAGTGATTTCGTCCATCTATAACTTACAGAATCTCGGTCATTATCATTATATAGACTAGATCTAGAGAAAATAGGACAATGTGTTGTTAGAATGAGTGAATGAAGTCACCGTTCTTCCTATGGAAACTAACATTAGTGTCCATGTCGCGGTGTATTAATACTCACAAAAAGAAATGATTCTACTTTTTTGCAATATATTCAGTATAGGTCAACTCTATTTCTAACCAGTGGAAAAATCAATTTTGTGTTCTAAATCGTATAAAATAAAATATAACCATCCGATAAATGAGTGAAAGTTGACCATTCTCCGATTGTTGTAGCTCCACCCTTGATAACAATGATATCAGCTGACCATTCCATACAAAAATTGAGCAGCCTGAAATCTTAAGATATTCTAAACATAAAGACTTAACAAAGACTACATTAAAATCTATACTTCTACGAGTTCATGGAACAATATGGCATGCATTTCAAGATAATTTAAAAAAAGCATTTATAAATATTCGGTCCCTTAAACTTGTCATGCTATTTTATTTAGACACTCGAACTAACTATTGCTCTAATTGAACAGTGCGACTTCTATTGAGTGTTTAAATTAGAAACTATCTATTTTAATATTGAAACTCTTTTCTATGTGTGTTCCCATGTATTTTAGGTAGTTAACCACATAAAATATTATACATTCTCCTTTAATTCTATGCATTTCCTTTGATAAGCCGCAAAAACTTAAGATGTTTTCAACTTAAGCTTGATGCATATAATTAAAGGATAACATATCTTATATTGTTAACTTAACAACATAATATACCAATGAAAACATGTGTAAAAATTTTTACAAAATTTGAATAGAAAGTGTGTAATATTTGAAAACTTTATTAGTCTTGGAGGTGTAACAACCCTCAAAATGAACTAGGTTAAACTAGAGCCTCTCATATGTGTAAAGAGTTAATAACTAGTTAATAATTTGGTAGAATGATAAACAAGAGCTTAGGGTCAGTTTTGAAGAGGTTAGAAGTCGAATATCAAAGAACAACCAAAACGTTCGAAAACTAGTCTTGTGTGTGCTAGTGTACTTTTGCATGCTTTATTTGTTGTTTGGTGTCTAAATTGAGTGTAAGGGAGATGAGATTATTTAAAAAAGAAAATTCCGGATACGACTCCCCAATGACCACCCTATGGGTCCTTCACAAGGACCCAAACATTGGCCTTGAAGCAACCAAAAGCAGTCCCAATCGATGCCCAAGTCTATGCCCAGTAGATTGGTTGATGCCCCATCAAATGGGGGAGTGTCTCCACATTATTCATGGGATCTTAGCCCCGGTGAGACGATTCTCTGACCAAAACCACGCCTAGCAGGATGGGTCATGGTTCCATCGATTCCCCATCATTTGGTAGCCATTGTTTGGCGTGCAATTTTCTTGCACGTCTCATCCAAGCGAGGGGTCAATTAGGAAATTCACCCCATGTCCTAGTTAACTAGTAGAAGGTTATTTTAAGTGTTTTTAGGCATTATTAGTTAGTTTATACACGTAAACCTAATTTTAGACTTCACTTTTATGAATCAAAATCTCCCTCCCAAGAAAAAACTCTCTTAAGACTCCATTGGAGCTTGAACTCAAGGTGAAGCTAGGATTGAAGATTTTCAATCGATTCTTCATCAAATTTCTTGGTTTTTATTCTATGAATGTATGGTAATTCATACTTTATTCGTCTCTCATTCAAGGAGACAATCCAAAGGCTTTTTCAAAAGGTTTGAAAATCCTTAACTCTTCTATTTCGAATTCTAAGCACAGTTCTAGCATGAAAATGTTTTAATGGATGAATAATGATGTTTTCAATATCATTGATGAACTTATGATTTATTAATCCATGATCATCCTAATTCTCAAATTTGTCTTATGAAATGGTTTTAATGAATGTGATTAGATAATGTGTGAATTATGTTTATAGTATGATATATAATGATTATCTACTGGAAATTATGCCTAATTATGATAAATTACGTAATGGTTATCAAGGCTTGGATGAAGGGTAAGTTGATCACAATTGTACTAGTCGCATTGAGCTGATCTTGAGTGGTATGATCCACTTATTGTGTCGGTGTTTACTTGATTTATATGGATGTATATGTGAATTGTGATTATGGCCTTGAATTCATTGAATGAGAAGTAAAGTGAAGTTATTTAGTATATGTATAGAGATCGTCTTATGAAGTTATGAATGTGTGTCTTGAAGATACTATATACAATTGAAGTATCATGTGAATGTGAAGTATGATTGTGTATGAATTATTATAAATGTAGTATGATCATGATTCGGATATAATTTTATGAATGATGGTGAGTTTCAGGAAAGTTCTCTAACATGTACTGACACACACAATTAATGAATGAATGAATGAAGCTAATTAAAAGGTAAAGAATGAGAGTCTATTGAGGGTTTTTCTCAATAGAACTATAATGAATGAAAAGGGGGATTTGGGCTGGACACTCTTCATGAGTTGAGATGTAGTGTCTAGTAGCAACCTCACTATTCCTAAGAGCTTTCGAAAGAATGAATGATAGGTTCGGGGTTGGATACTCTTTGGGAGTAGAGATGTAGTATCAAAAAGTAATCCTTAGAAATGAGTACTCGTCGTGAGTTGAGATTTAGTACTTGGTAGAAATCTCTTATCCTATATCTACTAAATGTAATGAATGTCTAAAACCCTTTGGGGACTTTGCTAAGCACTAAGATATTTTGAAGAAGGGTTGGATATTCTTCATAAGTAGAGATGTTGTATCAAATGTACCTCTTGAGATGAGTACTCTTTATGAGTTAAGATGTAGTACTTACAAGCAATAACCATATCCATTCACTATGCGCCATAATATGACTATTTATTGGAGATCCATCTAAAGGCTAAACGATTGACCCTACCTTAGGCAAGTTGGGATCTCTTATCAGTAGGGATTAATACTGGGATTCCATGTCAAGTTCTCATGGTCTATGTCGGTTGAATATATCCCCCACAAATGAATGTAATGAACTAGGTCTTCGTAAGGGTGTACTACTTAGGGTAGGTGGTGAAATGGGACACCATCTATGCATTGCACAAGTAGACATTTTGAGGGAGTCTTGATGTGTTGTTGTAATGAAAATGAATGAATAGATTACTATCTAATGTTAATGAAGCATGTCTATCTTATGTCTAATGTTGATTAAGGCTATATAATTGATTAAGATTAATGCTCCTAGTCTAGGATGATTCCTAAAGAATATTAACCGGAGTAGTAGAATGGAATGCTACATTCACATTGCCCTAGTGTAACTTGGGGGTTGTCTTAGAGGATGGCCTTTACGTGAAGTTCCTAAATGCATGAATGTTTCCTATAATTAATTGATGTTGACTTGTTGAGTTGAGATGAAGTATATTTATCCTTGGTAATCTTAATAATAAACTAGGTGTGTATTGAAGATGTTGTATGACAGATTTCTTCATGTCTTGCCTAGGTGATTCTTAGGATAACTTTGGATAGAGGGTTTAAGTGATTAATGGTTACTTGATGAATGTGGCTATATGTTGAGAATTATGAAATTGTTACCCTGTATGCTAATGATGATTTATATGATGTCCACTTCATGAAGTTTCTCCAAAAGAGCATGAAAAGTATGTTTCAACTAAAATTCTCTTTAAAGAATGTTTTTGCATATTGTAATACTTAGTAAATTATTTTAATAAATCCATATTCTTCTCTATTTCTACAATAATAGGTGGAAGGAAGTGAAGAAATCTAAATGTTCAAGCTTGGGAAGTAGAGTTCTCTCAAGTCTCTTGCTACATCCTTATATGTTCGACGACGAGGATGTTATGTTTAGTTTTCTTTATATTAAATACTTTAGTGACTTGTAGTGCTACTTGAATGATATTGTACATGTGATAAGATGATAATGAAGTGTGTCTTGTTTTGGTAGACCTATGTTCCTAGATTCATAAAGAATGTGAATATGAATTCTTGACTTAGCCGGCTAAACCACCTTTGTCATGAATGTGTATGTATAATTGAAATGTGACCTTGAACATAGTTAAGAGAGTCATTAACTAGGAAATTTCTTGAAAGGAGGTTATGATATCCTTAAATTTTGAAGTAGTAATGGTATCCTTTTTGTGTGAATGATGAACTTAAGGGTAGGTTGGCTGGAACGACATGAAAACATCCTTAAGAAAGTCATTGAGCCATCCTACTTTACCATTGTGTGGCAGCCCTAGTTGACCCTCTTTGATGAGGTGTATTATGATGTGGTTGTGACTTTAAAATTGTACCTATTCATATGCCCTTAAATTCAAGCACTCTATGAGAACAAAGGCTAGCACCGAGACAGTATTCTTGGGGAGTGTCTCCATTTGAGATGAGAATATAGCAAAAATAAACCCTTGATATTCATTAACCATGTGCATACATAGGATGTGTCCTAGTTCTACCCTTTGCAAGTTGAACACCCTCCATGAGAGTAGTGTTTAACTCTAGATTCCATGCCGAGATAGTATGGTCATTGTAGGTTATTCCTATTCTCATCATGTGGGTTACATTCCAGTATTGATATGTTTTGCAAAATTTTAGGTAGTGGAATAGGACGTTATCCAGACATTGCATGAGTAGGCTTCGAAGATTCTAATGTGTAGATTCCCTGGATCTTCTATAAGACCATTATGTGAAAATCCTTAATTGTTGAATATCTTCCAAATTATTTAATGAAGATACTGACTTGTTAAATGCATGTTGATGAAAAGTTACTTATGTAGAGAAGCTTTAAGGATCTCTTAGGTAGGCTTTGAGAGGGTGTATATGCAGTCTCTTATTTTCTTAGTTGGGTAAGTCTTGGAGTAATTCTAGGTAGGGAGTTAAATTGATGAAATGGGAATAATATTATCTTAGGTAGTCTAAAGGATCACTTTGGTGTGTGTGAAAGGGGTTGTATAGCGGTCACTTTATAACTCATTCAAGTAAGCCTTAGAATAACCTTTGGTAGGATGGTCTCATGTTTATGTGTGTTGAAGTGATATTTATGCTATATTACTCCTACCAAAGGTTATCCTAAGACTTACTTACGTAAGACAAGAAGAGACCGCTCATACACCCTCTTCAAGCACACCTAAGTAATCCTTATGACCACCTAAAGAAAGATAATTCCCTCTTCATCATTAGACTCCCTACACAAGGTTACCTTAAGACTCACTTGAGTAAGACATGAAGAGAACGTCATACGCCCTCTTCAAACCTATCTAAGCAATCCTCAAATCTTCCTTAGATAATAACCTTTCTATTCACATGCATCAACTTAAGTCATTATTATTCATTAAGAAAATTAAGATACAATTAAGAATTTAGAATACTTCACATAATGGTCTTGGAGGACCTAGGTTACCCTCATCCTTGCATCTTCAACGCCTACTCGTGCAATATATAGATTATGTCTCATTCCGTTACCTACATGTTGTAGAACTTCTCCAACACTAGAATGCATTCCACATGATGAGAATAGACATTAACCAACATAGACCACACTATCTAGGTATGGAATTCAAAGTCTACCCCTACTCTGAGGTGGGTGTTCTACTTACCAAGGGTAGAACTAGGACATATTCCATGTCGGCACATGGTTAAGGAATATTAAGGGTTCCCTTGTACTCTAATCTCATCTTAAGTAAAGTCACTACTACAAGAATATTCACTATGTGCTTAGCCTAGTTCTCATAGAGTAAGTTCATTCACGATAAGTCATATGAAAAGGTACCATATCTAGTCTTACCAAATCATAATACCCCTATCAAGGATGGGTCCACTAGGGCTGCCACTCTATGATTATAAGGATAGCTCTTTTGACTTTCTTAGAAATGGTTTCATGTCGTTCCAGCCAACCGATCCCTAAGTACATCATTCACTCAAGAAGGATTCTATTATGAATTTCAACTTCAAGGATTCTATAACCTTCTTCTATATTGAAGGTTCCAAGTTATTGACCTTCTTTGCATGTTCAGGTTCATATATCAATCATTCAAACACATGCATAACAAAGCCTTCTAAATTAAAAGTTCACATTCACACACTTACATATATCAAGTAGAGGGACATAGATCTTCCAATAAATACACAACATCATCATTTTATCACATATTTAATAATAGTCATGTACCATATAGGGACACCTAAGTCTACCTAACAAGATACACTAACAACACACATAGAGACATTATCATAGTCTATCATAACCAAATATAGTTAATTATTGAAAATCGTGCTTTCACCGCCCCTATACACTTATGCCGTATAATCCTTCACATAGATTACCTATACAATCTACAACACGATAATAACAAAATTCACATTATAATGCTGAACAAGGCAATCATCATAACAATAATAACACATAAACACCGTCACCATAAGAAGACCAATCAATACAATTCAATATAAATCCTACACAATATATAAGAATTAGGTCAACTTAAAACCTTTCCATCATCAACATCACCATCCCTTAGCCTTTTCAATCAATTCAATTCAGAAAGGCTCTTACCAATAGTCATATACACAATATTAAGCCAGCAATCAAACATACCAATGATCCAACAATATAAAATATGAATATCATAAAATTGAGGAAGCCTATAAAAAATTCTATTATGATGTATACATCATTCAATATCTCAATACAATCTACACAAGAATTCAATAAGATCAAGTCATGATCAGTTCACCCACTTTAGAGCCAAAAATAGGAATTCAAGAAAAGCATTGGTTCATACAATTATTTATCTAAATACATTCAGTTAACATAAATTATATCATAATACATTGATTCAAATCCTTTTATGCAAGAACCCATGGCTAGAACTCAAAATAGGACTTTATGGTTTGAGAAAGTCTTCAAAAATCATTTGGTATTTGACTCCTTAAATGGAAGAATAGTAAACGATGAAACACCATACCTATATTGAAGATTATCCATGAAATTGCTGAAGAATAAATGGATAAATAAATCTCCTAGTTCAACCTTGCGTCAAAGCTTCAATGGAGTCTAGAGTGAACTCATTTAGTTTTGGGGTTTTGTTTTTGAATAATGAGGTCTAAATTAGGTTCTTGGGTTGAAAACTTACCTAATATACCATAAAAGACCCAAAATAACATCCCATGAATTTATTTGTATTGTAGATGATTTCCCAAACTACCCCAGCCTTGGCCGAGACACCTGTAGAAAATTGCAGGTGTCAATCGGCATTAGCATTCATGGACCGTCGACCAACCAACGGACCGTCGACCAACCAACAAAAAATCCTGTAGGTCTGTGGTTTTTGTTAGAGGCTGCGGAAATGGGGTCTAAGATCCCACCACTAAGTGTGGATCCACGCCCCCAATTTATGGGGCGTCGATGGAGCTACTGATCGTGGTTTGAGGTCGTTGTTTTGGACTGCCTTGGGCAGTTTCAAGCAAAAGTTTAGATCCTCCGCAAGGACCCTTAGGGTGGTTGTTGGGGAGTCTTGCCCAGAAGTTTCAACAACAAATACATTCATGTACATTTTAGGAACTTCTCCTAATAATTTGAATTCCAAACAACACATCAAAAATGCAACGACACACTAGAACACACTAGCAAACATAGGCAAACTTTCGAACGTCTTAGACGTTCTGTGACGTTTCACTTCCAAACTCCTCAAACTTACGTCTCACACTTATATTCATCTTTTTTACATCTTATCAACTCATGTCGCACATGCTAGGCTCTAGTTAACCTATTTCACTTTTAAGAGTGTTACATTCTCCCCTACTTGGACAACATTCGTCCTCGAATGACAACGAAACACTTTCAACACTATCAAGAGATAAAGAATCAATACTAGAAGCTCATAACCATAAAAAACCATATATAATAAACACAGATAGGACTAACATAAGTTTTATATAATCAAGAGACTCAAACAAACAAGAAAGTAGGAACTAATCTACATCTTATCATGCAATAAGACTCTACCGTTTCATATCATATAGAAGAAACTTCCTTCTCCACATATTATCATGCTTTTATACCTTACTTATTATTATATTATAACCATTTTTCATGAAAACACAATTAAGTAATAATTTCAAATACCCAACCACAATCTAAGCACCCACTGGTACCGGCTAGACACTTCCCAAAGTACTTCTTCCCACAAGTGGAACAATTAGGCTTAACACCTTGAGAACCACTAAAACTCTCAAATATTTACATTAGGAGAACTATCCCCATCTTGATTTTTGATCCCTCACCTTAAAACCAGGTTGGCTTTGCTCATCGGATCTACCCCTTTTCAAATTTCTTGAAATACTATAAACTTTGGACGCTTGAATTTATTGTTCATACACCATAAGTCAATAAAGGTTCATGTCATTGTGGATCACGGCTGTACAACACTATTCTTTCACAAGTATGGCAACACCAGTCACAAACCTACTCATCTAAACTTTTCACAATAATAGAACAATAGTCTAATTCTCTTTTATGGAAACATACGAAAGACTAAATCTCTTCATATCCATCTTAGACACACTTAAAATTTTTGGGTCACAACTCATACATCAATAAAATGGAAAACCAAAATCTAATACAATCTCTTTTGAAAAAGGAAACTAAACATAACTATGTCCTCGAATCATATGAGGACATACCCAATTGGCTTGAGAGAATGTTATTCCCAAGCTTCACTTCTATGATACTACTTTGTTGACACCTACACCTTAAGAGATTAAAAACATATGGAATTATTACATTGAATGCACAATGTATGGTGAAATGCAATAAAACCATGCTAAACAGACATTTGATTTATTACATGCTTTTTATGCTCTTTTGGTAAAAACCTCATAAAAAAGTATAAGAACCAAAGTCACATCAATCTTCACATATAACACATATTCAAGTGATCTAAAATATACTACTATCATCACTTCGAAACCATATAAGCATTAGACCTCCTACCAAAGGTTTTCTTAAGACTTACTTAAGTAAGAAAGGAAGAGACCACCCATATACCCTCTTCAAGCACACCTAAGTAATCGTTATGACTACCTAAAGCAAAATTATTCCTATTTTCATTGTTAGACTCCCTACCATGGTTACTCTAAGACTCACTTGAGTAAGACATGAAAAGACTGCTCACACAACCTCTTCAATCCTACCTAAGCAATCCTCAAAGCTTCCTTAGATAAGAACCTTCCTATTCACATGCATTAACTTAAGTCTCTGTCATTCAATAATACAATTAAGCAGTTAGAAGACTTCACATAATGGTCTTGGAGGACCTAGGGAACCCTCATCCTAGCATCTTCAAAGCCTACGCATGCCATGTATAGATTGCGTCCCATTCCACTACCTACACATTGTTGAACTTCTCCAACACAAGAATGCATCCCACATGATGAGAATAGGCATTGATCGACACAGACCTAACTAGCTAGGTATGGAATCCGAGGTCTTTCCCTACTCTGAGGAGCGTGTTCTACTTGCCAAGGGTAAAATTAGGACATATCCCATGTTGTTACATGGTTAAGGAATATCAAGGGTTACATTGTACTCTACTCTCATCCTAAGTAGAGTCACTACCACAACCATATTCACTCGATTCTTAGCCTAGTTCTCATAGAGTAAGTTCATTCACAATAAGGCATATTAAAAGGTACCATATCTAGTCTTACCAAATCATAATAACCCTACCAAGGATGGGTCCACTAGGGCTACCACTCGATGGTTATAAGGATAGCTATTATGATTTCCTTCGAGATGGTTTCATGTCGTTCCATCCAACCTATACCTAAGTCGATCATTCACTCAAGAAGGATATCTTACGAATTTCAACTTCAAGGATTCAATTACCTACTTTTTATATTGAATATTCATAGTTATTGACCTTCTTTACATTTCATGGTCATATATCAATCATTCACACACACATAACAAAGGAGCTTAATCTTACTAAATCAAGAGTTCACATTCACACACTTGCATATATCAAGTAGAGGGACATAAGTCTACCAATAAAGACACAATATCATAATCTTTTCATATATTAAATAATATTCAAGTAACATATAGGACAACTAACTCTACCTAACAAGATACACTATCAACACATATAGAGAAATTATCATTGTCTATCATAATCACCTATAGATAATTAGATAAAATCTTGATTTCACCACCCATATACACTTATACCATATAATCCTTCACATAGATCACCTATATAATCTACAACATGTAATAACACAATTCACATAATAATGCCGACAAGGCCATCATCGTAACAATAATAACACATAAACACCTCCACCATAAGTGGACAAGATCAATCAACACAATTCAATATCAATCCTACTATTTATAGAAGAATTCGATAAACTTACTACCTTCCATCATCAACACCACCATCCCTTAGCCTTCTCAATCAATTCAATTCGCAAAGGCTCTTACCAATAGCTATATACACACTACTAAGACAACATACAAACCATATCAATGATCCAACAATATACAATATGAATATCATCAAATTGAGGCAGCCTATAAACAATTCTATCATGATCTATACATCATTCAAATCCCAATACAATCTACACAAGAATTCAATAAGTTCAAGTCATTATCAATTCACCCACTTTAGAGAAAAAAATAGGAAATCATGAAAAACATGGGTTCATAGAGTTTTTGAATTAAAGGCATTAACTTAACGTCAATTATATTATAAAACATTGATTCAAATCCTTTTATGCAATAACGCATGTATAGAACTCAAAACAAGACTTTATGGCTTGAGAAAGTCTTAGAAAATCATTTGGAATTTAACTCCTTCAATGGAAGAATAGATAAGGATTTAAAACCATACATATATTGAAAATTATCCAAGAAATTGGTGAAGAACCAATGAAGATATCAAGCTCCTAGCTCAACCTTGCTTCAAGCTACAATGGAGTCAAGGAAGAACTATTTTTGTTTTGGGGTTTTGTTTTTGAATAATGATGTCTAAGTTAGGGTCTTGGGTTATAAACTAACTTAATATAACCTAAAAGACCCTATATAACCACCCATGACTTTATTTGGATGTTAGGTGAATTTCCCAAATTACCACAGCCTTGGCCAAGATACTTGCAGAAAACTGCAGGCCTCAATCGACGTTAGCATTGACGGACCATGGACCAACCAACGAAATGTCATGCAGGTCTGTGGTTTTTGACAGAGTCTGTCAAATGGGGTATAATCTCCCATTACTAAGTGAAGATCCACACCCCAAGTCGAGGGGGCGTCGATGGAGCTACTGACTGTGGTTTGAGGTCGTTGTTTGGGACTGCCTTGGGCAGTTTCAAGCCAAAGTTTGGTGGTCCTTCGGGATTTGTTCCCAGATGTTTCACCCAATTACTTTCATCTAGATGTTAGGAATCCCTTCAATCACTTTGAACTCCAAACAACACGCAAAACATGCAAAGGCACACAAGAACACAGTAGAACACACAAAGGCAAACTTTCAAATGTCTTGGATGTTCTTTGATATTTCACTTCCAAACTACTCAAATTGACTTCTTAAACTCATATTCATAATTTTTACATGTTATCAGCTCATGGAACACATGTTAGGCTCTAGTTTAACGTAGTTCGTTTTAAAGGGTGTTATAACATAATTATGTGAAATTGATTTATATTTCTTACGCATAAATATATTCTATTATTTTCACAACCAATTTGTGTTTGTTTAGAATATTGTATAATTCCTCAACAAATTGCATTATTTCCACTATGTATACGATTTTTATTTTAAAATCTTGTATATCTATTTTTTTCATAGTAAATGTATATTTTTTTAGTATATTGTATCTTCCCTCAAATAATTGTATTATTTCCACCATGCATGCTAAAAAAAATTCAGAATCTTGTATCTTTTCATAAATCATATTCATATGAAATGACTAATTATATTGGGATAAAATCAATTATATTTTTGTAATACAAATAAAAAGATACATATGATAATCATATAATACAATTTTGATAACTAGGATACAAAATACCAATTTTAATTTTAATGGAAAAGTCAGCACATAAAATGTAAAAAAATATCGGTATACAATTATGATGAAAACATAATAAATAAGAAAGTTGATTTTTTCAAAATTATAAATGATGAGAATTTTAAGTGATATTTTTATTTTATTAAATATTATCTCCCTTGATTATCTCATTTCTGTTATTAAATAATTGTATTCTTGCAAATCAAACAAGAAAGTACATAAATTAGATGCATAACAAACTAAAATATTGACATTTTAAATATTATTAAATGTATGGCTAAGAGATCCTCTTAAATGTCAAAATATTTATATTTTGAAAATTTTCCTGTTAATTTATACACTTAGATTCCATAAACGCTTTGTGATCTTTAACCTTCACTTCAAAATTTCAATCATTAATATGTTGTTTTTTTAGAAATGATGTTGCTCAACTCAAATTTATCTCACAGTCTCTTCAAGAACAACAAAATATAACAATATCATTAATAAGGAGCCCTTCAACTAATTTACTACAATCAGTGTGTAGTTAAACAAATAAAGATTAAAAAATGACTCAATTATTGAAAAGCGTAAACTATAATGTATAGTGTGCTTTGTCTCTACAAAGTCCCATTACCCCTTAACAATATTTTGTTGGGTTTTTAAAGGTGTGAATGGAAAGTAAGAAATTGTGACTACATTAAAAAGTTGCGACTTTTATGAAGAGTTGCGATTTTTATGAAGAGTTGTTAATTTTTTGAAAAGTTGTAACTTTTATGAAGGACTGTGACCTTTCCCAAGTCATGTAACTTTTCATATGATTGTGACATTTATGATAAGTCACAATAAACATTTGTTCATACTATCCTTTGTTGTCTAGAAATAGAGGGATTTCCTCTAATTATATAACAAGTCGTTTTTGGACTTCTTCTTCTACTACTATATCTAGTATTTTAAGTGTACTTTATTATCGTTGAGGTTATTAGTGGATAGTGTTGGTATAGGTATAGATACACCGGTGATTAATATCGTTTCATCCTAAGAAGATATATTCCATTAACCTTGGGTACTTGAGGGAAATAAAATCCTTAAGGACATATTGTGCATTATGTGCATTCTGGGGGGTTGTCGATTTAAACCGCGTTTTTTGAACAACTTTCCTTATTTGAATTCCTTTTAATTTAGGACAATATTTGTTATAAATTGGGTGTAAAACCTCGTTTTTGGGGTTGGATTCTATTATTATTTTTCTTAGTTTGTTCTTGGAGATTTATTTTTTGCAACTTTTGCATTAATTCAAATTTCTAGATTTGTTTTTCAAGTGATTTTTGGGGTTTCAAGTTGAATTTTTGGATTTTCTTCGAATTTGTCAAAGTAAATTTATGATTGTTTATCAACTATGAATTGTGTTCTTCTATATATGGGTAACTTAATCCACAACTAGGGTTGTGGGAACCATCGGTGATTAACATAGTAAACCTAGCTTAATAACAATTACCAAATAGGTTATTGCGTGCATTGATAATATTTTCGCTTAGAATTCTTTTTAACGAGTGCATGCGTTAGAACTCGCCTTATTGCTACTTGCCGGACCAAGAAAGTAGTTAATAGGAAAAGAATTATCATATAGATTTATTAGTATACTACCTAATAGGCTAATCTCGATTGGTGTGAAGTAATAACTAAGTCATACATCGAATACGATGATTAATATGAAGTAAAGGTAAGGGTTAATAACTTAGACACACGTAGCTGGACCATGGTAAGGGATGAAATTCTTTAAATATAGGACCAAGGATTTAGAGATACCTAACTTATCACTTTGCATGCAAAACACTAGGGAAGAATTTTTATAGCGAGGGATACAGCGTTATGAACCTTTGGGGAAGACTTACACCCTAGTTTCTCTCACAATTTGATAAACACCAAAGATTTAATCATGTTACTTGTTTTACTTAGTAATATTAAAAGACTTTTGTTTCACAAAATTCTCCCTTTAATTTCCTGTATTCGAAAAGGACTTGACTAAATAGAAGTAATCGTACATTGAAGTTAAGTCTAAACCATTTTCCTCGTGAAATCGACCCCCATCTAATAGTTGGGTTCTTTACTGGATACAACCTCTTATACTTCTTTAAGGAGGTATAATTTGAGTGTATACAATTTTGGCATTGTTGTCGAGGAAAGTGACTTTTAGATTAACTTAAATAACATTATCGAATTTTACACAACAATTTCCTAATTTTAATTTTTTGTTTTGTTTTCGTTTCTCTTAGATTTAGCTCTAGTGTATGGCAAGTACACGGACCCGAGGAGAACCAATACTTCCATTCGATCCTGAACTGAATCGTACACTTTGAAAAATGAATAATCTGTAGAACCTAGCTAATCTAGGTAATGGGATCAATTGCCAGCTCCCACCACCGTTGATGCTCACAATTAAGTGGTTGTGGAAAATACAATTGATGATGCTTTGAGGATACAGCTTCCTATCCCACGCCCTCAAGAGTTCTATAGGGGCAATTTTTGTATCACTGATTCTGATGGGCCTCTTATCCTACCTCCTCTACAACAGGGTCACAAGTTCGTGGTAACTAGTAGTCTGATGCAGATGCTCACTGGAAGGGATTTGTTTTCATGGCTACCATTTGAGGATCCCCATGCTCACATAGCCAAACTAAGGTCGGTGTGCAAGAGTTATGTCGGGAGGCTAGAATTAGATATGAACATCATCGGGTTGAGAGTGTTTACTCTTTCACTAATTGGAGAGGCAACAATATGGTTTACTGAGTTGCCCTATAATTCTATCTATACCTTGGATCAGTTGAGAATGTATTCCTAGCACAGTACTACCCGGTTGCCAAAAAGCTCAACCACAAAGATGGAGTAAACAACTTTGTGCCACTACCTGGGGAGTCGTTAAGTAGCTCTTGTAACAGATTTACTTCTTACGTGAGAGGTGTCCCAAACCACTGCATTGATGATGATTTGCTGAAAGATTACTTCTATCGAGGATAAGATGATAATAATAAGGCAGTGCTTGATACTAGTGTGGGTGGTTCTTATGGTGAGTGCACATATGCAGAGATCGCAGAGAAGTTGCAGAAAATCTCTCGCAATAATAAGGCTTGGAGTACTAGAAAGTCGGATACTGGGAGAAACACCTTTGCAGTACAAGTTACACACAATCCGACCACATATGACATTCCTGAAGAGATGGCTCAAAGGAGAACTGATCTTGGGTTGGTATTAAAATATATCACTGGAGTGCAGAGAAGGTAAATGTAGTGAATGACTTGACTAAACCACCATCGCCAGCGGATGACTACTATTATGAAGAGGATACTTATGTAGTGAATGATTAGACGGGGGTTCCCAACCAAACACCCAAGGCTCCAATCAGGAGAATTGGTGTTAATGTCAAGGAAATCAAGGTCGGGGACTATGGGAATTACAATAGAGAGGTCCAATATGTTTGAAATGAAAACTACAACTGCGACAAAAACTTCAACCGGGGTAACTATGGTAACATAAATGATCGAAGTGGGCCCTATGTTCAACCTCAAAATCGGAAAGTTTCTCCTAGGGATGGTGGAGGTAGTATGGCGTGAGTTGAAGATATGTTGCAGAAGATAATGAGAAAGTTTGATGCTAGTGATGAGAATTCCAAGGAATTGAGAGGTGATTTGGCTAATATTGGTCAAAAGGTTGATGCACATGCAGTCTCAATTAAGCATCTTGAGTTACAAATGGCCCGATAGTCCACTACTGTGAACCCACGACAACCAGGTCATAGCAGTCAATATCGAGGATTCAAGGAAACTATTGATCCACCTATGTCGTATGTGCTAGAAGATGAGATGAGAAAAGATGAAGAGGTAGTGGAAATTAGTGGTGAATTGGTGGAAAAAACGGTGAAAGAAGCAGAGGTACCCCAAAAAGTGATCCCCACTCCTAGACCACCACCACCATTCTCTCTAGGATTGGTGAAGAAGATTGAGGATGGTAAATAACCGGTGTTTTATCACTATATTGAAAAAACTTTTTATCAATGTCCCTTTTATAGAAGCATTGGAGAAAATGCCCGATTATGCTAAGTTCATGAAGGATATGGTTACAAAAAAAAGAATGGTAAGTTTTGAGGATGATGACTGAATGCAGCATTGTAGTGTTATTGATACAAGGTCTCTTGTGCAGAAGAATGAAAATCCGAGTGATTTCACTATTCCATGTACCATCGACTTATTACACTTTTCTAAAGCACTATGTGATCTCGGTGCAAGCATAAATCTCATGCCTCTCTCCATTTATAAGAAATTGGGTTTGGGTGATCCAAAGACCACTAAAATGCAGTTATTGATGGTCGATCAAACAGTGAAGAGGCCCATTGGGATACTCCATGATGTGCTCGTGAAGGTGGAGTCATTTATATATCCGGCCATTTTTGTGATTCTTGACTATGAGGTAGATTTTGAGGTGCCTATTATTCTTGGGAGGTCGCTCCTTGCTTCTGGTCGCGCCATGGTTGATATGGGAAAAGGGTAGATGAATTTTAGGTTGAACAATGAAGAAGAAACTTTAAACATTTGTAGGTCCATGAAGCAGAGTGGTGAGCTCCAAATGGTAACTGCTATATCATACAGGGTTGAGAGTACGTCTAAGGTACAAATCGAAGAGAACCTTGGTGTTGAGGCACTAGCGGCAGTGATCATGCATTTTAAGAGTCGTGGTATTGAAGAGTATGGATCATTCGTTGTGGCACTTGAACGAGGTGAATATCGATCAGAACTAAAGAAATTGGAATTAGATATGAAGCATCGCGAGTGTCCACCCATGAGACAATCTATTGAGGAGGCTCCAAAACTAGAGCTTAAGGCTCTATCACCTCATCTGAGGTATGTTTTTTTGGGAAGAGACAACATTTTGCCGGTAATCATTGCATCGAATTTGAATGTGCACAAGTAGAGTGTTTGGTAGAAGTGTTTAAGAGGTTCAAATGAGACATTGGTTGGATTACTGCAAACATTATTGGGATCCCTCCCAGTATTTGTTCACAATAAATCCAACTCATGCTCGATCACAAGCCAAGTATTGAGCATGAGAAACAGTTGAATCCACTTATACAAGAGGTTGTAAATAAAGAGATCATTAAGTGATTAGATGTCGGAGTCATATACCCTATTGCAGATAGTAGTTGGGTATGCCTTGTTCAGTGTGTTTCCATAAATAGGGGAATGACAATAGTGCCCAATGAGATGAACGAGTTGGTTTCAATGAGGTCGGTGACTGAACGGAGAGTTTTTATGGATTACCGAAAACTGAATGCATGGATTGAGAAGGATCATTTCCCCATACCCTTCATAGACATGATGTTAGATAGACTCGCAAGAATAGGATGGTATTGTTTTCTTGATGGCTATTCGAGTTACAATCAAATCTCTATTGCCCCGGAGGATCAAGAGAAGACCACCTTTACTTGCCCTTATGGGATGTTCGCATTCAAGATGATGCCTTTTGGGTTGTGTAATGCACCGGCCACTTTCCAGAGATGCATGATGTCGATATTCTCCGACATGGTGGAGGACAATATTGAGGTGTTTATGGATGACTTTTCAGTGGATGATGACTCCGTTGGTCGAAGTCACTTGGACGAGGTTCTCAAAAGATGTGAAGATTGCAATCTTGTGCTGAATTGAGGGAAATGTTAACTTTTGGTGAAAGAAACTATAGTGTTGGTCCATCGAATCTCGGAGAAGGGGATAGAATTTGATCGAGCGAAAGTTGAAGTTATAGAGAAACTTCCTCCACCCAAATCTATAAAAGGTGTGAGAAGTTTTCTAGGACAATGTAGTCTTCTATCGGAGGTTTATTAAAGGTTTCTCAAAAATTACATATCCTCTATGAGAATTATTTGATAAGGAATGTAAATTATATTTTGATGAATCTTGTGTGAAGGCATTTGGAGAGTTGAAGGAGAAGTTGGTGTTCGCTCCTATAATTATTTACCCAGATTGGAGTAAGCCATTTGAGGTGATGTGTGATGCTAGTGGAGCTACTCTAGGTGTGGTATTGGGACAAAGACGGAATAAAATCCTTCACCAAATCTATTATGCAAGTAAGTCCCTAAATGAAGCACAAAAGAACTACATTTTGACTAAACAAGAGCTCCTTGCGGTGGTATTTGCTTTCAAAAAAATTCGCTCCTATTCTCTTGGCACGATTGTCATAGTGCATACTAACCACTCCATTATGAGGTATTTGATGGCAAATAAGGATGTGAAACCAAGGTTGATTAGATGCGTGCTACTATTGCAAGAGTTTGATTTTGAGGTGATAGATAGAAAAGGGACTGAAAATCAAATTGTCGATCACTGTCCAGATTAGAGGATGAAGCTATGTGAGAGTTGGGTGAAAAGGCTGAAATTGATATACCTTCCCCTATGAGCATGTATTGGCCACTTCTCATGATTTGATTTCATGGTTTGCTGATTTTGCAAATTATCTAGCTAGTGACATAGTCCCATCTGACTTGTCCTTCCATCAGAGGAAGAAGTTCGTGCATGATGTGAAAAAATTCTTTTGGGATGAGTCTTACTTATACCAGAGTTGTGCTGTTGGGCTTATTCGTCATTGCATGCCGGAAATGTAGATGCTAAGTGTTTTGGAGGCATGCCACTCCTCACCTGTGGGTGGGAATCATAGTGGTATCTGGACTACCCACAAGATTTTGCAGTGTGGGTATTATTGGCCAACCATTCACCAAGATGCTCTTGAGTTCGCCAAGTCATGTGATAGGTGCCAAACAGATGGAGGAATTTCGAAAAGGCAAGATATCCCTTTAAATATCATTCTACACATTAAGTTGTTCAATGTATGGGCATTGATTTTATGGGCCTGTTTGTGAGTTCTCATGGGATGAAATATATACTTGTGGTAGTGGACTACGTATCAAAATAGATGGAATCCATAGCTCTCTCAAACAATGAAGGGAAAAGTGTCACCGCATTTTGAGAAAAGAATATCTTCTCCAGATTTGGCACACAGAGGGCCATTATTAGTGATAGGGGATCTCACTTTTGCAATAAGTTTTTCAAAGGTATATTGGAGAAATATGGGGTTCGCCACAATGTGGCCACTCCGTACCATTCACAGACTAGTGGGCAAGTTGAGGTGTCCAATCGAGAGATCAAGCAAATCATGTCGAAAATAGTAAATGCTAATAGAATGGAGTGGTCAAGGAGGCTTGATGATAATATTTTGGCCTACGAACTGCATACAATACCCCCATAGGTATGTCTCTTTACCAACTGAAGATGGATTGGAATGAAGCAGTGGAGCAGATACTCAACGAGTTGAATGAGCTTGACGAGTTTCGCCTAAAAGCATACGAAAGTTTAGCCATATACAAAGAGAAGATGAAGAAGTAGCATGACCAAAAGATTGAAAAGCGAGAATTTGCGATTGGGAACTTGGTGCTTCTATCCAACACTAGGCTATGCTTGTTTCCGGGCAAACTCAAGTCCAAGTGGACTGGGCCGTTCCTTATCACTAAAGTATTTCCACATGGAGCGATTGAGTTTGAAAACAAGGAGGGTGCAAAGTTCACACTCAATGGCCGAAAAATCAAGATCTACCTAGGGCATGTGAAGAGTGTCCATGAAGTGGTTGAGGCATATTTCCTTGATGAAGTCTGAGTAATCAAGGTTCTTGCGTTGTGTCACGACGTTAAATCAAGAGCTTCTTGGGAGGCAACCCAAGGTGTATCATCTAGCCAACAATAGGTTTTTCTTTTCTTTGTAGGCATAGTTGCATTCTCTTGTTTCGTTTTTGTTTTACTCATCTTCATGTGTTACATTTTTTACTGTGTTGGGTAGAGAGTAGTTAAGGGTCCATGTCTCAAAAGTGTCCAGAAAAAAAACAAAAAAAGAATATCTTAATGGGTGTTCAATGTGCACGGATCAAACCCAAAGATTTCTACTACAGACTAATAGACAGACCGTCCATGGTGTCCGTAGAGCCCAGGTATGTCTGGAATTTGTCTAAGTCTGTGTGCAATCAACAATCCGTACACTAACTTATGGACCGTCAATGGGGTGTTGTCAGTCCAAAGAACCAGTGACCCAACCCAATCGGTTACACTAAAAGAAAACGATTCACTTAACCTCAAAAAATCATTTCGAATTCTTTCTAATCGTTTCCCTCCCCTTATTTCCTTCCTTTCCCGTCACATTGTCATACTTTCCCCTTCAATTTTCATCAGAATCTCCTAAAATCCCAAATTCCCCTACAATAATAAAACCCTCCCCTCCCCAATTTCTACTTTGTCTCTCTTGTTTTTCTCCCATCAATGTTCGAAGTCAGGCACATAATTTGTTGAGAAGATCACTCCCTCATTCAGTCCACTATTGTTTTCAGGTATTTCGATTCCCTTTGCTCAATGAATTCTCGTTCATTTGCTGATGGAAATGAAAAATCCATATGTGGGTCTTGACTTAGGGACAGAATTGCATGTTAACTTGTCAAATTATGGTTACTATGTCCCTTGGAATGATCAAAAGTAAATAATTTGGGGTGTAATCTGTGTAAAAACAGAATGATTGTTCACGTTCCAACTAAAGGTTTAATAGCACCGTAGAATTCGAGATTGTAACTTGCCCAATCCAAACCCTAATGATGAAGAATTAGTTGGTACTTGTTGTTATGTGTTTGTTGAACTAATGAAGGTCAAACCTCCACGACGTTCAAAAGATGTGCCTTGAATTGACCTTGTGTTTCTAGGCATGTTTCGTCGAGTTTTACGTGTTTGTTTTGGATGAAATTTATATGAGAGATGTTAAACTCATAGAGGATTGTATTTGGGTTGGAGACGTCCGGGAAATTATCCCAAGGACAAACTAAGGGTCCTTGAGGAAGGACCCATGTTGAACCAAAACTGTCCAAGACAGCCTCACCTACGGAAGCCAATCGACGATCGGTGGCCTGGTCGACGGTTCATTGGTGATGGGTGTGGGTAGGTACTTATACTGGGTGTCTAAGTTACCTGTACCAAGTCTTTGAACCCATTGACAAAGGACAGGACATCCCGTAAGGGGACCTACATCCCATCGATAGGCAGTTCATTGATGGCAAGTCCTTGTCCCCAGACAACAGATCAAAGGAAGGTCTATTGGTCAAAGAATGGGGCTTCGTTGGTATCGTGGGTTGAGACTCGGGATAGGGAAGTATGAGTATACACATCCAATCCCTAGACCAATTGACGGAGGGCAGCACGGTCCGATTGTGGACTGACGCCCCGTCGAAGGGGGATTCGTCTGCGAGTTTGTGCCTGCGTGCAGCTCAATCCCTAGACCAATTGACGGAGGGCAGCACGGTCCGATTTTGAGGTTTATTAAGGGTCTTTTGTGTATTTTAAACAAATATACAAGTATTTAACACTTAGAAGATTTCATTCTTCCAAACCAAAACCCCAAAATCCCTTAGAATTCTCACAAAGTCTCCATTGGAGTCCAAATTCAAGTAAGATATTGGTGTGACGTTTTGAGTGTAAATTCTTCATCAAAGTGAATAGTTATTATCATTGAGGTATGGCTTTTGATCCTTGAAACTTGTTTCATCAAGGAGCCCAACTCTCGAGATGTTTTCTAAAATTTTCGAAGCTAAATTGACCAATTTCATGATTCTACCATGGTTCTTGCATCAAATATTTTTAAAAATTTATTATGGATTAGATTGATGTCTTGTTGATAATTTAAACCTAAATTACCTTTGAATCTATGAATTTGGATGAACCCGTGTTTTTGACTAAGATGTGGGTTACTTGATAATTGACCTAATGTTGATGAATTCTTGTATATTTTCTTATGGGATTTCTAATGATGTAATAATTGTAGTAAGTTTAAATCTAGGTTGTGTTGTATTGATGAAGTTATATTGAATTTACCTAGTTCATTGATTATTGTAGTTTTTATGTTAAATTAATGGTTATGGACTTGGGTAAGGGTCTTGTGTTATCGAATTGAGTAAGTTAGCATTGAATTGAAGTATTGAGAATAATGTGGGGGTATGCTTCCCTATTTACTTCAACTTGATGTTATCTTTACTTCAATTCTATTGTGATTGGTATGGTCCACTTATGGTGGCAGTGTTAAGTGTTTTACTTGTAATTGATGTGGCCTTGTCAATGTTACTTTATCCATTATGATAATTCATGGCCTTGTTAGCAATTACTTGAAGTAATGTTATTGATTACTTTGATGATGTTATGATAGTTTATAGGATGACTTTAAGAAGTTAGGTTTGTTTCTAGGTGCTTCTAGAATGACTTGCATTATGAAGTATAAGTGAAGTATGTGGTGTCTTGTCTTGGTTGACTTGTGTCCCTTGCTTGATGTATATATGATTATGAATATGTTATGTCTTGATGTAGGGTGTTATAACTATTAGTATTGAATGTATGAATGACATGTGACGTTAAATGATGTTATGAGAGTCTTTTATGTAAAAACCTTGACTTAAGGGTAATGTTAAGATTGTTGAGTTTGTAAGTCATAATGGTAGGAATGATGAACTTAAGGTTAGTTGGCTGGAAAGGCTTCATATTAATCCTTAGGGGAGTCATCATGAGATTCTTGTATCCATTGTGAGGTAGCCATCGTGGACCTTCCTTGGTAGGGTAAATGTGATTAGGTTATGAACTAATTATGGAACCCTTTTATGTGAACATAATGTGTGAATTACTCTATGAGAAAGAAGGCTAACACCGAGTGAGTATGATAAGGGAAGTAGTTCTAGTTAAAGTATCAAACTAGAATACAAAGAAACCATTCATTTTCCTTAATCATGTGCTACATGGGATGTGTCCAATATCTACCATTGTCAAGTAGAACAACCTCATCGGAGTAGGATAGAACTCTGGATTCCATGTCTTTATATCATGGTCTGTATCCATTATTTCCTATTCTCATCATATGGAATACCCATTAGTATTTGATAAGTTTATGAGGTTTAGGTGGTGGTATAGGACGCTATCTATACATTGCACAATAGACTTTGAAGGTGTTATTTGGAGTTTCTAGGTATTGTCTAAGACCATTACTTGAATGTCCTTTATGTGATGTATGAGTCTCTTAATGAACTAATGAACTAATGACTTATGTTAATAATTATTATGTAATTGAGTAAGTACCTAATCTAAAGTTACTTAAGCGTTCCTAAACTAAAGTAAGAAGAGGGCATAAGGGATGATCTTTTCATTTCTTATCTTTGGAAATCTTGAGTATGACTCTAGTTAGGGAAGTTGGTTGATTTTTTGAACTTGATCTAAGCTTTAGGTACTCTTAAGAATTACTTAGATAATCTTGAAGATGTCATTATGGACGTTAATCTTGAAGAGATCACTATGGACGTTATCTTCTTGATTTACTTAGGTAAGTCTTTTATAGCCTTTGGAAGGAGAATGTCATATTTTATATATGTTGATATGTTTGATGTCTTGAAGCGTGTACGTGACTCATTATAAGTATTAATGATGATCATTTAGGCATTCCTAGAGAGGGTGTATGGGCGGTCTCTCTTTGTGTTGCTTAAGAGAGTATTATAATAGCTTTAAGTGGGATAATTACATGATAGGAGATGTCTAAATCTAAGGAGAAGAACTTCACTGTAACAGTGAAGTGAGTTCACTGTAAAGTGTACTCTAAAAATGTTCTAATTTGTTTAGATATTTTCTTAAGTATTTCTAAGTTGTTAAATGTTATTCTTATGATTAAAATATGATTTCTAAATGAAAAGATGCAGATTTCAACTAAATATCCGTTTTCATGATTTTTATACATTAAGCCATACTTAGTACATGTGGTTGTAGTAACTCCATGCTTTTATCTATCTATATAGTTCTTGGTAGATCAGGAGCTTTGAGAAGTTAAGACTTGGACCGTAGCATTTGTTCAAGAGAAGTTAAAGTATGTCCTCAATTGAATCGAGGGCATATATGTCTTTTATGTTTTCATTCATAGTATTGTAATAGACTGTGTATTTCTATAGTAGTGTTTTGTATGGGCCGTGTCCAAAGTATTCTTGTGTCTTAACATGATGAGATTGAGACTTAGTATTTCTATTACTTCTTTATGAAAGAGATTTTAAAGACTATGTTATGTTTTGTGAACAGTTTTAATCCCGCATTACTTTTCACTATGTATATGGATGAATGATATGAAAGGGTTTGTTTAAGACCTCCGAGAGGTCGAGTACGCCGGTCTCAATCCAAGATTGTGACATAACTTCTAGGTTGTGGCTTGGGATGTGTCAAAGTTTGTATCAGAGCATAGGTTGGTTAAAGTAGTATTAGGAATCAAGAAGTGTCATCAAGTCACATCTTGTAGAATCTTGACCATCGGTGTGAGTCGCAACACATCTATGGTCAAGAGGCTATAGGCCAATAGAATTTCCCTTCTTTTCTACTCCTATGTCGTGCGGTAGAGTAATTGTTATGATTATCCTTCTAATGAAAATCCTTGTTTCTAAAGGAGATGAATCCTAGAAGGATGGCCGCTAGAAGGTTAGAACAGGAGAGGGTGAATGATGAGATTCCTCCTCAAGTTGAGCAAGTTCCTCAAGGTGGGCAAGGAGTCCAAGGTGCTCAAGGTGATCAAGTGCCTCCCCAATGTGATCATGTTCCTAATGTGTAAGGAGGTATTGAGGTTCCGGAGATGTCCAATAGAGAGATTAGAGATGCTTTGATTGCTATCGCTTGAGCCATAACTACTCAAGCTAATTTGAATATGTTGCCTAGGGTTGTAGAGAGCACTATGACATCTAGGTTAAGATATTTTGTTAGGATGAATCCTCTCTAGGGTTGTGGATGAATCCTCCTCTCTTTCTTGGCACTAAGGTGGGAGAGGATCCCCAAGAGTTTTTTTATGGAATGTACAAGGTGTTAAGTGTTATAGGGGTTACATCTACGGAGAAGGCGGAGTTGTCTTCGTACCAATTGAGGTATGTTTCTCAAATATGGTACACTCAATGGAAGGACAATAGGTAAGAGGAGTCAGATCCTATTGAGTAGGAAGAATTTAAGGAAGCTTTTCTAGGAAAGTTCTTTCCTCGAGAGAGGAGAGAAGTTATCGTAGAAGAGTTTATCAATTCTAATCAAGTTAATATGAGTGTTCAGGATTACTCTTTGAAATTCTCAACATTGTCTAGGAATGTCCCTTCTCTTGTGTCCAATCCAAGGGATGAAATTGTCGCTTTGTTAACGGGGTAGTCGACTTAGTGATGGAAGAATGTCGTACCGCTATGCTACATGATGATATGACACTAGCTAGACTCATGATGTATGCCCAAATTGAAGAGTCTAAACCTAGGAGGATGGCTAAAAGCTTTAAAAGGAATGATGCTAATGACCAAGAGAAAACTAGGTTTAAGAAGAGAGTTCAAAATCAAATAGAATCTAGAATTACTAAGTTCAAGGTTGAGAAAGGAGGTGGTTCAAAGGATGGCAAGCCTACTTTTGCCAAATGTGGTAAGAAACATTATGGTGAGTGTCTATAGGGTACCGGGAGTTGCTTTCGTTATGGCAAGGAAGGACAAAAGGTGAGAGATTATCCTATGATTGGTTCTAGGGAACGAGAGGGTAAGCAAGTTGGTCCTAGTGTTCCAAATGAAAATGCTTCAACAAATAGGTGTTTCTATTCACTCCGGACTTGAGGAGAGAAGCGGAATGAGAGTGATGATGATGTTGGTAAGTTCTCTTTCTTTTGTTGTATTATGAGTTCCTTCTAAGTGGGGGAGTATGGTTAGTAAAAGGGATAGAATGTTATAAAAGATGTTCATGTGCATGATATTTAGGAGTTTTGTTGAAATTGAATTTCATTAACTCCTTCGATTGTGCATTTTATGAAGACATAATTATGTTGTAAGGTGTTGTTATGTAATTTTACCTTGCATACTAGTATGTTTATATCATGAATTTCCTAAAAGTTGCATTTTTAAAAAATTTGGTAAAATCACCGTAACATGGAAACTGCTCACTGTTAATTTTTTGGAAAAGTGACTATTTGATTATTTGGTATAAATTGTTGTAATATGGTTAGAACTTATGTATATAAGTATGATATTTATTATATAATTAGTTTTTACTATTTGGAATGAAGCATGTGACTTTTTGTGGCATAATGAGTTATAGAATTGCTTTCTAGCTTCTTTTTATGTTGCGATTCTCTTGACTATGTGAAGTTGATCTTTTCTTCTTGTTTATGTGTTGTATGGTATGGTTATTAACTATTACTTTAATCTCTATTCTTGGAAGTGTTCGGAGAGTGGCAAGTGTCATTCGAGGACGAATGTTGTCCAAGTGAGAAAGATAGTAAAACCTCAAAAATGACTTAGGTAAACTAGAGCTTAACATGTTTGTATTGATGTTATAAGGTCATAAATATTTCTAATATATGGTATATAGGGAGTAGCTAAAGTATTAGGTGCATTGGAAGTCAAACGTCAAGGGACGACTAAGACATTCGACGAATAAATCACCTATGTGCCTCATATGTGGTTCTATGTGTTTATGTGTGTTTCATGAGGTTTTAACGTCCTTAAATGAGTTATTATAGCATATATATGAATTGTGTCGAGTTTCATGAAGTTTGGAGGTCAAACATCCAAAAACGTCCATGACGGTCAAAAGATGTGACTTGAAATGACCTTGTGTGTCTAGGCATGTTTTGTCAACTTTTACGTGTTTGGTTTGGGTGAAATTTATGTGAGAGGTGTTAAACTCATAGACGATCAAATTTGGGTTGGAAATGTTTGGGAAATCATCCCCAAGGACCATCCAAGATTCCTTGAGGAAGGACCCATGTTGGTGGCAAAGACTGTCAAAGGTAGACTCACCTACGGAAGCCAATCGAAGGCCGGTGGCCTGATCGACGGTTTGTTGGTGATGGGCGTGGGTAGTTACTTATCCTGGGTGGATAACCTACCTGTCCCAAATCTCTGAACCCATCGACAAGGATAGGATGGCCCGTAAGTGGACCTACGTTCCATCGACGGGCAGTTCATCAATGGCAAGTCCTTGTTCCTAGACCACGAACAAAAGGACGGTACATTGGTCAAACGACGGGGAGTCGTTGGTCTCGTGGGTTGAGACTCAGGCTGTAGAAGGATGAGGATCCACATACAACCCCTGAATCAATTGATAGAGGGCAGCACGGTCCGTTTGTGGACTGATGCCACGTCGATTTTGGGGGAGTCATATGTGAGCTTGTGCCTTTATGCAGCTCACTATTAAGTGAGGCGTGAAATGGTAAATTCACCTCACTTTTAAATGGAAGGTTTGGCGGTTTATTAAGGGTCTTTTGGGTATTTTAAACAAGTAAATAAGTGTTTAACACTTAGAAGTTTTCATTCTTCCAAATCAAAATCCCAAAATCCCTTAGAATTCTCCCAAAGTCTCCATTGAAGTCTAAAATCAAGGAAGAGCTTGGTGTGACGTTTTGAGTTGAAATTCTTCATCAAAGTGAAGAATTATCATTATTGATGTATGAGTTTTGATCCTTGAATCTTGTTTCATAAAGGAGTCCAACTCTCAAGATGTTTTCTGATGTTTTCAAAGCTAAATTGACAAATTTCATGATTCTACCATGGGTTCTTGCATCAATTGTTTCTAAACGCTTATTATAAATTAGATTGATGTTGTATTGATTATTTTAGCATAAAATCACTATGAACCCATGAATTTGGATGAACCCTAGTTTTTTACTAAGATGTGGGTTACTTGATAATTGACCTAATGTTGATGAATTCTTGTGTAGTTTCTTGTGGGCTTTCTTATTATGTAATAATTGTAGTAAGTTGATATCTAGGTTGTGTTATATTGATGAATTTACAATGAATTTACCAAGTTCATTGATTATTGTAGTTTTATGTTGAATTGTTGGTTATGGCCTTGAATAAGGGTCTAGTGTTATCGAATTGAGTAAGTTAGCATTGAATTGAAGTTGAGGATGTTGTGGAAGTATGCTTCCCTATTTCCTTTAACTCAATTTTATTTATACTTCAATTCTATTGTGATTGTATGGTCCACTTATGGTGGCGGTGTTATGTGTTTTACTTGTAATTGATGTGGTCTTGTCGGCGTTACTTTATGCATTGTGATGATTCATGGCCTTGTTGGAAACTACTTGAAGTAATGTGATTATTTGTGTAGTTTGAATATATGAAGCATAACAATATCTATCTACATGTGAAGTCATATATGTATTCTCCTATTCATGTTGTTTTAGGTGATCATGTTAGACTATGACTTTGACATTATGTGTATCGTCTTAGGGTTGAGTCTTGGTTATTCCTACATAACAATATGAGTCTATATTGATTACTTTGATGATGTTATGATAGTTTATAGGATGACTTGAAGATGTTAGGTTTGTTTCTAGGTGCTTCTAGAATTACTTGCATTATGAGTTAAAAGTGAAGTGTGTGGTGTCCTGTCTTGGTTGACTTGTGTCCCTTTCTTGATGTATATATGATTATTAATATGTGATATATTTATTTAGGGTGTTAGAACACTTAGTATTGAATGTATGAATTACATGTGACCTTAAATGATATTATGAGAGTCTTTTATGTGAAAACCTTGACTTAATGGTAAGGTTAAGATTGTTGAAGTTGTAAGCCGTATTAGTATCCTTCAAAGTAAAGGAATGATGTACTTAAGGTTAGTTGGCTGTAACGGCATCATATTAATCCTTAGGGAAGTCATCATGAGCTTCTTGGCGCCATTGTGGGGTAGCCCTAGTGGACCTTCCTTTGTAGGGTAAATGTGATTGGGTTATGAACAAGTTATGGAACCCTTTTATGTGAACCTAATTTGTAAATTACTCTATGAAAAAGAAGGCTATCACCGAGTGAGTATGGTAAGGGAAGTAGTTCTAGTTAAAGTATGAGAATAGAATACAAAGAAACCCTTCATATTCCTTGACCATGTGCCTACATAGGATGTATGCAAGTTCTACCATTGGCAAGTAGAACAACCTCACTGGAGTAGGATAAAAATCCGGATTCCATGTATTGATATCATGGTCTATGTTGTTTATTGCCTATTCTCATCATATGGAATACCTATTAGCATTTGAGAAGTTTATGAGTTTTAGGTGGTGGTATGGGACGCTATATAGACATTGCACAATAGACTTTGAAGGTGTTATTTGGAGTTCCTAGGTCTTCTCTAAGACCATTACTTGAATGTCCTTTATGTGATGTATGAGTCTCTTAATGAACTAATGAACTAATGACTTATGTTAATAAGAAATATGTAAATGAATGAGTACCTAATCTAAATTGACTTAAGCATCCTTAGCTAAAGTGTGAAGAGGGCATAAGGGATGATCTCTTCGTGTCTTATCTTTGGAAGTCTTGAGGATGACTAGTCAGGGAAATTGGTTGATTTTGTGGACATGATCTAAGCTTTAGGTAGTCTAAAGAATTACTTAGGTAATCTTGAAGAGGTCACTATGGATGTTATCTTCTTGATTTACTTAAGTAGGTCTTTTGATAGCCTTTGGAAGAATAATGTCATATTATCTATATGTTGATATGTTTGATGTCTTGAAGTGTATATGTGACTCATTATAAGTAGTCTTGAGGATCATTTAAGCATGCCTAGAGAGGGTGTATGGGCGGTCTCTCTTTGTGTTTATTAAGTGAGTCTTAGGGTACTTTTAAGTGGGATACTTACATGCTAGGAGATGTCTAAATCTAAGGGGAAGAACTTCACTGTAACAGTGAATTAAGTCATTGTACAGTGAAGTAAGTTCACCGTAAAGTGTTCTCTAAAATTGTGCTAATTTGTGGAAATATTTTCTTACGTGTTTCTATGTTGTTAAATGTTGTTCTTATGATTAAAATATGATTTCTAAATGAAAAGATGCATATTTCTACTAAATGTCTGTTTTCATGATTTTTATGCATTAAGCCATACTTAGTACATGTGGTTGTAATAACTCCATGTTTTTATCTATTTATATAGTTCTTGGTAGGCGAGGAGCTTTGAGAAGTGAAGACTTGGACCGTAGCATTCGTTCAAGAGAAGTTGAAGTATGTCCTCACTTGACTCGAGGGCATATATGTCTTTTATGTTCTCATTCAAAGTATTGTAATAGACTAAGTATTTCAATAGTAGTATTTTGTATGGGTTGTGTCCCAAGTATTCTTGTGTCTTAAGATGATGAGATTGAGACTTAGTATTTTCTATTACTTTTATATGAAAGAGATTTTAAAGACTATGTTATGTTATGTGAAAAGTTTTAATTCCGCACTACTTTTCACTATGTACATGCATTTATTGATATGTAAGGGCTTGTATAAAATCTCCGTGATTTTGAGTACGCCGGAATCAACCCAAGATTGTGCCATATTTTCTAGGGAGTGGTCTCGAGATGTGACAGATTCATCAATGGGCTGTTCTGCACATCTGTCATTTCCAACTGCAGCCCTAATTTGCAAAAGATTAAAACTTATTCTAAGTGTCAGACGACGGAAGTGGACTACGGTTCGTTAATGATCGATGAGCCGTTCTTCACGTCCGTCGTTTCCAACTGAAAAATTTGTGGAATGAAGACTGAAAAAAATTCCTAAGTGTCAAACAATGGACACTATTTACAAACCACCAATTCATCAACGGGCCATCAATAGTGCCCGTCAATCAGTACTGCAATTCTGCAATGGACTGTGCAATATGTTTCAAGATTCTGTTTTGATTGTTTTTCTTGTGTAGTATGATTTCAATGAGACTAACAAATTGCTTTGTAGGAACATATGGCCCCCAAACAAGACATTGTCTATTCAAGATGTAGGTCCAAGTCTGTGGCACTATCCCATCTGATGATCGGCAATTCTGACGATGAGCAGGATCCAGAATATATTCACCTAGGTACCCTGGACCCCAACACGAGATGATAGAACCACTCGGGGCACCCCCAAGAAGGTCGCGTCTGGCGTAGTCACTGTCTCACAGTCTGATGAGTAGCGCACACTGGCTGTCATACCCGCTAGGTTTGCCTCGGGTTCTGAAAGAGAGCCTGGCTTTGAAGAGGCATCAGATTCACCATCGGCTCACTCTACGGGGTTGAATGAAGTCACTTCCTCCGGTTTCGGATCAAATGGAGCCACTCAACCAGTGATGCCTGCCCGCCATGCCTCGTCTTATAAGGCCCATAACTCAGAGTCTACTCTGGCACCCCAGGATGATGTCGCTGCAACAGTTCCTTATGAGACCAATCGATGGTGCATCAATGGTCAATATCAGATTTAAAAGCATGCAAAGATGTAGAACAACAAGATGGTGATGACTCGATTGGTGACAATCGAGCGAAGAGTTCTTACAAGGAGTCTTCTCACAGTCCCTGAGGTACATAGCTTGTTTACCCGCCACAAGCTTGAGTGGAGGGCTAGAAGTCTGGAGTCATATAGAGAGGAGGTTGTTAGAGAGTTCTACGCCTCATATATGGCGACTCTCAGAGGTTCTTTGGACAGGTGAGCGAAACCTGTCAAACAGGACCCACTAACCGAGATTTTAATTCGAGGGTGCCAGGACATTTCTCCTACCTCCATCCGCTGCTTCATGTACGATGGGCCCACTGGTGCCGCGAGGGTTCCCCTTACTCCGGAGTTTGAATATAGGTGAAATTTGGTCAAGAGTGTCCAGCTTAAGAGGAAAAGAGATCGGAGAGTGTCCACCAGGAGGTGGATCGCATAGCAACTGTCGGAGCGGAAGATTCAGGTTGTTCACCGGCGCCTTGATATGTTTGAGTTGCGGGTTCTTGCACGCCTAGCCCCCACCATTGACTTGAATACTCTTCAGGAAACTGTGGAGAGTTTGAGGGCGGATGTTGAAAGTATCCTAGAGATGAGGGGACCTGATCCTGAGACTGCACCCGTTGAGCTAGCGGAGGACACAATTTTGCTAAACTATTCACTGCACCACTGCACCACCTGAGCCACGTGAGTATGCCAAGAGGCATTATTCCAGCCGCACCACTAATAAAGATGATGCCCGTGTGAACAAGAATGAGCATATAGATCTTGAGGTGGGGAGGAGAGCCTCGTTGATAGATGAGGATACCAGTCAAATGAGGGCTCGAGACGTGGTTGTTAGGGTATCTAGTTCCAGACCTGAGGCTATTGAGGGGAGCACCACTGAGGGTGCGGAGATTGATGTGGGAACCACTGAGGGTGTCCCTACTACAGAGGTTTTGGGTTTCGAGAAACTGGACACGCCTGCTTGTTGATTGTCGGCTCTATGCGCCTCAGGTTTGCTTCACCTACCACCCTGTCTTTCTACTTTTTCTGCATTCAAGACAGTTTTGTTGGGGTGGGGTAAATGGAAAGTGAGTGTTAGGGTGAAGTGTGAATATCCCAACTCACGATCCTCTCTTAGGGTTTTCTTACCTATGTTATTTTTCCCCAAGAGACTGATTACTTTCCTGTTGAACTGCCATGTCGCAACTTGTACAAATTATGAAAGCGACACATGAATCATGATGGCTAAGCATAAATGATATCCTATTCTAAGAAAATTCTTGCATGAAAAAGTAGAATGTAGTTGAATGTGTTGGCTCTAATCATGACATAGAGATGCACCCATTGCATGACCCTCAATCTAACACTTAAAATAGGTGTCCGACAATCTTAAAGAGTAGCGAGGTGTCAAGAGTGTGTGAGGAAGTTTGATTGTTCCACAGTTGGTACCTATCTAGAACTTGCCTAGTTAAACCTGCAAAAGTAATCTGTGTTAGACAACGAGGAAAGGATCATAGGACCTTGTTCAAATTAGCAAACATCTAGCCTAAAGTAAAGTGAACCAAATGAAATTGTGATCCCTTTTTGATCCAAATATGTTGAGCCTATAATAGACCCTTTTTTTCACCAAATCACCTTCCCTTGGTATAATGTGTTGGCCCTGGTCCCTCCTTGGACATGTGAACCTCGACATAGGTGAAAAGCCTAAGTTGAGGATAACTAACATTGAAACTAATCTCGACTTTACCCTAACCCAACCTTGGGTAATGTGTACCTAGACTCATGGCAAAGTCATGAGTTGAGGGTGGATATGAAAAGCGTAATGTGGAAAAGAAAAACAAAACGCGATCAAAAGAGGTGACTCAGTCAAAATTATCAACTTAAAAAAAAAAAGACAAAAGAAAGAAAAAGAGTTGAAAAAAAAAGTTAAGAATCACTTCCACAAAGAACAAAGGGGAAGCAGGGCAAAAATAAAAACAAAATAAAAGTAGTGCATAAGAGATTATGAATGAGGTAGGACATTTAGCCGTAATGTCAATAAGGGCAAAAAGTCACTAAAATGTACCCATATGCACCATACCTGACCCTAAGCCTACGTTACAAGCCAGGAAAGTCCTATCGCAATACTAAGATTCTAATGTGGTGAACTAAGCTATGAAAATAAGGGCAAGCCTATGGCGACAAGTAGTAACTAGGTGTGAATTATTTTTTAGCGTGAGTGTTGAATAATGATCCTTATAGACAAAGTTAAAATCAATGTGTGAAAAAGGAGTATATATTTTGAAGTGATGGAACTAGTTGAAATATCGGAAAATTGGTACCTTGGCGAGAGGCAAAAGATTAGAGGTGTCGGTCAATAGTGATTTTATAACATGGTCTGATCCACATGAGTGAGCTTATCAAGCTTAAGAGTAAAAGCATGCACTAAAGAAACAAACAATATGGCATTGATATCCATGTCATTTCAAAAGCTCAAAATAGGATACTTTTGTATAAAGTGTTATGTTGAGTCATAGTGTGTCGCTTGAGGACAAACAATGAATTTAAGTTGAGGGTGTTGATGTACCATGATTTCACGATAATTTAAATGCTTTTTCCTTAAGATTGGTGTGTGTCTAGAGCCTTTTTGTAGAAGTTTTAATATATTTTTATCTTTGTTTTGCAAGAAAGGTGTCGAAAACCAAAACACAGAAGGCAACTGAGATTTATTGCAGAGGTGACCCAAGAAGGCCATCGACGGCCTGTTCTTCCATCGAAGGACCGTAGATGGTGACCATCGACTAAAGGTTCAGGAATCTGGAGAAACTCGGGGAGATTTGACCAAGTTTGAGGCTACGGAATGATCGACGGTCCATCGATTAATCGTCAATCTGATCAGAGAATGTCTCAATACCCGAAGTTGAAGAAAATCTAAGTATGGAACGACGAAAGTCATCAACGAACCGTGTTGTGGATCCGTCGATTGGATTAGAAAATATGCTAGTGTTAGGATAAAAAAAATATGCTAAGTTTGGACTTATGGAGGCAGTCGACGGTCCGTCGTTTCATCGACGAACTGCTTGTGGGGGTCGTCGATTGAAACCGGTTTTTTAGACAACTTTCCTTATTTGAATTCCTTTTACTTTAGTATAATATTTGTTATAAATAGGGTGTAAAACCTCATTTTTGGGATTGGATTCTATTACTATTTTTCTTACTTTGTTCTTGGAGATTTGTTTTTGCAACTTTGGCATTAGTTCAAATTTCGGGATTTGGTTTTCAAGTGATTTTTGTGGTTTCAAGTTGGATTTATGGATTTTGTTCAAATTTGTCAAAGTAAGTTCATGATTGTTTATCAACTATGAATTGTGCTCTTCTATGCATGCAAAGCACTAGGGAAGAATTGTTATAACGAGGGATACGGCGTTATGAACCTATGGGGAACACTTGTACCCTAGATTCTCTCACAATTTGATAAACACCAAAGATTTAATCATGTTACTTGTTTTACTTAGCAATATTAAAAGACTTTTGTTTCACAAATTCCCCCCTTTAATTTCTTGTTTTCAGAAAGTACTTGACTAAATAGAAGTAATTGTACATAGAAGTTAAGTCTAAACCATTTTCCCCGTGGGATCGACCCGAATCTAATAGTTGGTTTCTTTACTAGATATGACCTCTTATACTTCTTTAGGGAGGTATAATTTGAGCGTATCATTTTTAATATCTCTCGAATCACCTTCACCTTTTTCATAGCTAGGTGAAGTAGCTCTAGCCCTATTAACCCTACTTCACCAACTTTTAACCACCCAATAGGAGATCTACATCTTCTCCCATAAAGAGCGTCGATTGGAGACATTTTAATGCTCGAATGGAAATAATTGTTGTAATGAAACTCAATGAGAGGTATGTGATCATCTCAATTCCCCTTGAATCAATCACACAATCCTTAAGCATATCTTCTAAGGTCTAGATAGCACTCTCAACTTGCCCATCAGTCTGAGGATGAAAAACAGTGCTTCAGTTCACCTTTGAACCCAAACCTTTCTGGAAAGATTTCTATATTTATGTAGTAAATTGTGCACCTCTATATGAAATTACAGGAACTAGGACTCCATGAAGTCTCACCACCTCCTGAATGCATAACTTTTCATAATCCTCTGTAGAATGAGTATTCTTTACCGTCACAAAGTGGGACAATTTTGTCATTTTATCAACAATCACCCAAGTTGAATCATGCTGCCTGCGAGACCCTGGAATCCTATGATGAAGTCCATATTAATCAGACAGAAATTCTATATTCTATGCCAACCCTCCAAGCCTTTGGTGTTCTACTTAAACTTGCTGGAAAATCGGGCATTTGGCAACAAATTCAACAACGTGCTTCTTCATACCTTCCCACCAATATACCTATCTTAAATTGCGGTACTTCTTTGTGCAACCCAGATTAATGGAATATCTAGAGCTATGAGCTTCCTCCATGATCCACTCTTGGATTATAACCACTCTAGGTACACATAATCTAACTTGATACTGCATCACACCATCTACCCCTTGTTCAAAAGTTAATACTCTATTCTTATGAACATTTGCCTTCAAATCAAGCAAAATGGGGTTTTGGTCTTGTTTTTCTTTCACCTCTGACACTAATGATGATTCAGCCCCGTTGGTCACCTCTATTCCATATTTTGGTTAATCCATAAGTCTGACATCCCAACGTGAAAGTCTATGCACATTTTTGGCTAACTCTCTCTTTTCTTCCTCAACATGGGTGATACCCCTATGGATAACCTGCTTAAAGCATCATTAGACACATTAGCCTTACCTGGTGGTAATGAATACTCATGTCATAATCATTGAGTAATTCTAACCACCTCCTCTGTTGAGATTGAGCTCTTTCTAGGTGAACATATATTGTAGGCTCTTGTGATCAGTGAGTACATCAACATGAACGCCATACAAACAATGATGCCATATTTTCAAAGCAAAAACTACCGGAGCCAATTATAATTCATGGGTTGGATAATTCTTCTCATGAACCTTCAATTGTATTGATGCATAAGTTAAAACCTTGTCGTTCTGCATTAACATACAGCCCAGCACAAGTCTAGATGCATCACAGTACACCGCAAAACCTTGAGTACCCTATGGTACAGCCAAGACAAGGGCAGTAGTCAACCTCTTCTTTAACTCTTGAAAGCTTTTTTCACAAGCTTCAGACCTATGAAACATAACTATTTTCTGAGTCAACCTGGTCAAAGGAGATGAGATAGATGGAGTCACCTCAATAAACCTTCTATAGTATCCAAAAAAACCTAAGAAACTCCTTATATCCGTTGGAGACATAGGTCTAGGACATCTTTTAACTGATTCTATCTTTTGGGTATCAACTCTAATCCCATCACCGAAAACTATATGGCTTGAGAATGCCACAGATTTAAAACAAAACTCAAAATTTGAGAATTTAACATATAATTCTTTATTTTTCAAAGTCTGAAGGATAATCCTGAGATGACTATCAAGGTTTTCTCTATTCCTTGAATAGATTAGTATGTCATCTATGAAGACAATAACAAACATATCCAAATAAGGTTTGAAGATTCTGTTTATAAGGTCCATGAACACTGCTGGTGCATAATTTAAACCAAATAACATGTCGAAAAACTCATAATGCCCATATCTGATTATAAAATTTGTGTTTGGAATATCACATTCCCTAGCTTTCAACTAATGGTAGCCAAATCTGATGTCTATTTTTGAAAAACATGTGGCACTTTGAAGTGATTAAAAAGATCATCTATCCTTAGGAAAAGGATACTTATTCTTGATGTTATTCTTATTCAGTTGACGGTAATCTATACATATTTGAAGGGAACCATCTTTCCTTCTTACAAACAAGACCGGAGCGCCCCAAGGTGGAACACTTAGTCGAATGTAACCCTTATCTAACAGATCTTTCAACTGTTCTTTCAACTCTTTTAACTCTGTTGGTGCCATTTTATATAGAGGAATACAGATAGGACAAGTATCTGGAATGATGTCCATGTCGAAGTCTATTGCTCTCTTAGAAAGGACTCTAGGTAGATCATCAGGGAAGAATTCTCAAAACTTCTTTACTATAGAAACTAATTGAAGGAAAGGTACATTAGCACTTGAGTCATTAACTCAGACTAAGTGATAGATACATCTATTTCAATTTAACTTTCTCGACTTAAGGTACGAAATGAACGATCCTTATCCACTGTTGAACTACTACTATATTTTATAACTGGCTCATTAGGAATCTGAAACTTAACAACTCGAGTTCTACTATTTATTGGTGTATAAAGGGCATTAAGTCAGTCCATACCTAGAATGATATCAAAATCTACCATGTGTTTCTCCACAGGGTTAGCCATGGTGTTCTTGTGATTGGTGGAAATAGGGCAATCATGATAGACTCTTTCTGCTAGAATAAACCCTCTAACAGATGTAGAAACAGAAACGGTTCACAAAGTTTCTCAGGAAGAATTTCAAACTTGTTTTCAACATAAGGAGTTGTAAAAGAAAAACTTGCTCATGGGTGTAGCAAATCATAAACATCAAAACTAAAGACTTTGATCATACCAATGACAACATCTCGAGAGTTCTCTTACTCTTGGAGGCTAGTTATTACATAGAGGTAGTTTGCTGCTCCACCAGTACTAGAAGTTTCTCTTCTAGGTGCAACCCATTCTGTTGGAGCCACTGATGAAGATTGGGCTCTGTTGCCTAGATTTCCACTACCCTGCCTGTTCTTAGGACACTCTCTTATGAAGTGACCCTCTCGAGCATACTTAAAGAGACCTGTCTAGCACACTTAGCACGCGCAGAAGCCCAACTACCTCCATGTTCCACACCTCCCTGACACTTTGTTGTTTTAGGTCTGAAGTTCTGCAAATTCTGGCCATAACGCTCACCTATGTTTCTGGTGTTCGGAGCACTAGCAGATGATGGTGCAGGCCCTTTTGTTTCTAAATTGTGGCCGATTAGAACCATTTTTCTACTACCCAGACTCATTTAGCTTTCTTGCTTTTACACACTTCTCTATCCCTCATCTTCTCCTCTTCGACCTGCTTCACATAAACCATTAACATGTATATGGCCAAGTCACCTATCATCATCACAACCCTTCCCTCTTTGATTGATGCACAACCCAAGACAGCGACAACACAAACTCATTCTGCTCCTCATATCCTTAACCACTATAGGAGCATAGTGGGATAGCTGGGTGAACTTCAACCCATACTCATGCACACTCAAAGAGTCATTTCTCAGTTTAAGGAACTATCGTACCTTATCCTCTTTATATCTCAGTGGAAGAAATGCCCAAAGAAAGCCTCTTCAAAATAGGCCCAACTCGAATGTGGTGCATCTTAATCTTTGCCCTCGTTCCACAATTCGAACCAAGTCCTAGGCACATTTTTCAATTGATATTATCTAGCGCAACTCTTTCAACGTAAATAACATAAATCACATCAAAACCCTTCTTCAGTTCTTCAATGAAAGTCTCTGAATCCTCAGTAGTGCTTGAACCGGTGAAACTGGGAGGATTCATCCTCAAAAATTCACGATCCTTGAACTGTCAGTCTCTTCTTGCGTAGCTCCCCTTTGTTGTTCAACTAGATTTGTCACCACTTGGCTTAATATCTTGATAGCCTCATGGAACTCCGTGTTGGTGACTTCCCTTTGAGGTTGCGCTTCAGGTGCATTGGGCAACTTTGGTTCCTCTACATTCCTCCTAGATATAAGACCTCTTGTTACTCTTCGTGGACGCATGGTTATCTGAAACACGCTCAAGAACGAATTAGAGAGAAACTTTTAGAGATAAATTCTAACGTACAAAAAGGAATATGAAAGAAGCAAGGAATTCCTAAATGTTGTAGCCTCCTAATTATATATGTGGTGCGCTTCACACCGATAACTAGGACTCTACAGACACGGCTTCACAGACTCTGTAGGACTCTTGAACTCTGTTCTCTGATACCAATATTTTCACGCTCCGAGCCAACACCTTGGACAACGTCGGTACTTAATGAGCATTGTTGACCTTGAGCGAACCTTGGCTTGACTTACTTAACTCAGTAGAAGACTTAAGTCAATGACATAGTCTCATTCAATAGCTTAAAGAAAATAAGTTGGATAAAATGGCACTTAACTCTCATAATAGAATATCTGCAAAACAAATAGTGAGAGACTCATAATTTGTAAGACTTTCTATGAAGCCTCTATAATATTAAGATGGATGTTGGGACAGAACCTACAACATCCTATAAAAATAAAACCTAAAAGTAATAAATGTGTCTTCCAGAATGCAAGGAGGCTCACCACTGACTTCGAGTGCTCGGTTGGATCAATAAGGCATTAGATAGTGTTGATCTCGGTTACTCCCGTCTGCATCATGACATAATGCAGGACAATCGTTATAGTTCATTGAATGTATGAGTATGTGAGTTGGAATGCTAACAACAACTTAAGCTTGAAAAAGAGTAAGAAGGAACACCTACCTTAGCTCTGCTCAACTCATGAATAACTTGACTTGATATAAAGGAGAAAAGCACATGCAATATATAATAGAAGCTTGTAAAACAATGAAACACTGAGTTCGTTAAAGACAATGCAATAAAAAACTCAACTTAACTTATATATGAAGTAATATAGTTTCTGCGGGAGATTCCCTAACCTATGAGTGTAAGTGGTGATACAACGTCTTACCAACGCTTCAAGAATTGTCCCATACTTCTCCGTCATATAGAAATATTAAACTTAGTGGATCCACTAGCTTACATGCTTATCTAAAAAGTATGACATGTTAATACTCATGATGGTTACATGGTTTTCTTGGAGACTTGAGTTAATATGAACTCGCATCCCCACATCATTACTCAATACTACTCCCAAAATATACTTTAGTTCATGATTTTAAAGCAACTTCTTTCTTTAGTTTGAGATCATTACTCAATATTTAACCCAAAGGATCATTTGGAATTGGTTTTCCCTTTTCTTCCACAAATTTGAAAACATTTATAACTCTTAGGGAATATATAGTTCCCTTATAACTTTTGAGAAATGAACTCAAATCTTTACTCTTTACGTTGCTTGAAACTTGAGTCTTAAATGAACTCTTAGGAAATACTTAGTTCCATAATACTTTTGAGAAATGAACTCAAAATTTTACTCTTTAGCTTGAAACTTGAGACTTAAAACGAAGTTAAAATATTTGACAAAGACTCTTTAAACTTTAAGAAACTTTTGATTTGACTTACTTCTTAACTTCTAAACTTAAGTTTTCACTTCTTTGACTTTGATCCTAACTTTCGTTGAATTTGATAATGGATTCAAGGTTCATGATATCATGTTTATGGATGATTTCATGATATTTAGATGTACCTTAGAGTGTTGGAAACAACTAAGAAACATGGGTACATCACTTAAGAACTAGAACGAAAGAGTGGGGAATGAATGGGGTGAATTAACATCCTTGGCGCTTTAAGAGGCGTGGGGTGCAAAGCACCAAACTTCATAGGCCAAGTTAGGGTGCTCTGGCTGGTGTGACTTCCCAAGGCCTATGGATAGAGATTGTCTAGTGGATCTATGGGAGGCTCAGCATCCTAGGGCCCTAAGGACTGACGTTTAGACATTTCTCATTCATTTTTCATTTCTAAACCCTCTAAACTTCCATGATTCTTTACCCAAACACTTAGTATCATAAGCACCCTTAATACCCAATATATTTGACTTGAAAAACAACTTGGAAACAAGAATCAAATCAACAGTAGGGATGTAACAACTCAACCAACAAAAATTCAACAATGTTTTTCAAGAACTTCTGTATTTTTATCATTCAACAAACTCAAAGTTGATGAATTTAAACAAGTTGGTGTGTCGGTGAACTAACCCAACAAAAAAAGATCTCACATACCTTGATATGGATCACCTCCGATGAATTCCACTCACGATGTGATAATTTCTACCTGAATTGAGATGTATGGAATGATGATGAACTAGTCCAACACTGAAAGAACAAATATTCTTGGAGAAAATCGATGGGAACTTCAAAAACACTTGAACCCTAGCCTTTTCTCCTATTGGAGCCTTGTTCTAATTCTTCGAAGTGTTAAAGAACATGAAAAATGTTTTAACACTAATTAGAATCTTAATTAGGTAAGAAAAAAGTGGCTTAGGCTTAGAAGGGTGGGAGAAGTACAAACTACCCCTCTAAAAACGGTTGAGGTGCCTTTAAATAGAGGCTTCACTAAAATTAGCATATATCTTTACAATGAACTCGAAATGAAGTAAGCTTAGTGGTGTTGGAAAGAGGAATTGAAGACCTTACAGTTAAGAGGTAATGAGACACCTAATTCTTTATGTGGTTAAATATATGATTGTTTTAAGTTGACCAAAGTAGAACATAGGTCAAAACTTAATTGGTTAGGAAGCTTTCAACTCAAGTTTATGGTAGGGGATTCAGTAACCTTAATTTATATCCAAAATCATTCTCATACTAATTAATTGACCTTAGAATCTAATAATACATAAGAATAACTTGATACGACCTTCTACGTAATTCAAAAATGGTTTGGGACTTAACTTAGAAATTTTTGAGGTCTTACTTTACTAGGGTCTAATTCTTGTCAGGTGCTATTGTGGTTGATTCCCTCTATGGCGACTCACATCAGCCTAAATCAATTCAAATTTTACCAAATTGTCTCCTACCCCATTTTTTTTAATTGGCAGTGCATTTTCAAGAATTTTTGGTTTACGCATGAGGTGCCTCATGAATAACGACGAATCAACTCATGACAAATATGTAACAAAAGTGAGTATTTTATTTCATACAATAAGAAAATAACAAGTTATAGATATTTTTAATATTAAATAAAGACAGAAATTTTAGTTTCGTCCTTGAATTTGGCGAGAATTATTAGTTTCATCCCCGAACTATTGATTGCACTAAAAACAACTCTCTACTTGACTAACTATGTTTCAAGAAGTCCTTTTATGTCATGTAATATACCTATGTATATGTCATATCAATAGAAAATTTTATGTATATGTGCGTTAATAACACATTTCTCTGTATGACATGAGAGGAGTGTATTTCAGTTTAGTTAGTCAAGTAGAAGGGAGTTTTAAAGATTGTCAATAATTCCATGGCGAAATTGATAATTTATGCCAAATTCAAAAGTGTTCGAGTAGATCTAACAAATAGGGTTGGTGAGATAAGCCTTAAACAAATAAAAAAAAATATTATAAATAACAGATCATAGAACTTTACTTTCAGACACACAGTATTGTTCCTTTCCCTACATTATTTACCATTCCTAATTACCAGTGAGTAATTTTTTAGCATCTTATAAACGGATAAACTAACAGGATTATCTCATTTTGAATAGCTCAAAATAAATTCACTACTTTTACATAAACACATAACAATCTCTATGAAAACTACAATTCATTACTAGCTATTTTATTGAGATGATCTATTGAGTGATTTAGTACTCAGTATGATCATGTAAAATCTCATTACAGAAAGCCTTGAAATTCACATTTGATAAACCACTTTACTTCATAGCATGCTTAGACAAATCCCTCAATTTTATGGAATTCTTTCTCAATTTTTCTCCTTCCTCACCAAATTCCGCCGCGACTTTTATACCTCTTAAACTCATTTCTTTCCTCCATACAACCTTCACCAGCATTAACATTGAATCCATTCTTCGAAACACCTTCAACGAGCATTGCATTATATGCTTGGTCATTCTAGGTAGGACAGACCAGAACGGGCACCCCAAAAGCTATATCTCCAAAGTCAAATCCCACAAACAATGAGTCAGAAAATAATCAAGAGAAGGGTATTTCAGAAATTCAATGTGAAAGTATACCCTCACTTTTTTCCCCTTGTTTTATGGTTCATCTTTAAAACTCAACTTTTCTTTGGCTTTTCATCCGTTCTTCCTTCCCTTGTCACCCACAAAATTGTCCTCCCACAATTCAACATCCTCAAAAATTCCTCCATCAATTAACTTGATATCTCATAGAAACTATACTAATTCATTAATCATTAAATCAAATAAATACATATTATATTTTAATAATCTCTATCATATTGACTCCAAAAAAAATTGGCTTCAAGAAAAATTGATGGAATTGAAGACCCAATTCCCACAATAGCCACATTATTTCAAATCCTCAAAGCGTCAAATTCCAAATCATCGAAAGTGTTCACAAGAATTCTTGAATTTTCTTCACTATTTAATAACTTAATTTGCCTATTCTAGACTCCACTGCTTAATTGTTACTCACCACATCATCAAACACAAAAGAAGGAAACTCAGTGGTGACAGTCTTGGTAACTCTATCATTTTATTCTTAGAACTACAATTCTTAAAATAATTAGAATAATCAGCAAATCTAGAAATATAATAAATATAAAAACAATGGTTAGTTGGATCTAAAATATTGTAGATGGATATTAAGTATTTGAGCCATGAAACCAGATCAATCAATTAAATAGCGTAGATATCATGTGAAAAGGAGAATGTTCTTTGCGATTCATTTTCAATCAAATGTGGGTGTCAGAACCTAATGTATTGGGAGAAAGACCCATTTGTTGCATTGTTCATCAACCCCATCAAATCGGCCGCAGGAATGGTTGGACCAGGGGAAGCGAAGATGAAGACGATACTCGTTGTTATTTAGAACTAGATTATCTAGTTAAATTTCTGTCTCATACCACTATGGATTAATTAAATATGTGGCAACATATGTACAGAAATATATGGTGAAAAATGTTGTCTTTTGTCTTTTGTACTTATTTTCGAATATGTTTTTGGTAAAATATGTTTTTAAAACTATTCTGATTTTGACCATTCTTGAAATTCATCTGTGGAAAAACTCCTTCAATTACATCAACCATCTTCATTAATGACAAGTCGTCATTTTTATCCTTTTTTAAAAAAAAATTAAGTACTTGCAACTTTTCACATTCTTCAGAAGTGCCTCATTGTATTCATTACATTGGAAAATATTATATATATATATATATATATATATATATATATATATATATAAAAGAGAACAACAACTTAGGTCTTTTCATATAATTTTCTCCAAGGTGGGAAGGAAGAATAAGAAATCTTCAAAAATGACACTGAGAAAAAAAACTACATTGAATCCCTTCTGAGGGAACTAGTAATTGTTATCATTGAAAGGGTTGCTTCCTACTCCATAAAAGATTTAATGAGGGTTGAAATTAGGTGTATATGTATTAATAAATGTTTGTTCTTTAATTCCATTTGGTGACCATTAGAATTGATTTCTCAGTTCTAGGCTCCTAAATGAAGTCTCTAATGAACCTTCTATATAGCGGAAGGTGAACTTGTGCAACATTCCAGTGTTTATATGGTCGTCTTAATTTTATTGAAGATGCACTTCTTTCATGGAAAAGTATAGCGAATCGGGAATTTATAAGCCTTATACATAAAAGACATGGTAATTTAAATGTTTTTCGTATGATATTCATGTTTTTATCAATATATATTTTGCATTTTAAATGTGTTATTTCTTCTTTAGTATGATTTTTTCAAGCGTAGCGATATTAATGGATTGGGAATGCTTAAGCGAGCAGCAGACAGTGACGACAGTGGAGTAGAGTATGTGCTTTCCATAATTTCAATCTTTGAAGGCGGTGACTCCATGAGAGAAGGCACAAGTTTCATTGCTAACATGAGTATACCATGGATCAGACGATGTCCAGTATTTCTAATGTAATTTACATGGAAAGTTGTCAGAGGAACCTTATAAAATTGGAAAAAGACCAACTTGTTACACTGCTCATCAATTCTCTTTCACCACACATCGTTGTGACTTATGTTGTTATGATTTAGAATTAGATGAAGTAGTTAAATTTATGGGGTACTTTCTAAATTAATAAAATTTGGTTGAAGTTGACATTTTTCCATTTCTAAATTGTTCAATTCGTTGATTATCCCCTTCTTGATGTTTCATATGTACTAACATATGCAGCTTCTGTTGAAAATATTGCAACAAACTTAATATATATGCAACATATGTTTATCATAAAATGGGTCTTTTGGGGTTAATTCAATCAAATTATAACCTAATTCGATAGCCACTAATATATAGTCATACAACATGTCTAAGTAACAATTTATGGTCAAATACAACTACCTTTATTCGATTATATGAATTATAATTAGAAAGATTATTCTCTCACTAGTTCATCATACAATGACTAAGTAAATCTATATGATAGTTATATAACACCTCTTTAAATCGCTGTTCCAAGTGTTACACATATTTTTATTGCTTAATTATGATCTAAAATAATAAAATTTGGTCCAACTTCACATTTTTCCATTCCAAAATTGCTCAATTCGTCGATTAGCCCTTTCTTGATGTTTCACATGTGCCAACATATGCTGGTTATGTTGACAAAATTGCAACAGACCTAACATATGTGGCAACATATGAATATCATAAAATGGGTCCTTTTGGGGTTAATTAAACTAAATTGTAACCTAATTCGATATGTAACACTAATACATTGTCCTACAACATGTCTCAGTAATAAATTATGGTCCAATACAACTACCTTCATTCGATTCTATCAATTATATTTAGAAAGACTATCATCTCACTAGTTCATCATACAATGACGAAGTAAATTCATATGATAGTTATATAACACCCTTTTAAATTGTTGTTCCAAGTGTTATACCATATTTTTATTGCTTAACTATGGTCTAAAGTAATAAAATTTGGTCCAACTTGACATTTTTTTCATTCCTAAATCGCTCAATTTGTCTATTAGTCCCTTATTGATGTTTCATCTATGCCAACATATGAAATGTTGACAAAATTGCAGCAGGCCTGACATATGTGGGAACATATGAATATAATATAAGTACTTTATAAAACTGGTCCAATCACAGACAAGCCTAATCTGTAAAACTAAAACTAAAAAACTAAAACTAAAACTGGCTCAATCGATCAATTATTTCATTTCTAGAAGGGATATATATATATATATATATATATATATATATATATATATATATATATATATATATATATATATATATTATATATATATAGGTTTTCATTTTCATTTCAAGAATAGGGTTTTTAATTTCTTCTTCCTTGCCGGTTCGGTCTTAGCGCTTTCTCTCTCTCTCTCTCCGATACGACCTCTATCTTTGCGTGGTCTCCGTTCTCTCGAGTACATGGGATGTAATGATGTCATTTTATTTAATCAGTCTTTGATCTATCACTCTCTTGTATTCTTTGTTTTAACACGCAACTAATTTAATTGACCTTTGGTTAAATCAAATTTTCGGACTTTCCCGTATCTTTAAATCATTAATTTCAATATTACTGATTAGGTAAGAATGTGGTTCTTTGAAATATATATCTAATGAATTAGCTTTTTGTTTTTGTTACTTTTGATATGTGGCAAATGCAATACTAAATCGAACTTGTAATGATGAAAATGATATCATGTCGGTGTGAAAATCTATTGCAAACATGGAGACTTACTTTCAATGAAAACTTCATGGTAGAAAGACAATTGAGGTCATACTTTATCGCTCAGTTCTTAATATCTTTTTTAAAAACTGGTATAGAACTTGAGATCCAGGATTCTATCATTGGGATCATAGTATTCCGAGTATATATATATATATATATATATATATATATATATATATATATATATATATATATATATATATATATATATATATATATATATATATATAATGCATGAGGCTAAGGATTTCATCAATATACTGAAATAAAGAATAATGTTAAAGAGTAAATAAGAGTAGTCATTGAAACGATAAAACAAATGTGCATTATAAATTGAAGGATTATCCAGTCTTCCCACCAAACTTTTATGCTTTTCATGATACCTAAAATCTTGTCCTGTAAAAACTTGCATGTCGTATTGTATTTAAATATCCTTTGCACTCGTTAGACTCAACACTTTAGTTCTTTCTGCTACAGTCGCACACTTATAAAAATTCAAATTTTTGAACTCTTTCACTTCCTCTATTACAACTATTGGCAATTTCCCAAACATCTTCTTCTTTAGATTTGTATTGCCTTAGCAAAGGATTTTTTTCTTCCTCTTGGCCTGTGGAGTATATGGATGTCGAACATTCTCTGATATAATGTTCTTGACCACCCTCTTGTTTTTAAATTTATTGACATATTGACTCAATATTTGATGATACATTATTTCTTGCATTTCTCACAGAGAAAGCCACATATTCTGCAAGAGGTAGCCCCTTGATCTTGTCCAGCACCAACACTAGCATCAGCACAATCATCAATTCCGTCAAAAACAAATAATTCATTAACAACTCTGTCTCTTTTGATGGTTGGTGCTCTTGCAAATTTCATTTTGACTTTATCCACAACAAGATCAAATAAGGTTTCAACCAACCCTAGAGTAATTAGATAGGACATTTGCAATTTGTTTTTTGTTGGGACAAGCCATGGATGTACAACCTAAAATTATAAAAATGAGTTATCCGTTAGAATATTTGGGCCATATATTGCTACAGATATGTCATATGTCGCTACAGATGGGTGATATGTTTTCACATATGTGTCATATGTTTCTATAGACGTGTGATGGGTTGACAAATATGGGCATCTATAGCAACATTTGTGTCATATGTTGCTACAGATGTGTGACAGGTTGACACACATGGACATCTGTAGCAACATTTATGTCAAATGTTGCAACAGATGAATCATCTGTAGCAATATAAGAGTCATTTGTAGTAATATAAGAGTGTAAGAGGAGGGTTAGAAACATTTGGAATATGCCCATCTTTGATAGATTTTGTTTTTTATCTCAACTATCTCAATATCCTTGGAGATGAGATTTGTTCTTCTGCAATTACTTGATGGGTCAAATGAGGAATGACTTCAGGTGCCTAAGCCTATAAAAAAGTAAAACATATCACAAATTAAATCTTTGTTGTAAAATCAAGATTATAAGAAGAAGACAAGAGAAGTAGATGTAGGATAAGACTTTCTTCTTATTCAAGTATATGTAAATTTCATATTTATCTATTAAAATAGTGAATGAACAACCCTATTTATAGAGTGAGAAATCACTCCAAAGCTCACCATATTAAGTATCATAATAAATAGATACATTTTTATCCAAAAAGGTTCATGTAACCTAGTGAATATGAATGGTTGTTCATCTACTAACTTTATGGACTATCCACTTATTCAATAGATTTATAACAATCTTGAATTTTTCAATATAAATATAAAAATATTAAGAACATTTAGCTTTACTATGAAAGTTCATGGAAAGTCAAACATGTTACTGGTCTTTGCTCCTAAAGGTTTTAACAAGTATTTGAGAGTTAATTCAAAGCTCTCATGACCCCAAGGATAGTTGTTGAAATCCTCAATATCCTGACAGAAATTGACCCATTTAAGTAGTATATTGTTGTAAAGATCTTTCGCCAAAAGTATATTATATATAAATCATAGTAATCACAATTGCTTCTTGTGCTTCCTTGGTGTATCCTCATTTTCCAACAAATATATTAAGTTAGAATTATCGAAGCTTTTTCCAACTAGGGACATCAAGTCCTGCTCCTCAATTGACCGTTATTGTTGTCTTGCTTCTTCTTTTTTACTCTTTTATTTCTTCTATATGGTTTTTTTTTACAATGTATTCAGGGACGAGCTCAAGAGGAAGATGAAATTTTAACCCTGAAACTATGACAAACTCTCTTCTGCCAAAGAAGACTGACATGCCACAATAATTAATTAAAATATCATCCTCCTTTTCGGGATTTTTAAAAATGAACCATTTTTTTAAGTTTAAAACCGTGGTCATTTAAAAACGTGAAGTTGTATGATCGGGTAAATAAAGAAAATGACTGGTAAATTAAGAAAATGACTGAAACAACTATTTTTAAAAAAATCCTTCAATTGGTTTCTCTTAAGGATAGCCCTGAAGTTGTTGAAAGGTTTTCATGACTGACCTAATATTGCTATCAACATTAGTGTTAGGCTACAGATGCAGAGGAAAAGTGTATGCATTGATAATTTTAATCACATCATCATCCTCAACTTCATTTCTTTCATTTTCTTCTTCATGCACAACTACTTCTCTATTTTTTCCTCCTTCTTCCTCAACTACTTCTAGATTTTTTCCTTGTTCTTCCTCAACTTTGGTTTGTTTTCCCTCTTCTTGCTCAACTATATCTCTATTTTCTTCGTTATCTTCCTCCTCAACTTCTTATGCTCTTTCTCCATCATTAACAACATCATTTTTTTTTCTCTTTCTTCATATTCTTTTTGAAAAAAAACTGCTTCTATTTAAGAAGAAGAAACTGCTTCAGATGCAAGTTTTTCTAAAAGGGTGGTACTTTCATTCTTCTTCCTAGGAACTTTATCCTAGCCTTTTTCTGGATCTTTGTTGTGTCAGTTGTATCAATTTTTCTTTTGATAGGAGTCATTATATTTGTATCTTCAACCACAAAAATAAAATATTTGAATGTCACACATGACCTACAAGTGAAGTTTAGCTTTCTGAAATACACAACACAATATACAACAACACAAACAACAAATACGATTCAATGTCACACATGAACAAACAAATAAATCACAAAACCCTCCCTAAACCCTATCCAACGAACTACAAATGAAACTTTTTGAAATCAGAAAATGTTTCAAAAAAGAATAACTATCCAACTAAAAGAGTGATAAAACCACTAAAACAGGGCAAACAAGTAAGCATTTCAAAACCTGATTTAATATTACCTGAGAAGATATCAACGATAAATTTAAAAATGATGAGGAAAACGACATTTTATTGTAGAAGAGGATCACAACAGACTACCACTAATGTTTTAGAAGATATCGCAAGAATAATGATATGTGAACGAAGGAATAACGGAACGAGAGGAGGAGAAAAAAAGAAAACAAGAGAAAAGAAAAATTGATACTAGTAAAAATAAATAAAATTTGGAATATAAAACGACTTTTATAGAGTAGAAGAGAGAGGGAAAATCAAGTAATGATTGTACTGAAGCCGTTAATTTTTTTTAAAAAAAAATTGACAATTCAAAGTGTGACATATGTTGTATATACGTTCTGTTGGGGCACATACCACCTTTATGTGACATATGTTGTATAGTATAATGTTGTCACATATATCTTTTCCACACGTCTTCTTTCTGCGAAATATGTTGTCTTATGTATCCTTTCTTTTGGTACATATGCAGATAATTATGTGGTCTTTTTACAACAGAAGTTATATATGTTGTCACAAAATTGACATTTGTTCTAACAAAATCAAAATAATCATAAAAATCATTTATATTAATGTTATCAGCAAAAATTAACACTTCACTAATTGTTTTGCACAAGTTATCAACAAAAAAGTAACTTAGAATGATATAAATAACCACCTATCTAATCAATGATGTTAATCACAACATTTTCATCTATCTTTGATTTTTTAGGTGTAGGCATCTGTGGGTCTTCATTGTTACTAACATAGTCATTCCGAGCCTTTAAAATTTCATAATTCCATAAGATTGAAGCATATCTCATGCAAAGGGTTTTAGCACTAAGTCCACAAGATGGTACTTCTAGTCCATCACTTAAAAACTCAGCGCATGCAACGACGAAAAATCCACAATCTCTACATGGTATATCATCAATTAGAAAATAAAATAACATCACATTTTGGAAGTCGTAATACAAAAAAATAATGTGATACTTACAGAATATTGCTTTCTTGTTGGGCAATACCAATAACATGTCTGAATTCGAACGAGTGAGATTTGTTCCTTGGTAACATTCAAGAATTGACCAGTCAGTTCACTCTTTTTGCTCAAAAAATTCTCTTAACTCAAGGTACTTTGGCAATATTATAGGCAACCTTTGAATCTCGGTAACAATTTTCTGTTAGACCTAGATGAGGACATCAAATCATATATTTTTATTCATCGTTCCTTCAATGCAACGATTGTCAAGACCTAATGGAAGTCCCCGTTACTATTTACAGGGACATAAACATCATTTGTCAAGAGCCAATATAGTCCACAAGCTATATCAAACCCTTTCATAGTGCCAACAATTTTATCCTCATATTCAGGAACAACACTAGCATTGTCAATGTATGTTTTGAAAAAATAATTAGTAGTGGTATATCGATATTAAAAATGACTCTGTTAGTTCGACTTCTTATGCAAATAGTAAAAAATGGCATCCACATACTGCACGATGCATCAAACAAGTGTATCTTTTTTATCAATTTATTAGTATATATTCATGTATTAATCAAAACATAAAAGTGGACATGAATTTACCTCTTCAGTCCAATAATTATTGGGTTGAGACATTACGTAGAATCAGTCCTTATTCTTTGAAAATGCAACTACAAAATCAAGTTGATTAAAATCAAGTTTCGAACAATTGTCTAAGTAGTGATCGTCCTTGTCTCTTCTACAATTGTGTAATCATTATAAATAATTATGTAATGACCCGGAAGGTCATTTTTTTTAAAAAAATTGATTATTCTTTTAACTTGAGTTAATTAATTAATGAGTAATTGTAGATAATTGACTTAATTGATAATTAATGGACTAAAGTGATAATTTATTTAAAACCTTATAATATTTGATCCATATTTATCAAAAATAAGTTACTAGGGTTTGTCACATATAAACCATAATGCAGATTTGTCCGGCAGCAATCACTCTGAAAATTACCCATAATAATGGAAGGGCTGATGTAGATAAGAAGCTAATAAAATTCACCAAATAAATCGGCCAACCGAGTTAGCAACGAAGCCTATGAAAATAGCTATTCATAGGTAAAGCCTTGAAAAATTGTACGGTATTTTTGACACCAAATTCACAAGTAAAACTGTCTCTAATAGCAGTTGAATTGTTGTGGAAGAAGGATCATTGAAGTGAAGGATGAATTTTGTATACGGATGTTTGGTGGGCGTGTATTGGGGATGTCATGAAAAAGTTATGTGGTGGCACAGAAACTAAAAGGTTGGAAATTTCACATTGAACAGTACATATAAATGTCAAAGAGAGGAACCACATTCCCTTTCTGTTGTGAGTTCCCCACATAAACCAAAGCACAAAGAATCAAAGCTTGAGTATGGTACTAAAGTTTAGGAATTCTTGGTTGACTTGTGATAATATTAATGTAATATTGTGGCTTTTGAACAGTGAAGACAAATGGGTCTACAGGAAGAGATTTTTCAGAGGGGGCTGTGGCAGGCACACCCTCTACGATCCTTTCTCTTCAGATTGTTCAACTGAGAGGAATGTTGTATAGAGCTATGTACAAATGTTGGATAACAGGTACAAAGAGGGCACAAAAAGGAATAATACAGTCACTATCTCGGAGTTCCTCTATGCTGACTCAATTTTTTTGTTGAAACGAAGGATAGAAGACTAAGATATCTATGAGTCACGAGGTATACTTTTGGTTTTGTGGCAGTTTTCGGCTTCAAAACCAAATCTATATGTCTAACTTAGACCCATTAACTCGCCCAAATCTATAAAATCTTATTGTGATTATTTATTTGAATAGATTTCTTTGAGTTGGAAGTTCAACGAATAGGGAAGGCTCAAGTTCCGGAGTAAATTCTTATTTGATTCAAGCAAGTGAATTTCTAAACTCTTGTTAAGTGTATGAAATGCGTGTATTTCCTTGTGGTATATGTGGTATATGTTTGGGAGTAATGGGACTTAGTGATGGGTTGACTTCCACATTGATTAATTCTAATGATGAAAACAAAGGGTAATAAAAGGCAATGTCAATAATGGGTTGTGTGTGATGTGTTGATAATATCGAATAATTTGAAAGGCTTGTTGAATCATTGTTGATTGTAAATTGTGCAATGTTATGAAAATGGTGATATCTCCTTTGTTTCTGTGAACATGTCATTTGCATTATTTTGACACATAGTTGTGAAAAGTGTTATGTGCATTGAGAAAGAATGAGAACTTAAAGAGGATGTACCATTTCGAGGGACGTATCGCGCGCCGCGATGGATACTATATTTCAAGGGACGTATCGCGCGCCGCGATGGTTACTATTATCGAGGGTCGTGTCGTGCGCCGCGACAGATGCATGGACAGATATGTCCCCCATGGGTCCCGGACTGAGAGACAGCGGGTGTGTATCACTAGGTCAGACATGCATCATTATACTTGACATTGCATTCCATTACATTGCACATACTTATCATTGGTGATCTTGATATTGTGTTTTGTTGATCTAGTGACTGCCTTTCTGCGGAACTTGTGATTGATCAATATTGAGCTTGTTATTGCGGATATATAATTTGTTGAAGTATTGTTGTTGAGGATATGTAATTTGTTGAAGTTTTGTTGTTGAGGATATATAATTTGTCTAAGTGTTGTTGTTGAGCTACGTGATATGTAAACTGTGAGTTGTTAGGTTGGGTTGAATTTAATGCAGGTTGTAGTTGTGGAGATTTGGTTGAGGGTGGTAGGAGTACCCGTATTTCATCCCCTTAGCTTGTGTTTAGAGATTTTCTTGCTGAGTACCGTGTGGTTTGGTACTCACCCCTTGCTTCTACAAAACTTTTTGTAGGTTATGAGCCTGAATTTTTGTTATACTTGTCATTCTCTTCTTTTCCGAGGCTTCTTGGAGATTTGTGAGGTAGTTGTTTCCATTTCAGCAGACTTTCTTCTCCTTAATTATGATCTTGTTCTATTCTAGAAACAAGTTCATTTGAGACTTGAATTTTTCTTTTGAATCAATTGTAATACTTTAGAGGCTTGTACACGTGACTACCAGGTTTTGGGGTTTTTATTAAGTTACTTATATTTTATTTCCGCACTTTATTGTAATGGTTGAGTTTTAGGCTGACTTGTCTTGGTGGGATAAGACGAGTGTCATCGCGTCCATTTTTGGGTTGTGACAAATTATTTAGTGGACAAGAAGAAGAATACTAATAATAGTTGAACGACCTTATTTTTTGGCATGATACTTGTAAAGACTCTCATTTATTCATTGAGAGAAGGATGACATTAATTCATCTGGACCCCGCCGTCAATGTCAAAACCTTTAAATGGATATTGTCGCTTCACATCATAACTGACGACTTTGACTTTTTCTCTTTCTTTTTCGCTTTCGCTTTTTCAATGTGCTTTTTCTCCTCTTTTTACTTCTCTTTCTCCTTCTTCTTATCCTTCTCCTTTTGCTTCTCCTTCTCCTTCGACTCTTTTTCCTTCTCTTCCTTTGTCTTCTTCTCCTTCTCTTTCTTCTCACTAATTATAGAAAGTGTTTGGAAAATAATTTTTTTCAACTTCCTACACTTCAAAGGCTATGAAATTTTCTTGGATCTTTGAACATCAATATTATGAGACATTTTCTTAGAGATATCAGTGAGTTTTTTAACACAACTAATAAAATAATTATGTCGTTGCTCACATTCTTCGCATAGACAAAAAGAGCATTTTATGTTAGAAGAGGAAGCAAGACCAATAAAAAGATTGAGTTGTTGTCATGGATGAAGCTTTTTATATCATTTCATCAACAAGGTAAATAAAAAAAAGATTGAGAGTTTACAAATTCATTATAAAATAATAATAACATTATGCTGCCACGGATGAATCATATGTTGACACAAATATGTCTATTGTTGCCGAATATGAATTTTTTATTTAATTTTTTTAAAATGATTTGAATTAAATTTTAGAAGTTAAAAAATAAAATATAATCAAATTTACTTTATTACCTTTTTAAGAAAATATAAATAGATCTTGATGATTCTTTCACCGAAAACAAAAATCAAAATTTATTTGACCTCCTTCATTTAATTTGGAGAATAGTAAGAGGGGTTATCATTGTTGTGAGTGGGGAAGAAAGACATAAACCCCTCTGGGTTTCTGCTCAAAACGAAAAGCTTCAGTTGGATTGAAGAAGAAAGAATGGCTTCAGCCTATTTAAGCATGGGAGAAGCTCACAGACGAATTACTGACTTCCTCAATCGCTTCTCCGATGCTGTTTCATCTCAAGATGCCAAGTCTCTATGCCTTATTTTCTCTATCTCTTCAAATTCTTCTTTTCTCCTTTCTCTATCCGATGCCCTCATCACTTTCCAGGTAACTACGCGTTCAATTGTCCATTTTGATTGTTGTAGACACTTGTATGAATTAAACCTTCTAGTTTTCTTTTACAACTTAGGGCTTGAATCGGATTGATGATTCCTTTTTCTGGATGAAACTGCAGTAATTGCTTTGCTACTCATATTTTTCTACTGGGCTAAATTTCGCATTTGGGTTTCTTATACCTCTTTTTTGCTAATGGGACAGTAACATAGTGGGATAGATAGATGTAGTATGATATATGAATGGATGTTTTTGTAGATTGAAAAGACTCCTTAATTAAAATTCATGTCTCTAAAACAGGATGCTAGCAGAGTAATGAGACAAACTGATAGGTACTCTCAGTATGCAGATATACTACTCCCTCTATTTCGTGCTTTACAAAGTTATCGTCTCAAAAACTTGGTTGAATCTTACCAGGCTTTTGAAAAAGCTGCCAAGTAAGTTTAAACTTACTCTCCTTTATCCCATATCCCTTTTCCCGAATTCCCTGGGGAAATATTGATTTTGTGGACATTGCAGTGCATTTACTCAAGAGTTTCGCAACTGGGAATCTGCTTGGGCTTTGGAAGCCCTTTATGTCATTGCCTATGAAACTAGAATTCTAGCAGAAAGGGTAAGAGCTATTCTTGTTATATTTGGATTAGTAGAAGATTTATTGAGTTGACTAATATATGTTTCTAAATGTGTAGGCAGATAGAGAGTTGGCTTCTAATGGAAAAACACCTGAAAAGTTGAAAGGGGCTGGCTCATTTCTCATGAAAGTGTTTGGAGTCCTTGCTGGAAAAGGATCAAAACGTGTTGGAGCTTTGTACGTGACTTGCCAGCTTTTCAAAATTTATTTCAAGCTCGGAACAGTTCACTTGTGTAAAAGTGTTACAAGAAGCATTGAAACTGCCCGCATTTTCGATTTCGAGGAGTTTCCTCTTAGGGATAAGGTTACTTACATGTATTATACTGGACGGTTGGAGGTGTACAATGAAAATTTCTCTGCTGCTGATCATAAGCTATCATATGCTCTAAGCCATTGCAATCCTCGGAAAGAAAGAAATATAAGGTCTGTATAGATTCCTTTTATGTTTCGGGATTACATTGTTCCACTCATGAGAAGATATAATGGTAAGGAGATTATTGGATGAATATCCGGCAATGATACTAATTTTCTGCAATAAATGTTGGATTTTTACATTTAAGGTGTCGGTTTTCTTTTTCAAACAGGAAACCAGACACTATTACTGAGTGCATTGTTTTCATCTCATCGATTTTAGGCTTTTCTTTTCAGGATGATACTAAAATATCTGATACCTGTGAAGCTCTCAATAGGCATCTTACCTAAAACTTCGCTTTTGGAGAAGTACAATTTGACTGAGGTGTTGCATGTCTTCTGGTTCATATTTAATTTATTCAGCTTGAAATGTTGACATTTTTTTAGAATAGTCTAATGGCATGCATTTACTTGGCAATAGCTAGTCTAAAGAAGGTATGGCTGCTGATTTCTGTTTTCGGTTGAACATCACGGAGATTCTTATGCTGTTAAAATGGAGCCAAGAAGTATTGAATTGTCATACTTCCCAAGGATTTCATGAAAGGGTTTTCTGTTTATTAACTATAAGTGCTAGACATTAAATCTATTTTCTTCGTTTAGCTTTCAGACTCTTTTAACATTTGAAATTAATTCATTCAAGTTTCTGAGTTTTACTGACACAAAAATCTGTTAAAGTTACTGATGTGGCTTACTAGAGTTGCATATTCCATTTCTAAAGGTCCAAAGGGATTAATGATCTTCATTTCTCCATCATCTCCTCATTTCTGTTATCTTTCTTCCTTAATTTCCCTATGCTCTTAGATCCTCAAAATAACCCTATTCAGTTTATTGTTTTAATATCCTTTAGTGCTTAAACATGCACCTTGTGTATGGATAAGTAAGAGGTGTCGTTTACTTTAACACTGAAAAGCTGCTACTGTTTTACACCTTGGATTAAGTTGACTACTAGGATTTTGTAGGCTTTTAGTTAGCAGTCAAGACCTATCTAGTCACGTTACTATAAAATGAACTGGCTTGCAAGTTGGCCTGACCGCCATCGTCATAAAACAAAATTACTATAAAGTCAACTGGCCTGAGATATGCATTGAGTGCTGTTCAGGATCCATTGACAAGTACATTTGAAATTTCATTCTTTGGAAATAAGTCTACCAAGATTTTGATTCCATTTCCAATGGAATCTAATAATGATGCTTCCCTGATTTAACCTTGTGTTGAAATTCTCTTTAAAATGATTTTATGACATTTGACAGTATTCTATATATTGTATCTTCTACTGTCACAAATTTCAAGAGTCGGAATCAATTTCACTTTCATCTATTAAGTAAAGTTCTCCTTTAAATTAAAGTTCTCCTTTTAACTAAAGTTCAGCCTCCAATGCATCAACAAAATTGGTAGTGATTGGTACACCTAGACGGAGGTTTCTAGGAAGTAAGTGTTCACAGCGTCGCATACAAACTATTTGGCCTGAGAAACATTGTTTTTTTTTCCTTTTCTGTCCGTCCTTTAAAAAAAATAATGACGGTGTTCTGCGGCTTGCTCACACGTCGATTATTCCACCGGGTACTAGCTACCTCCCACCAAAACAAGTACCGGGTACCTCTGCCAAGGCTTAGGCAGAAGATAAAGAGAAAAACCCAGTGTTATTTTGTCTCTGCTTAGTTTGAACCTTAATTGCCAAGGTTTTCACCCACTTCATTGAATGCTAAGTCACACGTTTGAATGCAAATTATTTTTCCGTCTTTTTTCTTTCAATTGTCTTGATGATGTTAATTGCTTTTCCCCCTTTTTCATTTCTTTATTTTTTCCTTTTTTGTCTATTCTTTATTGACATACTTGTCTACCTTCAGTAGTATTTTCTCTTGCTTCGTTTGTTCCTGGTTCTCTGACATGAAATAATCGTACGGCATGCCATATTCTCTTTCTTAGAGCTCATCCCTGGAAAGTTAAAGAAATTGTTGGCATTGCATCAGCTGTATTTCTAGTTTAGAAAGACCTCAACACTGCTCTATGAGAAGCACCTGGGTCCTCTTTCTTCTATTAAAACAACATATTGTTTTGCGCTATTCAACTTATTTTTGAAAAATTAAAAGGATATTTGGTCCCATATGCGAAGTTCGTTGTGCCCTCAAACTCTTTCCTTCTTTCTTTCTTCCATTTTTGGATTTTTTTGAGGACTGTGTTTGCAAAGGATTCATCTGAAGAGGGTAAATTCTGAGAAGTTTGTCCAATGTAGAAGATCAATGTATTTAAACTATAAATCTAAGTTTCCTATTCAAAAAAGATGAAGAGGAAACAGTTTTCTTGTTTGATGATTTGGTTGCTATCATGGGAAATATCATATAGTCTTCTAGTGTTTTAATACAAGGAGGTGCATGCCCTATGAATCGAATGTGTGATTGTTTACTTTATGATGAGTAGATGTAGAAAACAATATTTTCATGTTGTGCATCTCACTCTCCTTTTCCTTTTTGAACTTATTTTTACAGTACAACAACATTGTGCTTGCCCTTAGAAGGGGGGATCTACGACTTCTTCGATGTGCTCTGCAGGAACATGAAGACCAGTATGTATATATTTCTTTTATATGCGAGCTGCATTATATTTGCATCTCCTAATAAAACTCCCATGACCAGGTTTTTAAGGTCTGGCGTTTATCTTGTCCTGGAGAAGCTAGAGCTCCAAGTTTACCAGCGGTTACTAAAGAAGATGTAAGTCATACTTGTTTTGGCTAAATACATACACAGCCCCCTCAAGTTACCAAATATTTTCATTTAGACACCTTATTATAAGGTACGACCTATTGACCACTTGACGCTAGTAAAAGATGTACCTATTACGCACGCTGCTAACATGGCACAATGTGTGTAATGCACACTTACACTCTCCATTGAGAGTGTGAGAGGCCCTTACCATTTTTCTTCTTTTGCGTCTTATCTTAAGACCAGTCTGCTGCCACCATAAAAGCTGCCTCCTCCTCCTCCACCGTACAGACTATCTCAAACAGGAATTACTGCAATTCCCGATTCCAAATCCGTCTAATAGTCTTGCTAAAACCACACAAATATCTGAATTAACTGGATCAGAAATTAAACATTGTTGTGCGGAGACTGAATCCTGTTTCCAACCTTTTTAGAAAATCCAACAATCTTTTCCGATCTGTGGGACTCAGCCAGATCTTCTTCAGGTTGTGGGTCAGTTTTTGATAGAGGTACTGTGGTTTCTAGAATAGAAATTTGATGTGGGTTTATAATGAAGATTGTGAGAAGTGAGGTTGCTGCAGGGTCTGTGAGTGAATTAAGAACTTTTTTTTAAAAAAAAAAAAGTTGGCTAGAGCTTAGTAATTTTTGGGGTAGATAGAGGAAATAGAGGATGAAGCTGAAAATGTTTTCTGTAGATAGGCGTATTCCGTCAACTACTGCTACTTGAATAACTATTAACAGATTAATACAGCTTGCTAAAAGGTGGATGCAGTTGAGTGCAAAAGTACCAAACAAATTTGACTGTGAACAGTTCATTACTAAGATAAAAACATTGGGAACTAATCTTGAGAACTTTTGATAATTTATTTTTTAAGAACTCAAGTTTGACTTCAGAACTATTTCGAGAACTCAAGTCACAGTAAAGGGTGTGTTCATGAAATTGCCTATTTGTCGTTGGAGATGTTGATGGTGATGAAATGATGGTGGTGACCAGAGGGGGAGGAGGGGGAAGTCTACTGATCAGATACTTTTCAGAGTATTTTCCACCTATCATTCATAGTTTTGTCTCATCTTTGAGATAGATTGTCATTTAAGGATCTAATAGGCACATCTTAGCTCGAGTTCAAGTATTCAATAGGTACATATAACCCCCTTAGTTCAAGTGTCTAAATGAAAAAATTGGCGAGTTTGAGGGGTGTCATCGATGTATTCATCCTTTCTTCTTTATTATTTCTTTCTCGTTGTTTTGAGTATTAGAATCACTGTTTTATTGGTTATACAGCTATATTTTCCAGAAGCAGAAAGATCCAAATAAAGCTCACCAAATCAAGTTAGACTTAATTGTTAGAGCTCTAAAATGGCTTGAAATTGATATGGATGTTGATGAGGTAAACTTTTTGGCTCTTTTAGGCTGGTTGGTTCAAGATTTCAAATTCCTCTTTCAACTGGCTTGTTCCATTAACCCCTACCCCCCCCCCCCCCCCCCAAAAAAAAAAAAAAAGAAAAGGAAAAAAAAAGGCTTATTCCTTTACTTTCTCATACATAACTGGAGTTCTCTATACTTTATTGCAGGTGGAGTGTGTCATGTCTATTTTGATATATAAGAACCTGGTCAAAGGTTACTTTGCTCACAAAAGCAAAGTTGTAGTTTTAAGCAAGCAAGACCCTTTTCCAAGATTGACAGGCAAAGCAATTAACTCATAAGAATGAGGTGTACCACAGCATATGTACAACTATGCTCTTAATGGACTGGCAGATAACTGATCTGGGTAATGACGCTGTCGCTGGCTCCCCATAATTATGATCAGCTCTCTCCGGTTGCATGATGCCGTGACACAAGTATGATGATAGAGGGAACTGCTTCTACCTGACTGATACTAAACCCTGATTGGCAAATGGATGTAACGCAATTTTACTGTTTATGTACTTTGACAATAAAATTCAGTGGTGGCTCCCATGGTGAGCTGGCTCCCAAAACTGATTTAGACATTCTGAAAATTGCTTATTGTACTAAACGTACCAGAATGAATGTATGCTGTGTGGCAACACAATTTCGACTAACAATCATTTTTGCTGATCCCAAAAGCGTATGTTGAGATTGTCTGCTAAGGTGTCCTAAACCATGATTTTGCAATAATAAACGATCATCTAGTTTTACGTAAATGAATCAGATCCTGCTCCATGTCACTTACTCTACAATATGCAATGTCTCGATTCCAAATCAAACTGGTTGAAGTTGGCTTTCCATTATTGAATCAGACTTTGTACCTTGTTACACTCAACAATTAATTACGTCCCAACTCCAAACTGTACTTGCTGAATTCATGGGTTCATTTCCTACTAAGTACTATGTAATTTGTACATTTTTTAACATGATTCTTTTACCACTTTAATTTAATTGGATTCATTTCATTAGTACTAAATGATTTGCTTAAACGTAAACAGAGGACGATGGGGCAAGCATTGAAATGGGAAGCAGAGAAGAAGCATTCACATTTCAAATAATGCTATGTGTTCATTTTTATGTCTTGATATAAGCTCAAACACTACAAACAGAAACTGGGACAAAATTGATGCAACTGTCGCAATATATCACAAAAGCAGAAAGTACGAATTCCATAACAGAGGAAAGGTACTTCAAAAATGCAAACTATAACTTAATAAAACTATCATCATGCAACATTTGCAGGAATTGCAGTTTCAATGTTCGATGGCATCAGTATGTTAAATCCATCTGCCGCTGTAGAAACAACCATTCCTGGGATCTGAGAATGCCAGTGAAGTTCTTTCAAATCTTTCTGACCCTGTTAGAAATGCAAGAGCAATGTCATAAGAATATCCTTACAGCAGATAAATATTGTGACTCAACAGACACAAATAGAAGTTGAACCTGATGAACAAAGAGAAGTTGTGGGGGCAAATCTGTTGGAGCATTGACTTGCTCTTTCATTTTAGTTTTGAACTCTGCCTCCTCCTCTTCATCTCTCTCCAAAGAAAGGTCCCAGATTCTAATAAATTGACAAAATTTCAAAGTTAAAACACACCAGGTGATTCACACAGATAGACACATCAAACTAATCGCAGGAAGGAGACGTGGAAAGAGAGATACATCTGTTCCACATTCCCATTAGAGTTTCTCAGAAGGTTCTTACGTAAGCTGATTATCTGACGATGAAACAGCCAGTGTAGAGGCTTCATGCGGACTCCATTCAACAGAAGTAATGGGATGTTTGTGGTAATCAAAGTGGGCCACTACGGAGTCTCCATCCTGTCAAAGTAAACAAGCAGTCACTCTTTCATTTGTATTGGCAAATTAACACGAGACCACTCTATAAACTGGTTCACTCTCTTTCTCCCTAATCTATACTTTCTTCCATGACGAAACCTCAGCTACTAGGTTGGAAGTAGGTCGAGATGAACTCCTATTGGCCTCATCCACACTTCCTAACCCTTCCCAAGCAGTTAAATTAAAATTGGACAATCAAAATCAGGAGTGTACTAGAAAATCATGAATTTAACTAATGTTGGTCCCAATAATTTAGACACCATTAGTAGAATACCTTGACCATTCTAAGATCTTGAATAGAAAATGTCCCATCATCACTTCCAGATGCAAGCATACAGCTCGCCAACCTGGAGGAAAATTAGTGACATCAGAATATAGCCATTACTATAGATGCAGAAAGTAACACAATAGAAAATTCCAATACTTGTTCCATGATATGACATTGACATCTGCCTTATGTGCCGTTATAGTTGCTGCAAGAGGGTTGCCCTTACGGGTGTCCCATATTATAATATTTCTATCAACTGAGCAAGAAGCAAATACGGTATCTTCTGTAGGACTCCACTGTTTCAAAGGAAATTGGAAAAATACTTCAGAATTTAGCAAAAGTAAAAAGATGCACAAATTAAGAAGTTTCCCATGAGGTGAAGTTAGTTGGTCCTATATGAACACCTGGAGATCCTCAACACTTGCAGTGTGTCCAATGTAAGATTTAGCACCAACATTCCATGTTGCACCAGATGTTGGCTCCCACAAATGGATACAATTCTTGCAGTCACCTGCCGAGATAAGTAACAACATCTAATGTTAGAAAAAATTATGACCATAGCATATAATCACCGAATGTAATTATGTGCAACGAAGATAGGATTACAATGCCAAACCTGAAACAAGCTTCCCGGGAACACGAGGACTCCAGTCTATAGCATAACCTTCATCTTTATGTCCACCAAACTTAAATAAGGGTGCTTGACTAGAGACTGCAGAAGCCCCATGGCTAAGATCACTCTCGGATTCTGCCAAAGCATTTATATGAGAGCTAATATCCCAAACCTGCCAGTGCAATAAACCTTATTTAAGAGAGAAGCAAGCATACTAGTGATTGGATGTATTAAGCTTGAACGCAGTGGAACATATTTTACTTCTTAAGGGGTCGTTTGGTAGGCTGCATTAGAAGAAATAGTCCATGGATTATGTAAGGTATTATTTAGTACCATGTTTGGTAGGAAGTTGAATCTATGTATAACTAATTCATGGATTAGTTATACCTCCAACATGATGGTATTATAGGATGTATTACTAATACCTTCCATTTGGAGGTATTAGTAATACATAGGACATAATACCATGTGATAAGCTATGTAAAGACAAAAATATCCCTCAAATCATTTTAATTATTTTGTGTATAATCTTGATTTTATGATTTATATTTGTACTAGTAAGTTTATTTAAGTAAATTAGATTACAAATTATGTAGAGAGAGTTGTTTGTTACTAATAAATCCAATACAAATTTGAAGCGTGAGTTGTATATTTGTATATGAAGTTTGTTATCTAAATTGAATGTGTGTGTGTGTGTGTGTGTGTGTATATATATATATATATTTGCTTGGTTTTCTAATTATTTGTATTTTAAACAATTTAAAAAATTTACATACATATTAAAACTAAAACTTGCAATTTTATGTGTACATGTAGATGGTTTATCAAATTTACCATTGTTGACCGTTTTTTCGATTTTAAAAGTAGATGGTTTATCTTTTTTTTTATTGAAAAATGACCATTAGTGAGTGATAAATTTATTAATGACAATTATTTATCCTCAAATAATTCAAGTTAAAAAAATAACAAAGAAGACAACTAAATTGTTCATCCCATAGCTAGTTAAAAGGTTATAAAAAATAATATCGTCCGAAAATTATCTACCTTGATCCAATTACATAATAATTCAAGGATATAATTGAAAGAAGCTTTTTATAGAGCTATAATCCATGCGTTATGAATCTTTGTACCAAACGACCCCTAAGAGTATAATCTTGGTAACTGTTACAGTCAACAAGAATTAGCACATAAATCTCATGTTTGAGAGGTATTTTATTTTCAGTTTGATTCTTCTGTGTCAATGGAGGGTGTTCTATCTACCAGATCATTGAAAACAAACTATATAACTCAGAAGAACTAAATCAAATATGGGAATACACCATTTGAAGTTTTATGATTGTACATCACATTTCTCTAATTTTCAATAATAGTTTCATGTGGTCTGCATCATGATTATCATGGAACGATGACTAACAGTTTAAAACTGACATCAATACTCTTAAACAGATTAAAGAAATGCACTATCAATGACTTACAAATTCAATTATTGAATTACTATTAGGTAGAGTCTGACCTGAACATGACCAGTATCACCCCAAGAAGCAACTATATCGGGTTTTTGTGTCATAGCACGTATACGATTAACACATCCTTCATGAAACACCTTGCGTAACTGTAGAATTTTGAAAAACGAAGTTTTAGCAAGGAAAATGTGGTGCATATGGTGCCATATCAAACTATATACATGGGGTTAGAAATAAAGCACCTGTAATACAGGTGTCCCCGATCCAGCTTCCTCTTCTTCATCACTTTCACTACTGTCACCATCCATGTCAGAGTCATCACCTGTCTTGTCTGGCACCAAGTCCCGCCTTTTCCCAGATATATTAGACAACTTAAATATACCAATGGAGTTCCAAGAACTTTTCTCTGCCTGTAAGAATGGTAGAAGCATGTTTCAGAAAGCTTAAATCTTCTCTAACTCAAATGGTCCCTAATAATAAAATTCGGTATAAAATAAGCTAAATTCCTGCAGCTCTTGGCTTACCTGTGATCCTGCTACACAGTATACAGAATGTGGAAATTCAGTCCGCACTAAGCCGAGAGAGTCGCGCAACACATCAAAACTGCAGCATCGACATCCACAATCAATACAAATTGCATAAATACATGAAATTCAAAAACGTTTTAACTACTCACGTGATGAATTTTGTATAATGTATTTCAAAAACCAACGAGGAAAATACCTCAAGCAAGGCCAGCCAATGTGGAAGGCATGAAGAGAATTATAAGCAGAAGCATCACACTGAAGCTCTTCTCCTTCCTCTAATTTGTCAACTCCTGGTTGCCATACCTTCGCTGGCAATGATGGTACTGAATCCGACGATCCTTCTCCTTTCTTTGCCTGCTTAATTAGTTTGTTTTTCATGTGAAAAATTGATAGCAAAACAATAAAAACATAAATTTTCAAAGAGAAAAAATCGCACCTTGTTCTTCCGTTTAGCTTTTTTAGGGTTCTTTAAGCTCCGAACCATCTTGGAATTAGACGATCAAACTAAGAAGAAGAAATGATGAAGCAGAGACTCCACTGCAAGGGTTTTAGGACTAGGGTTTTGTATCTGCAATATATAGTTTTTTTCCCATTTTCTTCGAAGATTGAGATTTGGGCTCCAAATGTGTGTGAGTTGGGTCGGGTTTTGGGCTGTTGAGGCTACTTTTTTCACTTGGGCCGCTTATAACTTCTTCTTTCGTCAAAACATACTCATATTAATAAGGGAAAATTGTATATAATAGTAAACTAATAATTTAAAATAAAAAGAGTAGTTAGGGTTTGATTTAATTGTGCTCCATAGAAAACGTTTGCAAAAAATTGACAGGCCCCTCTCTCCCAAATATCTCGCTCGTCACTCTCCTCCAATCTCTCGCTCGCTTCCTCACTTTTTATACAAACACAAGTGTATAAAAATTGTTTCTAATTGTATAAAGCATAGAAAATTGTATAAATACATATATTTTTGTTCCTCTCTCTCCCCTCTTCCAAATCTTGCTCACCACTCTCCCAAATCTCGCTCGCCACCCTCGCCTTTCTCACTTATACAAACAGAAGCAAAATGTGTAAATTGTGTTTCTGTTTGTATAAAGCGTGAGAAAATTGTATATACACATGTAAGTACATATATTTTCGTCCTATACACTTATAATTATACAATAAAAATACTCCCCTGCCCAGTTTCTTTCTCTTTCTCGTTTTATACAATTTTCAAATTGTATCTAATTTCTCTCTTTCTCGTTTTATACAATTCGATTCAATTGTATATTCCTTGTCAAGTCTCTTTTGTCTTTCTCTCTTTCTCATTTTATACAAATTCAAATTGTATACAATCATTCTATACACTTATAATAATACAATTCATTTATACACTTCGGTTTTATACCGTTCTTTGCCCAAGTGTCTTTCTCTTTCTTATTTTATACACTTCGTTTTATACAATTTGCTTCAACTGTATATGTATAGCGAATTATACAGTTTCTATGTTTGCTATGGAGCGCAATTATGCAAACTTTGTTATAATATACAAATATGAATTTTTTATTTGCTACATGTGAAAGTTGCCCTAATAATAAATATAAAAATGGATTAATTACTTGAGTGTGTCCTTTTTTAAAAATAATTATTTATTTTAACTATACTCTTTAATTATTACCATTTATAGCAATATATAACAATAGTATCTTTTATCTCTTTCTCTCTCGCTTTTTTTTGTATGTTTTTCTCGCTCTTTCTTTCGTTGTTTTTCTTTACATTGTTCTTTTATCGTTGTTTTCTTTCCTGTTTGCTACTTTTCTCTCTTACTTTATTTCAAAATGTCTTTTCTTTTTTTTTCTTTTTGTTGCACTTTCTCTCTCTCTTTCTCTTGTTTTTTTTCTCTTTTTCTCTCTCTATTTTTTTTCAAGTGCAGTTAATGATTCGTAGACTGAATAAATTTGTATCAATAATTAATTAATTAGACAAGTAATCTAGTTGTAACAAGTGAAGAGACATAATAAATTGATAAATAAATTAAACTTGAACTAAAAATGTGTTCCACACACATTAAAGTTGAATTAGAAGAGAATTAATATGAATGCAAAATTGTAGCAAACGAAAGAGCATTCTATGATATATAAACTAAATGAAATTGTATAAACAATGAATTTCGCAAGTAAATAAAAGTAAAAAATTAATCAGTAAATTACAAATTCAATTAAAATTGTTCTTAAAAGTGTATTATACTAATATTAACAAGTAAATAAATTAAAAATTTGCTTAAAATTGTATTACACAATATTAAAGTTGAATTAGAAAAGAGAATTAAGAATGAATGAAAAACGTAACTAATGAAAGACAAGCCAACGATCTATACACTTATTTAAACTTATATTATTCATGAATAAAACATGTACTATATGTGACTTATAAATTATTTTGGTTTGTATCTCTAAGAACGTGAGGTATGTTTGCAATATGTATTAAAATTATATTGTGCATGTATTATAAGTGTGTTGCTTAAATTATTTTGGTTGATATCACTAAAAAAGAGTGAAGTTTGTAATATGTATTACAAATGTAATATTCATGATTTTAATACAATTTTAATGCAATTATGAAACATATCTAATACAACTTTAATACAAACGTGATAAAGTTTCGTAAACTTTATCCTTATCGAGCTTCAATCTAATATTTCTCCTAAAATCAATTCTAAATTTAATCAAACCCTCTTAAACTTGAGATATATAAACTCCAATTTTCATTTTCAAATATCTGTAGAAACAACCTAACCAAACTAAAGATGAGAAGGGTAATCTAATCGTAACAAATGAAGAAACATAATAAACTACCAAATGAATTAAACTTGAATTAAAAATGTATTACACGCATATTAAAGTTGAACTAGAAGTGAATTAAACACGGATGCAAACTATAGCAAATGAAAGATCATTCTGTAATTTGTAAACTAAATAAAACTTGTATCAATAATGAATTAAAAAAGTAATTTAATCATAACAAATCAATCAATAAATTGGAAATGAATTAACTTGTATTAATTAAAAGTGTATTACATACATATTAAAGTTGAATTAGAAGAGGAGAATTAAGCGTGGATAAAAAATGACCTGTAGAGTGATTAAACTTGTATAGATAATGAATTAAACAAGTAATCTAATAGCAACAAATAATAAACTACAAAATTGTAACGACCTGTTTAGTCGTTTCGAGCAGCAGATTTTAATTCTGGAAAAACTGGCTGGAACGACGGGTACCACGACGGACCGTCGTGGGCACGACGGACCGTCGTAGGGTCTCGTTCCATAACACTTAGAAAATCTGAAATTTGGTACTGAAAATCGACTCTCTGAACTTCGTAACGGAATGGCAGGACGGACCGTCACAGGTGTGACGAACCGTCGTGAACTCTCGTTTCAAAACACTTCAACTCTTGAAAAGTTGGTACAGGGAACGATTCTCTGAACGTCGTGACGGGATTGCAGGACGGACCGTCGTAGGTACGACGGGCCGTCACAGACTTCTTAAACAAATTGTAGTCCATGACGAACCTGCGTGACGGACCGTCTCAGGCACGACGGCCCGTCACAGGTTGCGTAATCCCAGTTGGAGTCGGATTTCTGGTTAAGTTTTAAGGGACGCTTTGGACTATTCTTTCCTTAATTATAAAGTTAGAGGGTTAATATTAATAAGTCTAATTACTTGGGGGCTAAAAGAGGTAACCTTAAGTTAATTAGTGGGGTATTGTTGTCATCTTTTACACTTGATTATACATTAATTAGGGTAAAAGAAAGAGGGTTTGAATAAGAAAATTTGACAGAACAAGAAAAGGGAAGAGGAACGAATTGAGAGAGAGGATAAACGAGAAGAAGAAACAAAGCTTGGGAAATTGCTTGCTTGATCGAATTCTTCGGTGGAGGTAGGTTATGGTTTTCATGCTATTCGTAGTAGACTCTTAATAGCGAATGATAGGTATTGGTAGTATTGTAAACCTGTCTATATGCTTAATTGTATGCTTGCATGAATATGATTATGTGATTTTGATAAAACAAGCATGATGAAAACTATTGAATCCCAAATCTTGAAAGAAACTTTAATCTACTTATTAATGATGATGCCTTGGTATAGAGAAGGCTTGATGAACGGATAGAATGAGATTAGTGGATCGGAGTGTCACGTTCCGACACATAGTATTAGTGGATCGGGGTGTCACGTTCCGACACATAGTATTAGTGGATCGGAGTGTCACGTTTCGACACATAGTATTAGTGGGACGGGTGTCACGAACCGACACGTAGAATTAGGGGATCGGAGTGTCACGTACTGACACATATAGGGGATCGGGTGTCACGAACCGACACGTAGAATTAGGGGATCGGAGTGTCATGTACCGACACATATAGGGGATCGGGTGTCACGAACCGACACGTAGAATTAGGGGATCGGAGTGTCACGTACCGACACATAGTAGTAGGGGATCGGAGTGTCACGTACCGACACAAGAGGAAGAAAGATAATGAATCTTGAAAGATGATAATTTACTCAACATAATGAACTTAATTCCCAAAAATGAGTATGGTATTGAGGCTTGAGTCCTCATGGATGAACTTGGTGGTATTTATTGATGATTTAATGCTTGTTGTTGCTACACATTAAGTATCATAGTTGATTTTATGATATTACTTGATATATATTATCTTCTATTTTGAGTTGGCCGATGATATCTACTCAGTGCTTGTGGTTGTACTGACCCCCTACTTTTATGTTTTCTTCTTTGTTATTTGTGGAGTGCAGCAAACGTGCCGTCGTCTTCAACTCAACAGTAGATCTAGCCAGTCTTCACTACCTTCGGAAATTCAGGGTGAGCTAATGCGTCTAGCTTGGACTGGATCTTCTTCTTCAAGTCTTGATGCCTTGAACTTCCGGCATGGACTAGCTTTTATTTGTTTTAGCTTCTTAGACATTTTTAGTTTAGTAATTTGAGGATAGATGTTCTTGTGATGATGACTTCCAGATTTTTGGGAAATAATAGATGTTGATTTGGTTTTTATTAATGAGTTTAAGTCTTCCGCATTACTTTACTTGATATTATATTGAAATGATAAGGGTTAGATTGGTTGGTTCGCTCACATAGGAGGGTAAATGTGGGTGCCAGTCGCGGCTCCGATTTGGGTCGTGACAAACTTGGTATCAGAGCATTAGGTTCGTTGGTCTCATCACACAAGAACGAGTCTAGTAGAGTCTTAAGGAACGGTAGGGGGACGCCTTTACTTTTCCTTGAGAGGCTACAAGACTTAAGGAAAATTTCACTCTTTCATTCTTTCTTTCGTGCTACTACTTGAGTCCAATTGGTATCTAGGTGATACAAATTGGTATCTGACCATCTTCACTCTATTTCGCAGATGGGTAGAACTAGAGCAACGACTGCGCCAACAGCAACACCGGCAAGACAAGAAACAACTGAGCCAGCCACTGGGGCTGTGGCTCGAGGGAGAACAGCGGCAAGGGGCCGTGGTAGAGGTCGTGGGAGGACGTCCTCTAGAGGAAGAGGACGGGCACCGAGCCCATCTGGTACTAGGGCGGTGACTTCTCCACCGACTGAGGAAGTGATAAGAGAGGGTGAGGAAGGGGAGAGTGAACAAGTGCAAAATGAGGAATTGCCACCCCAACCTACCCCAGAGATGATCAATCAGGTTCTGGCTTACCTTAGCGGGTTATCTGATCAGGGCCAGACACCCCCAGTGTTTTCTGTACCAGCACCTCAGGTTCCGGAGGTACAACATGCGGCTACTATGGCTCCCCGCATGGATGCCTCATTGGAGATAGGCACGTTTCCACGTCTGACTACTGGGCCTATAATGACAAATGATCAGCATGAACTTTTCAGTAAGTTCTTGAAATTGAAACCTCCAGTCTTCAAGGGTGCTGAATCTGAGGATGCTTATGATTTTCTGGTTGACTGTCATGAGCTACTACATAAGATGGGTGTAGTGGAGCGGTTCGGTGTTGAGTTCGTGAGTTATCAGCTTCAAGGGAACGCCAAAATGTGGTGGCGGTCACATGTTGAGTGTCAACCAACAGAGGCACCGCCTATGACTTGGGCATCATTCTCTAGCTTGTTTATGGAGAAGTATATCCCAAGGACTTTGAGAGATAGAAAAAGAGATGAGTTCTTGAGTCTAGAGCAAGGTAGAATGTCGGTTAATGCATATGAGGCTAAGTTTCGTGCTTTATCAAGGTATGCCACTCAACTCTGTTTCAGTCCACAAGAGCGGATTCGCCGGTTTGTGAAGGGGTTGAGGTCAGAGTTGCGGATTTCGGCCTTACAGGTAGCGGCTACGGCAAAATCCTTCCAAGAAGTGGTAGACTTCGTGATAGAGGTGGAAGGAGTGAAGCCCGATGACTTCACCTCGACATCGACATAAAAAAGGTTTCGAAAGGGAGGTGAGTTTAATGGTTCTTACACTAGAGGACAGGGTTCGGGAAGTTACTCAGTCCGACCAATTCAGTCTTCACTACAGACTGTAGTTGGGGGACCACCTCAGACCGGTCAACACTTCTCCGAGAGACCTATGCTTGACTCCAGAGAGTGTTATGAATGTGGGGAGACTGGACATATTAGGAGAAATTGTCCAAAACAGAGTTACAGACCCCCAATAGCTAGAGGTAGAGGTGGTCATGGTAGAGGCCGTTTTTCTGGAGGACGTGGTGGTCGAGGAAATGGTGGTCACCAAAACGGCCGAGGTGATGGGCAAACTGGAGCCACTACATCACAACATGGTAGGGGCAACGGACAAACAAACGAAAGGGCCCATTGTTATGCTTTCCCTGGGAGATCTGAAGCGGAGACATCAGATGCTGTCATCACAGGTAATCTTTTGATTTGTGATTGCATGGCTTCTGTATTGTTTGATCCCGGATCCACATTTTCTTATGTATCTTCCTCATTTGCTAATGTTCTAAATTTACATTGTGAATTACTTGATATGCCTATTCGTGTTTCTACTCCGGTGGGTGAGTCTGTGGTAGTTGAAAAGGTATATAGGTCTTGTTTGGTGAACTTTGTGGGGAGCAACACTTATGTAGATTTGGTTATCTTAGAAATTGTTGATTTTGATGTAATTCTGGGTATGACTTGGCTTTCTCCGCAATTTGCGATTTTGGATTGTAATGCTAAAACGGTGACGTTAGCCAAGCCTGGGACAGATCCGTTAGTGTGGGAGGGTGACTACACTTCCAATCCGGTACGTATCATCTCCTTTCTTCGTGCTAAGAAAATGGTTAGTACAGGGTGTTTAGCTTTCTTAGCACATCTCAAGGATGACACTACCCAAGTACCTTCGATTGAGTCGGTTTCGGTAGTCCGCGAGTTTTTGGATGTGTTCCCTGCAGATCTTCCTGGTATGCCACCAGATAGGGACATTGACTTCTGTATCGATCTTGAACCGAGCACTCGCCCCATTTCTATACCCCCTTACAGAATGGCTCCCGCGGAGTTAAGAGAGTTAAAGGCTCAACTTCAAGAGTTGTTGAGCAAAGGCTTCATTAGACCAAGTGCATCTCCTTGGGGTGCTCCGGTTTTGTTTGTGAGGAAGAAGGATGGGAGTTTTCGGATGTGCATAGACTACCGGCAGTTGAACAAGGTAACTATTAAGAATAAGTATCCTCTTCCTCGCATTGATGACTTGTTCGATCAGTTACAAGGTGCTTGTGTCTTCTCTAAGATTGACTTGAGATCCGGTTATCATCAATTGAAAATAAGGGCAACGGATGTGCCAAAGACTGCTTTTCGAACCAGGTATGGGCATTACGAATTTGTAGTGATGTCTTTTGGTCTTACGAATGCCCCTGCTGCGTTCATGAGCTTGATGAACGGGATTTTTAAGCCATATTTGGATCTCTTTGTGATCGTATTTATTGATGATATACTGATATACTCAAAGAGTAAGGAGGAACATGAGGAGCATTTGAGAATGGTATTGGAAACGTTGAGGGAGAAAAAGCTTTATGCCAAGTTCTCTAAGTGTGAGTTTGGCTAGATGCAGTGTCCTTCTTGGGGCACGTGGTTTCTAAGGATGGAGTGATGGTGGATCCTTCTAAGATTGAGACAGTGAAGAATTGGGTAAGACCCACTAATGTGTCAGAAATACGGAGTTTTGTTGGGTTAGCTAGCTACTACCGCCGATTTGTCAAGGGATTCTCTTCTATTGCTTCCCAATTGACGAACTTGACTAAGCAGAATGTTCCATTTGTATGGTCGGATGAGTGCGAAGAAAGTTTTCAGAAACTCAAGACTTTGTTGACTACCGCACCTATCCTCACCTTACCGGTAGAGGGTAAGAACTTCATTGTTTATTGTGATGCATCCTATTCGGGTTTGGGTGCAGTGCTAATGCAAGAGAAGAACGTGATTGCTTATGCTTCAAGACAATTAAAAGTGCATGAACGTAACTATCAAACTCATGACTTGGAATTGGCCGCGGTAGTGTTTGCACTAAAGCAATGGAGGCACTATTTATATGGGGTTAAGTGTGAAGTCTATACGGATCATCGTAGCCTTCAGTATGTTTTTACTCAGAAAGATTTGAACTTGAGACAAAGGAGATGGATGGAACTACTGAAGGACTACGACATCACTATTTTGTATCATCCGGGGAAGGCGAATGTTGTGGCAGATGCCTTAAGTAGAAAGGCGGGAAGCATGGGAAGTCTAGCTCATTTGCAAGCTTCTAGACGCCCATTGGCTAGAGAAGTGCAGATGTTGGATAATGACCTCATGAGGTTAGAAGTAAATGAGAAGGGAGGATTGTTAGCTTGTGTGGAGGCAAGATCCTCCTTCCTTGACGAGATTAAGGGGAAGCAGTTTGATGATGAGAAATTGATCCGGATTCGAGATAAAGTGTTGCAAGGAGAGGCTAAAGAAGCAACAATCGATGAGGAAGGTGTTTTGAGGATTAAGGGAAGGGTATTTGTACCCCGCATCGATGATTTGATCAACACTATTTTGACAGAGGCTCATAGTTCAAGGTATTCTATACATCCGGGTGCAACCAAGATGTATCGTGACCTAAAGCAACACTTTTGCTGGAGTAGAATTAAACGTGATATTGTGGATTTTATTGCCAAATGTCCAAACTGTCAACAAGTGAAATATGAAAACCAAAGTCCCGGAGGAACACTTCAGAGAATGCCCATTCCCGAATGGAAGTGGGAGAGAATCGCAATGGACTTTGTGGTTAGTCTTCCAAAGACAATGGGTAAGTATGACTCCATTTGGGTGATTGTTGATAGGTTAACTAAGTCTGCTCATTTTATTCCGGTCAAGGTGACTTACAATGCTGAGAAGTTAGCCAAGATCTATATCTCAGAAATCGTTCGATTGCATGGGGTTCCACTATCCATCATATCAGATAGAGGTACGCAGTTTACTTCTAAGTTTTGGAAAACATTGCATGCTGAATTGGGTACTAGGTTAGACCTTAGCACTGCATTTCACCCTCAGACCGATGGCCAGTCTGAGCGAACGATTCAAGTGTTGGAAGATATGCTTCGTGCATGTGTGATAGAGTTTGGTGGCCATTGGGATAGCTTCTTACCCTTAGCGGAGTTTTCATACAATAATAGCTATCACTCAAGCATTGATATGGCTCCATTTGAAGCATTGTATGGTAGGAGATGTAGGTCTCCCATTGGTTGGTTTGATGCATTTGAGGTTAGGCCTTGGGGTACTGACCTTTTGAGGGATTCGATAGAGAAAGTGAAGTCTATTCAAGAAAAGCTTCTAGCGGCGCAAAGTAGACAAAAAGAATACGCAGATCGAAAGGTTAGAGACTTAGAGTTCATGGAGGGCGAACAAGTCTTGTTGAAAGTTTCACCAATGAAAGGGGTGATGCGGTTTGGTAAAAGAGGTAAACTAAGCCCAAGGTATATTGGTCCCTTTGAAGTACTTAAGCGAGTAGGGGAGGTGGCTTACGAGTTAGCCTTGCCTCCAGGGCTGTCCGGAGTGCATCCGGTATTTCATGTGTCCATGTTGAAAAGATACCATGGGGATGGAAACTACATTATCCGTTGGGATTCAGTTTTGCTTGATGAGAATTTGTCTTATGAGGAGGAGCCTGTTGCCACTTTAGATAGAGAACTTCGCAAGTTAAGGTCAAGGGAGATTGCATCCATCAAGGTGCAATGGAAGAATCGACCGGTTGAAGAAGCCATTTGGGAGAAGGAGGCAGATATGCGAGAAAAATACCCACATCTGTTCAAAGATTCAGGTACTCCTTCTCGCCCTTGTCTTTCTTCTTGTGATCGTTCGAGGACGAACGATGGGTAAATTGGTATCTATTGTAACGACCTGTTTAGTCATTTCGAGCAGCAGATTTTAATTCTGGAAAAACTGGCTGGAACGACGGGTACCATGACGGACCGTCGTGGGCACGACGGACCGTCGCAGGGTCTCGTTCCATAACACTTAGAAAATCTGAAATTTGGTACTGAAAATCGACTCTTTGAACTTCGTAACGGAATGGCAGGACGGACCGTCACAGGTGTGACGAATCGTCGTGAACTCTCGTTTCAAAACACTTCAACTCTTGAAAAGTTGGTACAGGGAACGATTCTCTGAACGTCGTGACGGGATTGCAGGACGGACCGTCGTAGGTACGACGGGCCGTCACAGACTTCTTAAACAAATTGTAGTCCATGACGAACCTGCGTGACGGATCGTCTCAGGCACGACGGCCCGTCACAGGTTGCGTAATCCCAGTTGGAGTCGGATTTCTGGTTAAGTTTTAAGGGACGCTTTGGACTATTCTTTCCTTAATTATAAAGTTAGAGGGTTAATATTAATAAGTCTAATTACTTGGGGGCTAAAAGAGGTAACCTTAAGTTAATAAGTGGGGTATTATTGTCATCTTTTACACTTGATTATACATTAATTAGGGTAAAAGAAAGAGGGTTTGAATAAGAAAATTTGACAGAACAAGAAAAGGGAAGAGGAACGAATTGAGAGAGAGGATAAACGAGACGAAGAAACAAAGCTTGGGAAATTGCTTGCTTGATCGAATTCTTCGGTGGAGGTAGGTTATGGTTTTCATGCTATTCGTAGTAGACTCTTAATAGCGAATGATAGGTATTGGTAGTATTGTAAACCTGTCTATATGCTTAATTGTATGCTTGCATGAATATGATTATGTGATTTTGATAAAACAAGCATGATGAAAACTATTGAATCCCAAATCTTGAAAGAAACTTTAATCTACTTATTAATGATGATGCCTTGGTATAGAGAAGGCTTGATGAACGGATAGAATGAGATTAGTGGATCGGAGTGTCACGTTCCGACACATAGTATTAGTGGATCGGGGTGTCACGTTCCGACACATAGTATTAGTGGATCGGAGTGTCACGTTTCGACACATAGTATTAGTGGGACGGGTGTCACGAACCGACACGTAGAATTAGGGGATCGGAGTGTCACGTACCGACACATATAGGGGATCGGGTGTCACGAACCGACACGTAGAATTAGGGGATCGGAGTGTCACGTACCGACACATAGTAGTAGGGGATCGGAGTGTCACGTACTGACACAAGAGGAAGAAAGATAATAAATCTTGAAAGATGATAATATACTCAACATAATGAACTTAATTCCCAAAAATGAGTATGGTATTGAGGCTTGAGTCCTCATAGATGAACTTGGTGGTATTTATTGATGATTTAATGCTTGTTGTTGCTACACGTTAAGTATCATAGTTGATTTTATGATATTACTTGATATATATTATCTTCTATTTTGAGTTGGCCGATGATATCTACTCAGTACTTGTGGTTGTACTGACCCCCTACTTTTATGTTTTCTTCTTTGTTATTTGTGGAGTGCAGCAAACGTGCCGTCGTCTTCAACTCAACAGTAGATCTAGCCAGTCTTCACTACCTTCGGAAATTCAGGGTGAGCTAATGCGTCTAGCTTGGACTGGATCTTCTTCTTCAAGTCTTGATGCCTTGAACTTCCGGCATGGACTAGCTTTTATTTGTTTTAGCTTCTTAGACATTTTTAGTTTAGTAATTTGAGGATAGATGTTCTTGTGATGATGACTTCCAGATTTTGGGGAAATAATAGATGTTGATTTGGTTTTTATTAATGAGTTTAAGTCTTCCGCATTACTTTACTTGATATTATATTGAAATGATAAGGGTTAGATTGGTTGGTTCGCTCACATAGGAGGGTAAATGTGGGTGCCAGTCGCGGCTCCGATTTGGGTCGTGACAAAAATGAATTAAATTACATTAAAGGTGTATTACACAATATTAAAGTTGAGTTAGAAGAGAAAATTAAGAATAAACAAAAAAACTAACTAACGAAAGACAAGACAATAATCTATAGATTCAATTAAACTTGTATTATTCATAAATAAAACATAATGGACAAAAATTAATTTGAGAATAATTATTTAAATGAAAATTTGAAATAAGAAGAAGAATAAAAAAAGAATAAGAAGATGAAGAGAAAAAATAACACAAAAGGAGACCAAGAAGAAGAAAAGATAAAAAGAAGAAGCCGTGGACGAGAAAAAAGATACGAATAAAGCGAATCAGTACAATTTTTAATACAAAAAGTTATTATATTTAGTAAGAAAAATTATATGTCATAGATGGTAAATATTTTCTTAATATAATATATTTATGTGATTTACCCTATAAAAATCACACCCTATACACATTTAGGCTATATATATCGAGTTATAAATATACTTTTTAAAAATCATTACTTATAGCATATTATTATCGAGTTATAACATATCAATTAAAAATAAAATATAATCTAATTTAAATACTAATTGATATGTTTAAATTTTTATTTTTAATCTTACAGTTACCTTTTTTTAAAACAAACTCTTTAAATTTATAAACAAATTAAGTATTAAAAATTTACTGTTACCTTTTTGAAATTAAATACTAAATTAATATTATTAGTATTCAGTTACCATTCTGAAAATAAAAAATAAATTACATATTTTTAGGGATTTGATTTTATCATCTTCCTACTTTACCGTTACCCAATCTCAACCCACCCCATCACAGGCCAACCGGTGCATACACCATCATTATTCTTCTTCCCCAACATGTCTCACGCCTTGAAGAACTATCCACACCAATCTTCCCCAACACCCACAACTCAAGATCCACAATTGTTCTTCCACAACACTAAACAATATTTGAGCATTGATTTCAAAAATATTTTCTTTTAAGTTCTTATACAATGTCGAAGAAAGTTAGTGGAACACCCCGTAAAAGTCCAAGATTTGTTGAGAGGACATTATCTGATGATTTTCATGTTTCTTCGTTTAATATTTTGACTCAAACTCCACGAACAATTCCGCTGAAAAAGAGACAGGTAGTTCTGTTAAATCGAAGGTTCAAAAAGACAAAAAAAAAATGAGGCAAAGGAAAGAGGATCTCCAAAGAAAGGGAAGAGGAGGAAGGGAAAAACTATTCAAACCTCTTCGAAATCTGATGCTGACTTTGTTGATGAAATAAAAAAGAAAAAAAAAACGAATGTTGAACTTTGTCAATCAACAAGAACATCGTCAAAAAGGAAGGAGTCAGAGATACAAAATGTGTGAACTGAGATATGCACTGATGTGTTAGTGTTGTATGATTTGTGTATGAAAGTACCTTAGAATTCCATTTTATGTTTTGTGTATGAATTGATGTGGTTGTCCCTTGATATGACAATGTATGAATGATATTTGTATGAAATTATAGATTTCGTTAAAAGTCTTAATTTAGTTTTACCAATTTTATAGGAGAAGGTACACACACATTGGTCTTCATGTACTAACATGAACGTGTTCGCTGATCTGTTGACTTTCCTCGGTCAAGATAGGTTCCAACAATTTCTGCAAGAAACACTATTTGATTATTTTTTTTTGAATTACATAATATAAAAATTCAATGTTAATTGTTGCGTCATATTTTTATTCTTGAATCTGAAAATATCAGAGATGACATGTTTGTTATTAATGTAAATGGTACAAAATTACTATTTGGTTTAAAACAAAAAACTTTCACTCTTCATACACATTTAATACAAAATTCATACAACAATGATCCAACACATTATATAAATAATTCTTTCTTGCACGTTACTAAACACACTGTAATATCAATTTCGTTGACTTTTTTTTTACTAGTAAATTAACTTATCATTATTCTTTTTTTTTATTTTTCCAGAAACACGTAGTAATTGAATTTTCAATTTTAATAAAACTAAGACATCTATATTGTTCCATGCTGTTGCAAATATGGTACCTACCAATACGCGTTGTGACACCAAAAACACCATAAACTGTATAAAGAAGAAAATCACCAAAAATAAATCAATAAACTATAATAAATACCAACCTGAAAGATTTCACCTTCCGCCATGTTTAATTAATATGGATATGTTGCTGTCCATCACAACAAATCACGTTTTTTCCACAATAAAATATCTTCAATGCCCAAAATAAAATCAAAAATGCAATCTGCAAACAAGAGAGAGAAACACGATAGAGGAAAAAAAAACAAAATTTTAATTTGATTTCAAATTATTTGGCGTTTTAAGGAATCAAATCAGAATTTAATTTGATTTCAACTTAATTGAGCGTTTTAAGGAAACTGAATAATCTGAATTTTTTGAATTCCTTAATATGTGATAATTAGTTATTATCTATTATTATATTAAATTATTTATAATAACAACAATCGTGCTATTTTCCATTTAAAAACATAAACATTATTTAGTTTTTTCTTTTACTTTTTTTTTAAAAAAATAACAAATATTTTCAATTATTTAAAATCAACCTTTAATTTAACTATAGTTTGAGAATATTACTATATAAACTGCTATATACTTGATTTTCACTTAATAAATTATGGAAAAATTACTTAACTACACAATTTTACTTTATCTATTTTCAATATTTTCCTACTCTTTTATTAACATTCAAAAGTTTTTCTTTGACCCCCAATGATACTTAACTGATATTTTTTACTTTGAACTAAATATTAGACCTTTTCCATTTCCCAAAATTTCGCTCAAAATCTATCCCACTAAAATTTTGAGTTATCAATTTCAAGTAAATTTGAATTTCAAAAGAAATATATTCCTATTCATCCGGATTAGAGTCCAAAATAGGTTTCTCATCTTCTCCATTCTGATTTTTGCATTCCCCCCCCCCCTTTTTGTATTCATTGTTTTGTCTTACAATATCAATCTAACTTCTAACAAATCTTTAGTTTTTGTTTTAGAATCGAAAACATCAAAGAATTGAGTTGTAAAAAGTCGCATGACCCGATATTCATGACAATCCAAGTTCTAGCAAGAGAAAATCTGTAAAGAACAAACATGCATCTACTTCGAAAGATTCAAAAATCCGAAAGAAAAAGGGTAGAATGGTGGCACCTCCCATTATTCGACCAACACTACCCATGGTATGTACAATTTCACTCATATTTGTATCCTTTTCTTTTTTAGTATGATGATTCTTATTTTTTCATTTAATTATTTATCGTCTATTTCACTGCACATAAGCAATAATGTAATGTGTGTATCTTTTATGTTTTGTTGTTATTTAGTATCAAATAACATGAGCATTAATACATCTAATATTCTTTTTCAAGTATCATTTTAGCCTATAAATGTTTTCAATATACATTGCGTATGTGTTATTTAGTATCATTATGCATAAAAATTAATGTATCTAAAAGTGAAGAGAACTCGTAAAGTATTAAATATTTCACTGTACACGAGGAATATTGAAATTTATAATACTTTTATGTTTTGCACATGAACACTAATGTATCTTACATACTTCTTTAAGTATCAACTTGACTTGTTTATATTTTTGTCACTTTATATACGACTAATGAAATTTGTGTATTTGTGTACCTTTTATGTGTTGCACATGAACAACATTAACATATCTAATATATTGTTTAAGTATCATTTTGTCCTGTTTCAGTTTTTTGTTTCTTTATATAACGACTAATGAAATTTGTATAATGTTTATTGTTATTTAGTAACAAATAACATGAAGATTAATGTATATAAGATGACAATTTAATATTCATTTTGGCATGTAGGTTTGTTTTGGAACTGTGCATTATATTTAATGATAATTATCTATACGATACTTATAAGAACAAAAAGGGTTATTGTCACATCCCAAAATCACACCCTAGAAGTTAGGGACAATCTCGGATTGCAACCGGCATACTTCACCTCTCGGAGGTCTTGTACAAGCCCTTACATATCATTCATCGCATAAATATAGTGAAAAGTAGTGCGGAATTAAAACTTTTCACAAACATATCATAGTCTTTAAAAATCTCTTCATATAAAGTCATAGGAAATACTAAGTCTTAGTCTAATCATCTTAAGACACAAGAATACTTGGGAAATGTCCCATACAAAATACGAATATAGAAATACTTAATCTATTACAATACTTCAAATGGAAACATAAAAAACATATATGTCCTCGAGTCAAATGAGGACATACTTCAACTTCTCTTGAACGATGCTACGGTCCAAGTCTTCACTTCTCAAATGATCCTCACCTACCAACAACTATAGAGATAGATAAAAGCATGGATTAGTACAACCACATGTACAAAGTATGACATAATGCATGCCAATCATGAAAACGGACATTTATTTGAAATTTGCATCTTTTCATTTAAAAATCATATTATAATCATAAGAACAACATTTAACAACTTAGGAACACATAGATAACATTTAAACCAAATATCGTAATTTTAGAGTCACTTTACAGTGAACTCATTTCACTGTACACTGAAGTTCTTCATTGTTACAGTGAAGTGCTTACTTTTCCATTTCAACACTTCCTAGCATGTAGTCTCCTCACTAAAAGCTATCGTAAGACTCACTTAAGCAACATAAAGAGAGACCTCCCATACACCCTCTCTAGGCATGCCTAAATGAACATCAAGACTATTTATAATGAGTCATATATACGCTAAAACTTACTTCTCAAATGAGAAGTAAAACGGTCGTATCAAGTAAAGAACCCAACTAATGAGGTTCGGATCATTTCCACGAGGAAAATAGTTCAGACTTACCTTCAATCTATTTACTACTATTTAGTCAATTATTTTCTTGGAAAGCAAAGACAATAAAAAGGGAAGAATGAAAATAACTAGCTAAATTAAAGGAGACCTAACAACTTCAAATATTGGAGTTTAATCAATTAATCAAAGTAACTAGGGTTTACGTGTTCCCCATAGGTTCATAACTTGATAATTCTAACAATAACAATTCTTTCCTAGTATCGTGCATGCAAGTGATAAGTTATGTATTTCTAAATCCTTGGTCCGACATCTAGAAAATTTCACTCCGCACCTTGGTCCGGTTACGTGTGTTGCTATACTAACCCTTACCTTTACCTCATATTAAGCATCATATTTGATATTTGACTAAGTTATTACCTCGTACCAATCAATACTAGCCTATTATATAGTATACACTAAATATATGTTGACAATTCTTTCCTATTATCTACCTCCTTGGTCCAGCAAGTAGCATTAAGGTGAGTTCTAACGTTGGTCATCCATTAAAAAGACTTCTAAGCGAAAGAATTATCAACACATGCAAGACACTATTCTAGAATTCTTATTTTAGTTAGGTTTTACCTCATTATTCGCCTATGGTTCCCACAACCCTAGCTATGGAGTTTAGTTACCCATAGTCATAATCACCATATTCAAATATGTAATATAAGAATTCATGCACTTACTTCAATGAGAAAGAATAAAATCCAAAAGTTCACTTGATTAATCAACAAAAATCACCAACAATCAATTACTGCAATTAATTGAAGACTAGAGATTCTCCAAAAGTGTAACAATAATCACCAAGTCTAATCCACAAAAGAAGCTCAAAAAATCAAAAGTCTAACAAAGAGTCTAAAAATAATCAAGAGTCTAACCCCAAAAATGAGGTTTTTCGAACTATTCATAATAAAATAAAAACCTAATTAGATAAGGACTCTATTTGCTGGAAATATGTCAAAATGTGGCTGGATCGACGGACCTCGCGACGGATCGTCGTAGTCACGACAGGCCATCATGGATTCCGTTGTCCCATACTTGAGCAATTTCTTCTGCTACTCTTTTTATTACCCTCGACGGAAGGTATGACGGATCGTCACAGGCACAACGGTCCGTCGAGGTTCTCCGTTCCAAAACACTTGAACTCTTGGAATTCGGGTACTGGGACTGCTTCTCTGATCTTCATGACGAACTAGCAGGACGGACCGTCATGGCTACGACGGTTCGTCACGCACTCTGTAATCCCACACTTGGTAAGAATTCCCCATCTTCCTTCAGCAGCTGCACTATGATGCCACCTACGGACTGTCACGGGCACGACGAACCGTCACAAGCTCGGTAGGTGATACTTTTCTGTATTTCTTGCTCAAAAACCTCTACATTCATCTTTTAGACAGATTTCCTGCAATTAAAGAGAAACTTACATAAAATTAGTACAGAAAGGCTTTTGGACACACTAAACTTAAGGAAAAAGCATTAAAAATACCGTGAAACCATAGTATATCAACACCCTCAATTAAATTCATTGTTTGTCCTCAAGCGACGCACTATGACTCAATACAAAATCTTTGTACAATAGTATCCATGTTTTATCCTTCGCAATCATTTGTCTATCAATCCCAATCAATCTCATCATATTCATGCATGCTATCACTATTAGGCTTGAATTATGTGGAATCAGACCATGACACAAACTCACCATGCACTAACACCTATCCTTTTCATTTCTCACCGAGGTGCTAATATTTTCTATATTGCAACTAGTGTCCTCACTTCAAAACAAAATCCTCATTTTTCACACAATAATTTCAGTTTGAGTATAAGGATTACTTTTCAACACTCACTCTCAGAACAAATTCACACTCATTCATACATATTGCCATAAGCTTGCCCTTATTTTCATTGCTTTAAGTTCGCTATACAACTCTTAGGATCACGATAGGACTTTCTTAGCTTGTAACATAGGCTCAGGGTCAGGTAGGGTATATTAAGGTATACTTTAGTGACTTTTTGCCGTCCTTGACATATCGTCTAAACATACCATTTTTTATCATTTTATTTCGCCCAGTTTCTCATATTCTTTCACCTTGCTATTTTCCCTTGTTTCTTCATTTGTGTAAGTGACTCTCTTATTTTCTTTCTTGTATTTATTGTATTTTCTTTTATTTATTATTATTTTTTTTATTTCACTTTTCTTTCAACTGATTCTTGAGTCACTTTACTTTTGTTCTTTATCTCTCTTTGTTCTTTCAACACCACTTTCTAGAGCATTCCTCATAATAGCCACCCTCAACTCATGGCTTTGCCATGAGTCAAAGTACACAATACCCAAAGTTGGGTCAGGGCCATAAAAAGGGTTGTTTACTGCATTAGCCACCCTCAACTTATGCTTTGGGCATAAGATGAGGTGCACATGTCCAAGGAGGGACCAGGGCCAACACATTATTCTTAGAAAAGATCAGTTGGGTGAAAAAGAAAGTTCTAGTTTAAGCTGAAATCATTTGGATCAAAGAAGGATTAGTTTCATTTGGTTTTCTTTTATTTAGGATATAAATGAGCTATATTGAACAAGGGCCTATGATCCTTTCCTAATTGTCTATGACATTTACTTTTAGCAGGACTAACCAGACAAGTTCTATCTCAGTACAAATAGTGGACTATTCAAATCTTCCTCACACTCACTTGATATCTCATTACTCTACCAGATTATCAGACACCTAGTTTGAATTCTAGACTTAGGGTCATACAATGGTGTACCTCTATGTTATGCTTAGAGCCACACATTTATCAATTACTATGCCTAGTCATGCATCATTTTCATTTCATCAGGATATCATTTTAGACATCATGCTTCAGAAATAAACTGTGTACACAAGATATAGACATGCTGGTTCAACAGAAAAAATAATCAGTCTCTTGGGTAAAAATAACATAGGCAAGAAAACCCCAAAAGAAGATAGTGAATTGGGCTACTCAGGCTTCACCTTAGCACTTACTTTCCATTTACCCCACCCCCAACAAAGAGACATGCAATTGTCCCCAATGCATAAAAAATTGAAATACAAGAGGGGTAGGTGAAGCAAACCTGGGGCGCAAAGCACCGAAGATCAGCAAACTGGTGGGTCCGGTTCCCCGAAACCCACTACCTCTGTAATCTGGACACCCTCAGTAGTGTCCACCGCATCAACAACACTATCAGCAGCGCCTCCATCTATCTCCACATTTCTGGAGCTAGATGCCCCAACAGCTAACTCTACTGCCCTCATTTGACGCGCCTCCTCATCAACAAGCGAGGCTCTCCTCGTAGCCTCCATCTCACGGCGCTCTTTCTTCCGTACTCGAGCCTCATCCTCCTCTCGACCCCTACGCCTCTTGGTATGCTCTCGAGGGGGAGGTGGTGGAATCTCAGAAGTGGCGAATAAGGCCGTCATCGCTGTGCCTTCAGCAGGCTCTGCAAAAGGAGTCTCAGACTCAGGCACCCTAGCCTCTAAGATCATATCGATGTCTGTGCAAAGACTGTCGACCGCAGCCTGAAGGGTCGACACATCCACCTGAAGGGCTGGCCGGGCTAGCACCCGCAACTCAAAACCGTCCAAGCGCTGATGAACCTCAGCGATCTTCCGCTCCATGTGATGGACCATTCTCCGCTCCAAGCGCTCTTCTGCCTCAGCAATAAACCTCTGCATCCAAGGCTGGATGTGATGCAGAAGTGTAGTCATCTGTGCCTCTAATTTCTGGACCCTAGAAAGCGGGACTAGAGTGAGGAAAGGCGCTGAGCGAGAGGAGCTCGGGGCAGTGCTACTACATGTGATAGACTCGACCGGGGTAGTGTCAGTGGAAGCCCCCTGCGTAGCCATGCGGGCCTGTGCTACCGTGCCAGATTGTCACCAAGTGGAGGCAACTCTGGATGGGGCCCTCTGCGTGGAGCCAACTCATTGGACTCATCCCTGATGAGGCCGATATCAACAGTGCCCAGGGGGTCTTGACCTGATCAACGTGCCATATAGGCACAACTGGGGACGTGCATAGAGAAAATATCATGCACGGGAAAGGGTAAGTAGTTGTGACCTTAAAAGTCCTCTTGTGCATGACCGCCTGTAGAAGCCAAACAAAGTCCACCTCAAACCCGACTGTCATCGCCGCCATCTGTACTGCACAATCCCATGTGACTATATTATCAGCGGTTGTAGGGGAAAGGCAGTGGCGGACAATCAACCATACAAACTTCACTGTGAAGGTCAGGTTAGCCTTCTTGATGGCTCCTTTCTGTTCGGTCACCCAATCAGCACCCTCTCCATCAACAGACAAGTGCAGGGTCATCCACCTTTTGGTGGTCTCTCTCAGCGATGGCTCACGTAGGAATTGGCCATCTTTGACAATTTGCCACCGGTAGTCAAACTCAGCGGTGAGAGGGGTCCGGTTGGCATCAACATCCTCGCCGTATAGATACCGACGGATGAAAGGCAGGAGATATCAACCTGAATTCCATGTACTCGGACATGCTCCAGTGGGTCCTGTTTGGTCGGGGCAGCCGCTCTATCTATCTGTGATCTGAGAGTAGCCACATAAGAGGCGTAGAACTCTCTGACCAACTCTTTACTATAACGTCCCAACGAACGAGCTGTCCACTCCAGTCGATGTCAGGTGAAGAGATTGTGGATTTCTAGCATAGTCGGGAGACTTCCCGTAAGGACCTGCCGCTCCAATGTAAGTGACCGTGTCATGACTCCTTTGTCATTTAGGAACTTTGCGTTGGAATAGACTTGATACTGCCCATCAACACACCATAGATTGGGCTGGTCGGCAACCGGGGTGAGAGCACGAGTCGCTGAACCGGGTGTGGATTTCGAACTGTCAGCCTCATCATACGAGGTAGACTGGGCAGCGATGGCGGGTGCAGGGACCTCAGCAGATCCGGAGGCTTTCTCCGACCAGGAAACTCCTAAGGATCCAGACACTCCTTCTTCATTAGTAGTTGACCCAGAAGGTGTGCCGGTCAGTGTGCTCTCCACATCAGACTGGGAGGCAGTGACTACGCCGGAAGCCACCTTTTTGGGTGTGTCTCTTGCAGCACGTGCAGCGCGGGATGGGGTGGAAGTGCCTGGGGGAACGTTCTCGGGGTAACGCTTATCATCAGAGCCAATGACCAGGCGAGCAGACGGGGCGAAAGACTTCGATCGCCCGCGTGCATAGACTCGATCTTGTTTTGGTGCCATAATTGATAGTACCTATAAAGAATCATTAATAGTACTAGAAGGAGCAAACAAGACAAGCAAAACGACACAAAATAAATAAAAGAGTTAAGATCTAATGACATTTCTATAGTAATAGTGAAACACGACGGACCAGGTGATGGCTCGTCGTGAGTACGATGGACCTCTATGGGGTCCTTCGTGTCTTACTTAAAATATATTTATGCGGAGAACCTTGAAGGAAAGTCTCTGACAAGTATGATGGTATATGCAGGACGGACCATTGTGATTATGACGGTCCGTCGTCGATGTCCACTTTAGAAAACAAATGGGGACCCTTAGGAGCGGGGTCTCTGACCGTCATGACGGTTATGCAGGACGGATACTCGAGGGTATGACAATCCGTCGTCGGTGTCTGTCATAGGATACTTGGAAAGTTTGGAGACCCTTAGGAATAGGGTCTCTAACTGTCATGATGGTATGTGCAGGACGGACCGTCGTGGGAATGACGGTCCGTCGCATGTGTCCGTTGGAGGACATTTAGAAAAAGTGAGAGACCCTTAGGAACAGGGTCTCTAACAACCAGAACGGTTGTGCAGGACGGACCGTCGTGGGAATGACGGTCCATCACATGTGTCCGTTGGAGGACACTTAGAAAAAGTGAGAGACCCTTAGGAACAGGGTCTCTGACAACCAGAACGGTTGTGCAGGACGGAACGTCGTGGGAATGACTGTCTGTCGCATGTGTCCGTGTGAGGACACTTAGAAAAAGTGAGAGACCCTTAGGAACAGGTTCTCTGACCCTTGGTGGACACTTGGAGAAAATTGGACAATGGGGTGTTAGGGATGTTGGAACGGACCCAATGACGGTTCATCGTGGGTACGACGGTCCGTCATCGGGGTCTCGTTCTGTCATTCAGTGATAGAACTGGGGATGCTCCATTTATTCCCTATGACCCAAATAGAATTGTTAGTGTTTTAACCTATATTTGTCTAACCCAAATACCTAGTAAACTAGCAATGCTAAAACACATATATCTAGAGTTTTAACAAGGCAATTTTGAAGATTCTCAACGTAGGTCAGACAGAATATGTATTAAAGAATGAACCCATCAATAAGAAATAGGCTAATACTAATTGATAAACAAAAATGCAATGTAAATGGGTAGAAATCAGAGACACATACCTCATAATTTGAGAAAAACAAGCGAGGAAGGTACTTGGTGATCAAGTAAATAACCACATCGGCAGACTCCGACTAGTAGATAGTGAATTTTAGGAATTGGGGAATTAGGGAAAATGATCAGTTGTAAGAGAGGCGGGTTATGAACTTGGAAGTTGAAAAGGGAGGGAAATGGGAGGAAGAGGTAAGGAATGGGGTGAAATGAAGGGGGTGGGGTTTTTTAATGTTAAGAATTTTTATGAAACCCCAGCCGGGTCGGGTCGGGTACGCTTCATTAATGACGCGATGAGTCCCCGATGACGGTCCGTCGTAGCTGAGACGTTCTGTCATTGGTTCCGTCGCGTGTACCCTAGTTTTGAAGATAACAAAAAGATGTACCTAGCACGATGGATTCATGCGACAGTCCGTCATATGCGTGACGGTCCGTCGATGTGTCCGTCAGTGATTTTTGCAGAGTGATTTTCTCCAGAATTTCCTGGTAATATGCCTGCAAATTTTAAACCCATTAGTATAAAATGCTACCATTACTAAAAATAAAAAACTATATTTATTGAGTTTCCTCCCAATAAGCGCCTGATTTAACGTCGCGGCACGACTGAGGACACTTGATTACTCAGCCTTCATCAAGATGGTATGTCTCTATCACTTCATTCACCGATGCAGTATGCCCAAAATAGAGTTTTATTCGTTCTCCATTCACCTTAAACCGAACTCCCTCCTTGGTTTCTAACTCAACTGCTCCATGAGAAAATGATTGGGTAATCAAGTAAGGGCCAGTCCGTTTGGACTTGAGCTTGCCCGGAAGCCAACGCAACCTTGAACTGTCTAAAAGCACCAAATCCCCAACCATAAACTCTCGTTTTTCACTTTTTAGGTCATTATCCTTCTTAATCGTTTCTTTGTAGGATATAGTAGATACCGATTGGAGCTCACCACTCTGCCTCATGGACCTACAAATGTTGAAGGTCGCTTCTTCATTGTTCAACCGAAATTTCTTCTGCCCCTTTTCCATATCAACGAAGGCTCTACCCGTAGCAATGAATGGCCTCCAAAGAATAATAGTCACTTCAAAATCGACTTCACAATCAAGAATAACAAAATCTGCCGGAAATATGAACTACTTCACTTTTACTAGCATATCATAGAGTATCCCTATTGGCCTTTTCACTGTTCGATCAGCCATCAGTAGCCGCATTGCAGTGGGATTTTGGTCACCCAAACCCAACTTTTTGTAAATCAAGAGGGGCATGAGATTTATGCTTACCCCCAGATCACATAATGCTTTCGCAAAATGTAATGACCCGACTGTACAAGGAATAGTGAATGCACCCGGATCTTATTTCTTTTGTACGAGAGATCTTGTAGCAATAGCACTACTATCATCATCCTCGAAAGTGATCGATCTTTTCTTTGTAACGAGATCTTTCATAAACTTGGCATAACCGGGCATTTATTCTAGAGCTTCTACCAAAGGGACATTGATAGAAAGCTGCTTCAACATTATTATAAAACGCCGATATTTACAATCCCTGATCTTTTTCACTTATCTCTGAGGAAAGGGGGGGGGGTCTAGGCATGGGAGTTACCTTTAGAGGGACTTCTGCATCTTTTCTAGTGCTATCTTCTGCTTCACCACTACCCTCTACCACCTTATCATTATCCTTTCTCACCTTTTCCTCATTAGACGACATATGTGGGTCAATGGTTTGCTTACCACCCCGAGTAGTGATTGCAATACAGTGTGCATAATTTTTTGGATTTTGGACAGTGATGCTAGGAAGAGTGCCTCGTTGCTATGTGTTCACAGTCTCAGATAATTGGGCCATTTGCAACTCAATCTGCTTAATCAATATTGCATGTGTATCGACTTTCTGCCCAATACCCGCTAAATCACTCCTTAACTCTTTAATGTGCTCATTATTAGCATCGAACCTCCTCATCATTTTGTGCAACATATCATCAACTCACGCCATACTATCTCCACCATCCTTAGGAGTAACTTCACGATTTTGAGGAGGGACATAGGGCCTATTCCAATCATTTCTGTTACAGTAGTTACCCCTGTTGAAGTTGTTGTCGCGGTTGTAGTTTCCATCTCGGATATAATGACCCTCACGGTTATAGTTACCATAGATCCGACCTCTGTTCCCTTGACCTTGGTGCCAATTATCCTGATTTGAGCCTTGGGCACTCGGTCGGAAACCCCCCGTCTGCTCATTTACTGAATAGGAATCCTCCGCATAATATCATTCATCATTTGGTGGTGGTGGTTTAGACAAGTAGTTAACTGCATTTATCTTTTCTACACCCCCAGTGATGTGTTTTAATACCAACACAAGCTCAGTTCTCATTTGTGCCATCTCTTCACGGATCTCATCTGTGGCTGGGTTGTGAGTGGATTGCACTGCGAAGGTGTTTCTCTCAGTATTTGACTTCCTAGTACTCCAAGCTTTATTGTTTCTGGAGATTTTCTCTAACTTTTCAGCAATCTCAGCATAAGGACACTCCCCATAATAACCACCCGCTATCGTATCCAACACCGCTTTATTATTATCATCTTGTCCCCTATAGAAGTATTCCTTCAGTGACTCATCATCTATGCGGTGATTGGGGACGTTTCTAAAAAACGAGGCGAATCTATCCCAAGAACTACTAACTGACTCTCCTGGTAGTACCACAAAGTTGTTCACTCTGTCTTTGTGGTTTAGTTTCTTGGAGACTGGGTAGTAGCGTGCTAAGAAAACGTCCCTTAGTTGGTTCCAAGTGAAAATTGAGTTGTAAGGGAGATCAGTGAACCAAATAGAAGCCTCTCCAATCAGTGAGAGAGGAAACACTCTTAGCCCTATTACATCCAAGTCACGCCTTCCTACACAGCTTTTACACACTGCCCTTACCTTAGCTATATGGGCATGTGGATCCTCAGAAGGTAGCCCTGAAAACGAACCTCTAGCAGTGAGCATTTGCATCAGGCTACTAGTTACCACAAAGGTGTGGCCTGGTGGTGGAGGGGGCAAGACAAGTGGCCCATCGGAGTCTGCTATATTGTCATAGCCTCTGTAGTATTCTTGGGGACGTGGAGTGGGATTATGTCCCCTCTGTTGGTTTTCACCCAGAGCATCGGGTAACAACTGACCATCAACATCAACCGGAGCTGGGATGTTCTGGTTCTGCAAGAATAAAAAACAATAAAACAAAGTAAAATCAAGAAAATATCAACTAAACTATAGTAATAAGTTTAAGTTAATCTAAAAGCTACTTTCCACGGCAGCGGCGCCAAAATTTGATACGCTCAAACTTACTTCTCAAATAAGAAGTAAAGCGGTCGTATCAAGTAAAGAACCCATCTAATGAGGTTGGGATCGTTCCCACGAGGAAAATAGTTCAGACTTAACTTCAATCTATTATTACTACTATTTAGTCAATTATTTCCTTGGAAAGCAAAGACAATAAAAAGGGGTTTTTTACTTCTAAATGAATGAAAATAACTAGCTAAATTGAAGGAGACAACTAACAGTTTCAAATGTTGGAGTTTAATCAATTAATCAAAGTAACTAGGGTTTACGTGTTCCCACAGGTTCATAACTTGATAATTCTAACTATAACAATTCTTTCCTAGTATCTTGCATGCAAAGTGATAAGTTATGTATTTCTAAATCCTTGGTCCGACATCTAGAAAATTTCACTCCGCACCTTGGTCCGGTTACATGTGTTGCTAGACTAACCCTTACCTTTACCTCATATTAAGCATCGTATTCGATATTTGACTATGTTATTACCTCATACCAATTAATACTAGCCTATTAGATAGTATACACTAAATCTATATTGACAATCTTTTCCTATTATCTACCTCCTTGGTCCGGCAAGTAGTATTAAGGCGAGTTCTAACGTTGGCCGTCCGTTAAAAAGACTTCTTAGCGAAAGAATTATCAATACATGCAAACACTATTCTAGAATTGTTATTTTAGTTAGGTTTTACCTCATTATTCGCCTATGGTTCCCACAACCCTAGTTATGGAGTTTAGTTACCCATGGTCATAATCACCATATTCAAATATGTAATATAAGAATTCATGCACTTACTTCAATGAGAAAGAATAATATCCAAAAGTTCACTTGATTAATCAAGAAAAATCACCAACAATCAATTACTGCAATTAATTGAAGACTAGAGATTCTCCAAAAGTGTAACAATAATCACCAAGTCTAATCCACAAAAAAACCTAAAAAAATCAAGATTCTAACAAAGAGTCTAAAAATAATCAAGAGTCTAAACCCAATCACATTTACCCTACCAAAGAAATCACTCTTTAACTAGAAGTACTTCCCTTACCATACTCCCTTGGTTCAAGCCTTCTTTCTCATAGAGTAATTCACACATTATTTTCACATAAAAGGGTTCCATAACAAGTTCATAACCCAATCACATTTACCCTACCAAAGAAAGGTCCACTAGGGCTACCTAACAATGGCTACAAGAAGCTCATGATGACTTTCCTAAGGATTAATATGATGCCGTTCCATCCAATTAACCTTAAGTCGATCATTCCTTTACTTTGAAGGATACCATTATGGCTTTCTACTTCAACTTTCTTAACCTTACCACTAAGTTAAGGTTTTCATATAAAAGACTCTCTTAACATCATTTAAGGTCTCATGTCATTCATACATACAAGACTAAGAACTTTAACATCCTAAGTCAAGACATCACATATTCATATTCATATATACATCAAGTAAGGGACAATAGTTAACCAAAACAAGACACCACATACTTTACTTTAACTCATAATACATGTCATTCTAGAAGCACATAGAAGTAACTATTATCATCTTTAAGACATCCTATCCACTGTCGTACCATCATAAGTGTGACCAATATAGACTCATATAGTCATTTAGGAATAACCAAGACTCAACCCTAAGACTATACACATAAGGTCAAAGTCATAGTCTAACATGATCACCTAAGATAACATGAATAGAACACATACTTTCACATTACTTAACATGTAGATAGATATAATCATACTTCACATAATGAACTTCACAAATAATCACATTACTTCAAGTAGTTGCCTACAAGTCCATGATCATCATATACATAAAGTAACGCCGACAAGGCGACGTCATTTGCAAGTAAAACACATAACACCATCATCATAAGTGGACCATACCAATCACAACATGATTGAAGTATAAAAAACAATAAAATAAAAGAAATAGGGCAGTGTACCACCACTCTATCCTTATCACCTCAATTCAATGCTAAATTATCTAATTCAATAACATAAGGCCCTTACCAATGGCCATGAACATCAATTCAACATAGAAACTACAAAAATCAATGAACTAGGTCAATTCAATGTAAATTCATCAATCCAACACAACCCTTATAACAATTTACTACAATAATTACATCAATGAATATCCTACATAAAACTACATAAGAATTCATCAATATTAGATCAATATCAAGTAACCCACAACTTAGTCAAAAACTAGGGTTCATCCAATTCATGGGTTCATAGGTTATTTAGGTCAAAATCATCAATACAACATCAATATTATCCATAATAGACGTTTATAAACAATTGATGCAAGAACCATGGTAGAATCATGAAATTTGAAAATTCAACTTTGAAAACTTTAGAAAAACATCTTGAAAATTGGGGCTCCTCAATGAAACGAGTTTCAAGGATCAAAGCCATACCTTGATGAAGCTAATTATTCACTTTGATGAAGAATCTCCACTCAATTTTTCACACCAAGCTCTTCCTCGACTTTGGATTTCTTGGAGTCTTAAGGAATTTCTAAGGGATTTTGGGGTTTTGATTTGGAAGAGTGAAATCGTCTAAGTTTTAACCACTTATATACAAGTTTAAAATACTCAAAAGACACCTAATTAACCGCCAGTACTCTTATTTGGAAGTGGGGTGAAATTACAACTGCACCCCTCAATTTACAGTGAAGCTACGTGCAAGACAGACCACCATCGATGGTTTCCCATCGATGGGGCGTAGGTCCATGCACGGGAAGTCCTGGCCTCCGTCAATGGGTTCAGAGACTTTGAACGGGTATCTTATATCCCCAGTCTAAGTACCAAATGACACCCACCACCTACGGGGCATCGACCAGGCCACCGGCCGTTGATTGCCATCCGTAGGTGGACTGCCTTGGGCAGTTTTTGCCACCAACATGGGCCCTTCCTCAAGGACCCTTGGATGGTCCTTGGGGATGTTTTCCCGGACGTTTACAACCCAAACATAACCGTCTATGAGTTTAGAACCTGTCACATGAATTTTATCCAAAACAAACATGTAAAACTCGATGAAACATGCTTAGACACACAAGGTCGTTTCAAGGCACATCTTTTGAACGTCATGGACGTTCTTGGACGTTTGACCACCAAACTTCACAAAACTTGACACACTGACTATATATGATATAGTAACTTATTTAAAGACCTTACAACCTCATGAATCACACATAAACACATATAACCACATACGAGGCATATAGGTGACTTAGTCGTCGAACGTCTTGGTCGTCCCTTGACGTTTGACTTCCACTGCACCTAAAATCTTAGACGCTGCCTCAATACCATATATCGATCTATTCAGAACCTTATAACATCAAGACCAACATATCAGATGTCACAACCGAGGAGCACACCTAGAAGCAACATGGCGTACTTGACCTCTCGGAGGTCTTGTACAAGCCCATAGTTATCATTCATCGCATTTACATAGTAAATTTAGCGGAAAATTTAAAACTTTTCATAGCACATCATATGCTAGAAACTTTACTTCTTATATATATAAAAACATAAGTCATAATACATATTTAGACCCTAGGTTTCTTTTCCATCTTAGACTCAACATTATTAGAATACATTAGGGACATGACCCTTAAGACATAATACAAAACTATACGATATTTAATAGACTTTATAGTAAGTACACATTAGGACATCTTTGGACTTAAGGATTCCTTTCCTTGAGCTTGGGGATCACCTATCAAGCTCCTCAATCATGTAGACACCCTTTAAGCATCCATAACCTACACTTTGTGTAAAAAAGTAGAGAAGAATGGGATTAGTACAAGAATGCACTAAGTATGGCAACCATGCAAAAACATGCATTTAAAAGGGACATTTTCTTGAAATCATACTTCATACCTTTTTGAGTAAATTTCTAGAAAACCTTCATACCATAGCATTTATATCATTCACATACTTCATATAAACATATTCAAAGGCCAAACATCACATAAGACCACATATAGAATTTATTGCATTCTTAAGGCACATTACAATAAGCCCTTTTCCCCTTAATAGTGAACCACCTTCTCTTTCGTTCATTAACTTTCCAAGTAACCCTTTAGTGATACTTGGTGCAATGCATCACCTTAAGTCCACAAGGAAACATACATATCATCTACATAATACAACACATACCATCATAGAAGTATAATACAACATAGACATAGTGAAGTCATGACTATAAGGACAATACAGTGAACTTCAAGTCATTATGCACATATACTTATTTTACTTCATATAGAACCTTATAAAACCTAACTCATCCCCCTAATCTAAGTTTAATAGTGCAATGTACATGTAAGGCCCCATAACCTCACACTACTTAGTAAACCGATCATGAGACCACAAGCCTTTACATCCAAGTCATATATCAACATAGTAAGAGGAGACCACTTCATTTATGTCAAGCAAGACCTTCATCATATAGTCAACAAAATCAACATCATGCATATAGACTCATATCATGCACATCTTCATAACAAGTAGAAAAATACGACAATGTCATGCATAAAAAACATATACATAGTGACATGCATTAGAAAACCTTCCTAGATATACCTAAGGAGCTACTTGTGCAATGTCTAGATGGGTTCATTACTTCCACCTATCCTAAGTAACCTCCCTTAAGTCATTCTAGTTAGGATCCTAGTTATTTACTTCCATTGTCCATTATACTTTAGGCAAACTATAGCCTTAATCGACATAGACCATGTGATGCTAAACATGGATCCGGTGTGATAAGACCTCACACCGGAAAAGGGTGGTCTATCGGCCAAAGTAGAACCAAAAATAACATAGATTTCTAGGTGTATCCACTAGCTAGTATCTATGGTGGCAACATAGTTATGAAACTTGGGGGTACATGTGAAAACCCTCTTTATGCCAAAATTAGGCATTGTAATTATTCACTTATGGAAACATCACTCTAACACCCTTTTGGGTCACAAGTCTATCCACCCCATGAGGTTTATAACCTTCCTTCCTACCATAGGAAGGGACACACACTCATATTCAAGTTCACTCGGTGCTAAACTAAGTTCCCTTTATTGAAAACCTTTATCATATTTTTACTTTATAAAACATAGGTTTAGGAGAATCATCCCCTTATATGCTTAACTCATAGGTCATAGATGAAAGTTCATCAACCTAAACCATGTAAAGAATCCCTTCACATGAACATAACATATGTAAAACATCATCTAGTTTAGGGTACACATGAATACACCATTCAAGGCCCCTCTCTTGACTAGATCTTCATACTTGTGTGTGTGCATATACATATATGTGAGAAAACCTTTCACATAACACATTAATACACACATGTTCATACATACATATTCATAAATATAGAAACCAAAACTAGAACTATCCTATCAAGGTACACATGTGCAATGCATAGGCAAAGTCCCATACCATTGCACATACTATTACACCTATCAAATCATCCTAGCTAGGGAAACACATATCATAATTTCATAAACATCATCTTAACATGCATAGTAGTAGACACTAGTGAATATGAGCACTACCTTTCATTTAAACACCATGACCTATACTACTTGTGACATGCATGTAAAGTGAGTGTGTGTGTACATTAATCAACATGATCACATAATGGCTATCAACAACACATTAAAGCAGCCACCCTCTTAGACCATAATACTCTTTCAAACATAGACCACACAACACACAATAGCATAGGAGACAAGTCAACTTCATATTACACTTAAGACTCCTAGCTTGTGCTATTCATGCAATCACATATGGGTACATAGGTAAGGATTATTAACCATTTTAACTCATCAATGGAAGAGCACCTATACTTTACCCTAACATGGATATACACATGCTTATACAATAGTCATACAACCTAGACCACAACTAGAATAGGAAAGTAGGCATAAACTTCTCATAGTATCATCATAAGCACATGTTCATCAATTTGCTTCAAGGCCATGGTCAACACATATATAATGACAATAAGTAAACACCGCCACCATAAGTGGACCATACCACACAATGACATACAAGGCTTCATCAACTACATTAATATAGAAGAGTAGAAGGATGAGCCACTCTTACCAATTCATCAATCTTTGATCATCTTTGATCAATACACCTTGTTTATCAACCATTCATAAATATGGAAGTAGCTAAATGTACTTTAGTCATAAAAGAAACCATGTACAAGTCGCTACAAGATCTACTATAACATAATACAAGGCATCTCACATGTACTCAGAAGTAGAGAGTCCTAGGTCATCAACTAACCTCCCTAGTTTAGTTCATCAATCATCATGTACCAATAATATACATTTAGGGCAGTAGAAAAATAGATATAAATCAAATCTAAATCATGTTTCATCTACCCTAGAATTAAGATCACATAATGTTCATTACTACATTCAAATTGTAGGCTAGAAGATTCTAGATCAATTCATGCCAAGATTCCTTTTCTTTGTTCATCAAGCATTCATAGCCACAGTCCATTAATATCATCAATATAAGGCAGTATATAAGGCCAGTATAATCTACACAAAATCCTACTATCATTTCTATAACCTTTAGATTATAGTGAACACGTTATTTAAGACATCAATGAAAAGTAGAAGAATCGCAGGCTAACCAACATTGATCAACATGAATCACTTATTTACAATTTATCCATAATATCCAATTAAGACAGTAGATACAACCAGCTCTACAAAATTGAATTCCCCATTAAATCATCAAAAGACCAATGCTACAGTGAATCATGGAAAAACTAGGCTAAACATATTCAAATCTTCATACATGATCCACATGCATTCTTCAACATCAATTCACGTAAATAACACTAGATATAACCACTTCAATGTAATGAAATAATAATTCAATCGATAACAAGTCAAGATCACAAAGCCCATGCAAGGCTAAATCATTTAAGGAAGGAGCACGGGTTCATCATGCAATTGGAGTAATAATCATGTTCAAACCAATGTATTAACTTCAATTCATCATGATTTAATCATTCAAAACATTTTTAGAAAGAACCTATGGCTAGATTGAAGAAGGATAACTTTGATCATGAAAACTCTTTTGAAAACATTGAGATTAACAACCATGGAGGTTCTAGAGAGAATATTTTTGGAGGGAAAAGTCTAATTTGGTGAATTGTATTGGGAGTGGGGTTGATCACGTTTTTAATCCCTTATATACACCCAATAGTATATAAATAAACCTATTATAGTCAGGTTAGGAAGTGGGGTGAATTTCCCATTCACCCCTTAAATAAAACGGACGCAATGATGCAGCTACAGGCCATCATCAGACGGACCCATCGACTGGCCGTAGGTCAATCTACAGGCCGTCCTTTGGCTTCCGTCGATTGGTCCTTGGCCAATTTTTGGGTTGATACCTGCCCATGATAAGTACCAATCGATGATACCTCACCTACGGGCCGTTTTTTGACCAATTGGCTGTCGTTTGGTCCGTCGATTGACACTGCCAAGGCAGTGTCTCGACCAGCCTTGGGTCCTTCTTGTGGGGACTTTTGCGGGACCCTTTAGAAGTCGTACCCATAAGTTTCCAATGTAAATACAACCCTTAACAATCTGTAGCCATAACACATGAGTTTTACCCAAAACCAATACTCGAAACTCATCCAAACAGGCTAGGCCCCATCAAGACACACGTTGAGCGTCTTAAGGGCTATCTTTCGAATACCTTGGACGTTCTTGGTCATTTGACCTTCAAACTTCTCAAAACTCTATATACAATATTTAAACATCAATATATCTCATTATAATACTTAATGAGCTCAGGAAATACAGTATATAAATACGCATGGACACATGAGACATATAGGTGACTAATCGTCGAATGTTTTGGTCGTCCCTTGACGTTCGACTTCCAAATCACTTAAAACATTACACACTGCCTCTAAACCATATTATATGTCATTTTAGGACCTTAGAACCTTAATAAGAACATGTTAGGATCTATACACCCTAACTCATTTTGGGGGTCTTACAATATCCCCACTTGGGAACATTCATCCTTGAATGACACTTAGGGCTCTTTAATCACAACAAGGATTTCAATGCATCATAGATCAGTTCATAAAATTTATAACATCATCAAATCATTTTAGATTTTGATGCACACAAGCAAGCAAAACCATTACTCATTCACTCTTTAATGCATCAAACACATAGGCTCTTATCATGTTCATAAGAGGAACATCATTCTCCTAATCATAACATGGTCATTACACTTCATTTCATTAAGAGCTCATTTTGCAACTATTCTTTAAGTCACACTCAGTCAGATTTTAAAAACACTCAATAAGCAATTTATTCAATGCACATAGACTTGAGTTAATTGAATCAACAAAGATCCTCATTAGCTAGACCTAGTGCCATGAAGGTCATACTCAACCATTCCATGTTTAGTGGTGTCCATGGAGGAATTTTATTCTCCTCAACACACTTACATGTATCATGAGTTCACACCTAAGCAAAGTACAAGCATACCACTGTCCGTCGATTGCCATCCGTAGGTGGACTGCCTTGCACAGTTTTGGCCACCAACATGGGTCCTTCCTCAAGGACCCTTGAATGGTCCTTGAAGATGTTTTCCCAAACTTTCCAACCCAAAAATGATCATCTATGAGTTTAGCACATCTCACATGAATTTCATCCAAAATGAACATGTAAAAATTGACGCAACATGCCTAGACACACAAGGTCATTTCAAGGCACATCTTTTGAACGTTCTTGGACGTTTGACCTCCAAACTTCACAAAACTCAACACACTGCCTATATATGCTATAATAAATCATTTAAATACCTTATAACCTCATGAATCACACATAAACATATAGAACCAAATACGAGGCACATAAGTGATTTAATCGTCGAACGTCTTGGTCGTCCCTTGACATTTGACTTCCAATGCACCTAAACTCTTAGAAACTGCATCAATACCATATACTAGAATTATTTAGGACCTTATAACATCAAGAACAACATTTTAGGATCAAGTTAACCTAATTCATTTTCGGGGTCTTACAGTTATAAGAATTTATAGTTAGGTCACATTATATTTGTCATATTTGATACAGCATAACTGATTTTGTATATCATTCTTCTTGTTATTTAGTATCAATTAAGGAAATACATTATTATATGTCAGTAATAGTATAAAATTGTTTATATCTGTTAGAGATTGATAAAAATTATTTATTTAATTGTATAATAAGATTTATGTAATTAAACATATTCCAAGGAGCACTCTAAAGTTTTGTTCTACCTACAACTCCAACTTTATTTAACATTTAGTATTGTCAATAAATGATCAAGGCATGGAATTATTCAAGAAGACCATATTTGCTCCATATCTAAATATCCCCAGATGTAACTATTCAAGGTCAGATTACAAAGTGCTTATATTTGTTAGAGATTGAGCAGGGTAATTTAGATAAAGAAATTCATATTTGTCATGCCAAAAGGAATGTCTTGAAATTTATCATCCTAGAGTTTGCAATTATTACTGATTTAAGATGTAAAGGTAATGTCAAAGATTTTACTTATCTAGTTTCAAAAATCAGTAGGTTAGTGCAAAGATATTTTCCTTATCATATTTATAATGTAAATATATGATGCCTGGTAGACCATTTTATGCTAGGTGGTTGGGACAACGACGATGATGCCCTTCATATGGTTATCTTATTTTTTATTCATACATTTGTGTATTCCCAGTGTAGTGATGCACCAATTCCTATTGAAGATTTTTTCATGGCAGAAGATGGAAGTTATGAATAGTACCCATGGGAACAAGTTGCTTTTGAAAAGTTAATGAAATATTTTAGAAAAAAGTACAAGCCCATCAAAAAATGTATCTTTGAATGGAATCTGATAGGCACTTAATGTCTGGATTTATGAATGTGGTCTATAATAAATAACGATATTGCTGTTAAAGAAGGAAACGATATACCGAGGATGTGAAACTGGAAAATTGTGTGTTTAAAGCCCAAATTTGAGATGTTTATAGAATCCATTTTTACTGAGGTAATTACTACAATACAACATTTTCACTTCATTTCTTTAAGTATGCGATACATTATTAATTTGGATTTCATCTTGTTTCATTTTCTGTTTGTTTATATTGATTGTTGTAACATTCAGTCAACTCACGAGGAAGTAACATCACTTGATTTACCAGATTGCAATTCCAAACAATGAGGATGTGCAACCGAAGGAGGTTCTTGGTTTTGAAGACTTCTCATCAAAACCTTCAGAGCATCTGTTAAGGAGATCAACACGAGGTTCTATAACAGAATCTACCCCACCACCTCGCAAGAGAGTAAAGGTTGTTCATCAACAGAAGTATGATTTTGTCAATACTCTCACAATCACATCAGCAACCAAATCAGTCATTTCAAACTCGAAAGTTACAGTTGAAAAAAACTGATAATGTATCAGGTATTTCTCCTAATACATTCTCTAGAAAAAACCTTTGGGCATTGCAGAAATTGAGGATCTGAAGATTTTCATGAAGTGTTATGTAAGTAAACGATTCATTTAAACATTTATATGTTCACTATTAACTCTTTTTTATATGTTTTATTTGATTCTAGGTTGACAAAAAATTTGGAGCTCTTGAGGCGTTAAAAAAGAGAAATCATTTTGAATTGTTGGAAGTTGTTGGTGCGAGAGATAACAAAACTGAAAAGGTTTTATTTTTGTTTTTTTAATACTTTCTGAATTTTATGTGATGTTGACTATTTTAAAAAATGAAGGATACTGGAGGCGTTTCATCGCCACATGATGGATAATTTTGTGGAGAAAGATAATGTTGGTCCACAATTCAATTCTGATAACTTCGATCAAAAAACCATTTCACCCATGCAAATGGATTTTGCAGCTGTTGATGACGTTGATGAACCTGCCGTGGAGGTTGGAAAACAAAAGATTTCTGTCAAAAATGTTCCAAACATATGTAGGTATCTGATACTTAAATTAGTATCACATGCATTATTATGTTTTGTATCCATTAAATAATTTAACAATGTATATTTTTCGATGGTTGATACTTTAATTAGTATATGATATTTTTAATCTTGATTGTACTTTATACTTTAATTTATGAAATAGACGCTGCTAATTGTGTATCACTAATTGTACTGTATACATTAATATTGAATATGATACTATATCTAATAGAGGTATCATGCAATTTAATAGTCTATACTAATAAATAATTTAATTTTATTACAAACACAAAAGGACAATACATTTAGTATGAAACATGCAATGAAACAGTACACTGTGCTTCTTACCACAACACACCATAAAGATCCTTTGATGAATGTGATATTCATGATATGAAGGTGGTAAGTATTAAGTTTTTAAATTATTATAAATTAATTATTTTAGCAAAAAAATAGAATAATATTTGATATTCTCTTTATTAGGATCATGGTGCCGAAAAAATTCAACAAGAAGTCAAAAACATCCTTCAAATCCAGTAGTTGTTGATACATCGGTAGGGTTATAAATTATTTACTGCATTTTGATAACAGTTGCCTCCATTTCATCCGAAATTATTTAACTTTTTGATATTGCATAAGTTCTTTATATAAATTGTAATAATTTTGTTATTTATATGACATCACACAGGATTCTACCACATCGGCTTCCATTTCATCCGAAATCAAATCAGTCATAAATGCACTTGCCATAGACTTTCGAACCAGCTAATTAATGTCAAAACACTAAGTGTAGTCATTCCACTCTAGCTTACCGTGAATAACTATTTTTTATTACACAGTCAACTAGCTACACACATAGTTGGCTGTCAATGATCCAACCAAATATTGATACTAAACTCCAGCTCAGCATAACAGAATGTCTTCAAAGGTTTTGCAACTTCCTTATGTGAGTTCTTATGGATCAACTGATAAGGGCAAGGAAAACATAGACGATCATATCCACCCATACACTCCATTTGATTATTATCGCATCACATCTCAACTCTTGTCAGATTTAATATAATAGTTTTTAGAGCCGATTCAAAAGGGACTCCTCAAAACACATGCGAATAAGTAAGTTTTTCTTAATAAAGTATCTTTATAATATTAGTTTTTATTAAATTACTTTCACTTTGAATTTAATAATTCTCATAGGAAATCTGATGAGGATAAATATAAAGGAAAATCTTCTCATTTAATTTTGACTATATAAATTTTGTTGTCGCATTTTCTGTTGACAAGAACTGATTTTACACCATGTCACATTTAATGAAATGGACTGATCAGGTACATTATGCATTCAAATTATGTATATGGTACAAAATTAAAATGTGTCATATAATATAGATATTAACTTACTAATTGACTTTTCCTTTTCTTCAATGTATCACTTTCATTCAGATTGTGCAGATTGTATATTATGATTTTTTCTCTATTCTAAAGCACATAGATGTAATTTTTTACTATCTATGAAAGAAGTCAAAATTAAGATGCTTGGATCAACTTTGATACACTACAATCAACTGTTTGTTCAAGTCATATATCAACATAGTATACAAGAGGTATTATTGCGCTCCCGTAGATTAAACTCTTAGTACACAAGAACATATCGACCAAGGTGTTGCTATATCTAGTTACGAAAGGTCTATAAAAGACATCATAAGTGGATTTTGATTACCCTGACATCTAGTAGATGAGGTCTATATTCCTATTAATTATGGAGAAGGTTTTCATTGGGTGTTGGCTGTGATTGTTTTAAAAAAAAAGGTTAATACGAGTGTATGACTCATCTATGGGATCAAGGAAAATAGTTCATTCCTAAGAGATAAAGCAGTTGTCTATAATGCTTCCAAACTATCTACATAATAGTGATTTTTTTGATAAGATAGAGAGAATTAATTGGATATCATTAGAGGTGTACAAAGATAAGGATACTGGTGAACTATTGGGTCCACAACAATCCTTTGCGGTGAAAGATGCTCAAGACATTATGCAATAACAAAGCGATAGCCTGTTAGTATTATAAATCAATTTTTTTTCTTACACATTCAATTCACTATTTAATGTATCTACTTTTGTTAACAGTGATTGCGGAATGAATGTAGCTGCTTTTGCTGAATATTTAAGTGATGAAATCAACATTTCATCTGTTAGTTTTCGGAGTAACTATCTTCGCAACAAATATGGAACATTGTCAAGGAAGTATGGCATGGACAAAATCAAGGTTGAATATGTTAGCGATATTGACGATCCTACAAGGTGAATGAGTGGTTACACTACACCAACAGAAGGTGGACTGATTAATGTAAAATAGTTAGGTTTTCATTGTGTTGAAGATACATTAATTAGTATTTTATATTATTACTTCTCCTTTCAACACAATACTTACTAAGTAGTTATTAATTTAAAGAATATTTTTTGTCAAGAAATGAATTCAATTTTAATTTTTGTCTCCAAATATATAATTTAATATACAATAACTTGTTACAAATTATTTTTTGCAAGTATGGTTTATACCAATACTGTCGATACAATATAAACATTGTATACAAAATATCTGATACTATATTTTATACACTTAATAAACAAACTGATCCTCAATTTAAGTAGTATAAATTAACATGTAGTAGTCTTGAAGTAAATAACAACGTCTAATATTATATTATTATCAGATACACAATTTCAACAAAATTATTAAGTATATGACACACATTTTATTAAGAAAAAACAAATTTGTGTATATGTAACAATTGATACAAAATAATTTACTTAATATATTTAGTATCATTTATCTTGTTGAATCATATAACTTTGATTAAAATTATAATAACCAACAAAATTTTGTTATCAGATACATAATATATTTGACGTATAATGTAAATGATACTAAATCACTTATCAAATAAATTAATTGTTATATATCCCAACACATGATACAGTATATTTTAGTAAAATTACACTTGATAACAATTAAATTTGATATATTTAGTATCATTAAACATTTTATATCTTGTAACATTTATATAAAGTTAAAATCATGCCAAATGTTAAAATCTTATTAGAAAATTCAAAATATCCAGAAATATTTACACATGAAGCATAAAAATTCTTTAAAAAGTACTCATCAAGAATTTTTAAAGAAGTACATGTTCTTATATTGTGACCTTCTTGTTCACAACAATTCGTTTTGTTGTTAGCTTTGCATATGTAGTTTTCTTTCTCTTTTTCTTGATCTACCAGACATTTTTGTGTATCTTTGTGGCAAGACAACTTCTTCAAAAACATAGTCCGGAGCTGTTCAATCACTTTTGTCTAGCATTGGTTCCATTGGAACTACATAAGTATTTGTTAATGCGTCATGTTTATAGTAATCAGAGCAGTAGGGGTGTACATCTGTTATATTTTTCATCTTCAAAACGACTATTGCATGCGGACAAGGTATCTCGTCATGTTGAAATCTACCACATGAACAAGTTTTCCTCTCAAGACAAACAATGTATGTTATCCCATCTTCATACACTGAAAAATAAACTCAGAGGATGCAACAACCTGCAATTGTTCACCAACTAAAGATATTTCACACGTTCTTTTTCATTTGGTATAAGCAATAATATACTTGGAAGTAAAGTTAGATACATAATAAAGATAATACATATATGTACCTTCATTTTTACACTTTTTGATGTGTTTATAATCAATATTTCTTCAAATCTCCTCACCAATGTTTCCTTTGTATAAGAAGCTATTTTTCTATTTTTGCAATTCCAAGAATCAAATAGAATTCTAGCTTCTCCCAGAAAGTCTATAATAGGTAGTTGTCGTGCATCAACAAGGCAACCATTGATACATTCAGCTATATTTGAAGTCATCATGCTTCCTCGGTTCACTGTAGCATGAGACCTAAACCACCTTTCATACCCAACATCTTGAAAATACTTCTTACTCTGCCATCTATTTTATCCAATTTAGCCATCAATTTTTCAAAATCCTCTTTTCTATAAGCTTTTCCATTAAACAGATCACTTAGAATGGACCTGTTTCTCCTAAAGTTTGAACAAACATTTTTCCAGAGGTTCCATATGCATGCAAAAATGAGGACCATTTGGATAAACAATACTTACACCTTTCTTTATGCTTTCATTTCTGTCAGATACAACACACATTTTTCCTCTCACAAATGCATTTTTAAACTGTTGAAAGAACCATGTCCATGGACAATCATTTTTTGTGTCAACAATTTCGTAAGCCAAAGGCAATATGCAACCTTAACATAAAAACACAAAGTATACATTATGGACTAAACATCGTATAGTCATTATTTTAATAAATAAATAAATTCATAACCAAAATGACATACCTGCTCCATCGAGTATACTAGCAGATACAAATGTTCCTCGATAAGCTCAAATAAGATGTGAATCATCAACAACAATAACTGGCCTACAGAACTCAAACCCTGTCATCATTGGCCTTAATGATATGAAAAGATACATAAATTCGTTATATTCTGGCGTGTGCATCGTTATATATGCATTTGGATACACAGTTCCAATGCACACTCTTTAGCCCGCCATGCTTGTTAGTAAGAAATCTCAACACCATACATTGTCATAATATCCTCAATTATATCGATGGGAGTGTATTTCCTTTTATGATTCCTCAATTTTGGAGTTGTCACACCACTAACAAACCCAAATAGTAACTTCTACCTTACTTAATACCCTATCCTCAATGAATATGTATGTTCACTATTAAAGTATCTCACTATGAATTTTCTAACAGAGGCCTTCAATTTCAATTAACAATCATCTGAACAACAAACTACTACGCAGCTGAAATTAAATAATATATATATTTGTTATTTGATCAGGTTACTGTACTAATACATAAATAAAAATAAAACAACATTATTATACTTTATTGTATCCACTTAATAACCTTATTTTAATTACCAGATTTAATTGATACTTTCACAAATAAATATATTACTTTACAATATTTTATTGTATATACTAATCATGATTTTTCATCTTAAACATTTTTCAGCTACCACTCTTAATTTATATATTAATAACCAGAAAAAGATCAAAACGAACAAGATACCTTATACATACGACTACACATAACACATATTATTACTGTATCATGAAAAACATATAAAAAACACATTTAAAAAATGAAGAACATTAACATATAATTGTATCACATATCTGTTGTTATCAGATCTTTTAACTTTAAAATTGAAGCTATTCTTTGTTTTGTAATTTTCTATTACAACCTTTAAAGTTGTCTTATCCTTGTACATTTGCTTAACTTCCACATCAAGAAATATTGGTATCTGATATATAATTTTTCACCTCCATTTTCGGTATGTGATATGAATCACCACCAAAAGATCCCCCTATTGAACATGCCGGGAGTCCACTCAAAAATTTCTATTAGGTTGCAATACACCGGGCTGCTTCTTTGTTCTATCATGATTGGGCGGACTTTCCTTCAGGAATATTTATCATGGAGGCCAGTGTTGTCAATGCATCCACGAACTTCTTTTTTCTCTGGGTACTGGAGAGAAACTTATTTTCTTGAATTGCTTAGTGAGCTTTTCATGATAAGCATGGTATTTCAAAAGCTTTGATATTTGGTTTTTCATTTCTTTTGAGTTTGGCAGATGAAAAGCGTCGATTCAACAATGTTTAGAGACTTTGCGTCACTTTTTCCACCCTCAACACACACGATGGCACCTGTTATTGCATTAAAATTTTGTATCCCTTCAACACCTTTATCTGATGTATCAATGAATAGAGGATACATTCCGAATTTCACCTCATGTTTCTTAATGTCTATGTACAATTTCACCCCCATATCATTTGGAATACACAATGGAGACGAATCACCTTCAACAATGTATCTGATCTCGATATTTTTTTTAAAATTCATCGATACCAACTCAGCTGCAATTGCTAAAATAAGATTGAGGAACGAAATATTGTCCCCAACCACTATCCCATCACTTTTGTATCGCTCGTATCTAACATCACTTTCTCATGTTCTAGAATGCCTTAACAAGATCCAAATATTCATTTTGAATCGTCACAAATTTGCGTTTCAAAATTATTTGAATCAAACTTTTACTGTTTTTTTGAAGAACAATGAGAAGGTTTCACAATTTGAAATTCAAAATTGCCCAATTCAGTTAGAGGTGTATGACGACTGGTCAGTAAATTTGTTAAACGTTCACGTGATTCTTGGGGTTAATTTAATCCTTTTTTTATCCAGTAAACTGATAACAATAACTTAAAAATTTAAGTATTCGTCCGCTTTGATTAAAGTATTGTTTTGCAATATTATGTATCCGAAATAATATAAAAAAGAATTTTTTGATAAATAGTGAAAGAATAGGGATATAAAGTAATTTCTATCGTAGACTATGTATATCGCCTAATTTTTACATAAATTATTCATAAAAACGATGTTTGGATATGTTCAAAGGTTTGTAGAATTGTAGGGATAGAGTAAAAATTATGTTATTTTTTATTTAAATTTTAGTTTTGAGGTGTAAAGTCATTGCCATTAGGTTTCATTTTGATTTGTGAGACATATACAAATTTTTTTGAGGTAAAAAAAATGATGTTTTACAATAGTTGCGTTTGAAAAAATAGTGGAGGAAGAAAGGAAGGATGAGATTTTTCTCTTTTAAAGAAGAGATTTAGCGGTGAAGTACACATGTCAAGCATGTGTGCATCACCACAAGATACTTGATAGATGATAATGTTTTAGGGTGAAATTAATTTTACTTTAAAATAGTTCAAAGGTAATAAGATCCACGTGCAATTACAAATTTTGTTATAGATTAAAAAATCATCCCACTACTTTCTCAAAAAATATGAGAATGACCATTTTAGGTAATTTTATAAATTGAACCCAAATTAATCATTGAGTAAATATTACGAGCTATATTTTGCCCAACAAAATAACCTTTTTGTTTCACATACTCATAGCCTTTGAGGTGTTTAATGGACCCAATCATCTTTCTTAGCTCATCCACATCTGCAATCTGCTGACCAACCAAAATTTCTTTTCTATCACAAGTCATACTTCTAAGGTTACACTCTCACTTACAAACAATACAAAAAAATAAAAATAAAATACCCCTTGAATTATGTGGTATACTTGACTTGAAGGGATAATATTTTTTTGGGTGAACATATCAAATTCTCCCAAATGCCAGGAACAATCCAAGTTTCAGGTACTAAATGCTTCCCTCTTTTAGTATTTGATGAAATGATTATTATTTTTTTTAACTCAGTTTGGTGTTACACAGTGTTTGATTTCAAGAATATTTCATCATCTTCAATTTGCTTATGGGGTTAGTATTTTTCTCTTCTTTCTTTTTTAGTGTTGTATAGATATATTTCGAACTGATTTATGTTTTGTTGTAGTTTCCATGGGGAAGCGAGCGTATCAAACGTGGGACAAGGGAGATTTCTCCTTGTAATGATTATTCAGTCACCTCTTTATGTTTATGGTTTAAGCACAAAATATGATTAAATGAATTTGGGAAATTTGATTATTCTTTTGCAGTCCATTAACCACATTTCGTGATAATTTGATTGTTAGACTTGAGGATGTTGAAGGAAATGAGTTATCGCGTAAAGGTATGTATATCATATTTGTGCTCCAAGTTTGATGCTAATGGTGACAAAAAGTTTGTATCTGACAGAAGTTGAGACCTTATCAATTGTTGAGAAGGGTTGTTGGGATGATGTTTTCCAATTTGAAGGAGGTCATTACGTCCATATGAAGTTGCAATTCATTCTAAGTGAAGATGAGCGCAACCTAATCCGTAATGTGGTAATATTATACTGTTCCTCACTATGTTTTATTCAGACTCATATAGGTACATAATCTTAAACATATTCTCACTCTGAGTTACTAAAATGATTTATCCTTTTTTTCTATGCTTTCAATTTGTATTAGCCCTGATGATTCTATCAGCTTATGTGTAATGATATTTCGATTGATTTGGTAGAGAGAATCTGCTTTGAAGAAGAAACAAGATAAAGTTCCTGCGACAAATGTTAAATACAAAGGAACTGCAGTCCCTATGCGAGATACATTTGCATTGTCTCTGCCCATCACAAGGGAGTTTTCAGGTTTGATCACACATTCTAAGAACTATATTAATGGGAGAAAGACATAGGAACAAATTTAGGACTATGTAATTTTTGGAAAAGATTTTAGTTATTCGATTTTACCCAAGTTTATTATAGTAAATCAAAAGTAGGAGAATTTTATTTAGGGAATTGCAGCTTAACTCAAGAAGGAAGCACTGTGGTGACTACATAGAGAATGCTTAGTAGGTTGATGTGGTCAAAATTTGCTTTTATCTAATGAATTATAAATTGCTAAGAGTTTTGATAGTAAATCTGCCTGTTTAGAATGGCCACAGATAGAAGTGAAGTAAAATCATCTTTACCTGTGAAAGAAGGGGTTGAAATACGATGTTCTGAACCTGACCGTCCGTCAGCTGAGAAGCTTCAAACTCAGCTAATACATAATGATTCTGCTGCTGTAAAACCTGTTTATGATCAAGATGTACAGTCCATCTTGATGATAAATGTAACTGGAAAGAAACAGTTTATGTCCCAACAGAAGATTTTATCTGATCCATCTAATAAACCTGATGATCGAAGTGGACGACCTATGCTGAAGACGGATGTTGCTGTAAAGAAACAGTCCATATCTCAAAAGAGGAATGTTGATTCTGAGGATCAAGACACTCAGTCAATGTTGAAGATGGATGTTGCTGCCAAGAAAGAGTCTGTTTCCCAAAAGAATGTTGTTGCTTCGTCTAATGAACCTGAGGATCAAGGTGTACTGGAGAAAACTCCTAGTAGTGTCAGGAAAATGATAAGTGCCTTTGAAACTGGTCTTACTCAGGTACTTCTACTCTCCAGCTTATTGTACGGTGAAATTCGTCGTGTTGGACTTCTTAAGCTGATAACCTTATTTCTTTTGTTTACATAAAACTTGGTAAACATTGAACTGATTGCATACATCAGAAAAAGGGGAGAAGATCTCTTACAAGAACTCGAGCATCAAAATCCCAACCAAATTTAGTTGGAATTGGAGGCTCCCTAAAAGATTTGGATTCAGACAACATTTCAAGCCCTAATAAGATTAGTGCACTAAGACTAGAAAGACCTCTTAATACTGTTGACTTGCCAGAGCCTCAAATAAATATTGGCAAAAGAGTACAAAATAGTTCTCCAGTGCAAGATTTTGCTGGTACGAAACAAACCGTGTTCCATGAACAGTTCAAGCAGTCTAATGTGCATATTGTCCGATTTAACGAAGCAGGCTCCAGTCAGCAGGAGACCTTTGTATCTGCTAAAAAGGAGTCAAATACTGTTGCTGCTTCACCTGTAGATTTGATAAGATTATCCAACCTGGAAACAGCCATTAGTTCCCAAACAACCAGTGTGGCTCATCCCGATATGCTGAAAGCTAGTAATTTGGCTGCTGATCGAGATTTTTTTAATGGTCCTGCAGTTGCAGAGAAACGAAACAGAGAAATTAGATCAGAGACTTCACCAGAAGTACATTTTGAAAAGGCTTCAAATATGAAACCAAAACTAATAACATGCCGCAAAGATGAACTTTTTGACTCTGAAAATTCTGGTGCATGGATATTTCCGGATAACAAAAGGCGTCTATGTATGACAAGTGCAGGCAAAAACATAGTGCATTTATCAGAAGATTGCCATATTGGAGTAGATGATCATCAAAGAAATAAGAGACCTTCTATGCAGGAAACTACAGGAAAGGTACTCTCTATCAGTATCCTTGCTGATCTCTTTTATACGTTCAATAGTATTCCCGAAGTCACCGTCGATAGTGGTAAATTTGATGGAGAACTCTGCATGTCTCATTATTACGTATAGTTGTTTGACCAACCGCTTACTACCAAATCCTCATACTGATCATGTCATCATTGTACCATACATTTAACTGCTAGAACATTTGGTCCTCCGGGGAAGATTTTTGTTTGCTTGAACAAGTTTCTGCAAAGATAACTGTTTTTATATTTTTGATGGAAGCAGCGTAGTTTTTTCCGTAGAAGTGAATCCACGACAAAGAAAGGAAGAGAGAAGCCACAAAAGCCAAGAACTCAGTCTGAGAGCTTTGAAGAAAATGGCTCTTCTGGACCTGTAAGACAGGTCAGACATGCATATTATTTTGATTCATACATTTGATTTGGATGTCTGCTATCTAATTGTAAAATTAGGAAAGTACAGCCTCCTGAAGCGCTATAATGGTTTGGTTGGAATATTTTAGATTTGCACTTTAAATTCAAAGAACCATACATCTCATTTTCTTCATATTTAGGTGCATATTTGAAATTCTACCCTATCCTTTGTCTTTGCTTCAGTATTATGTAAATATAAGAAATATTCTTTTGAAGAAAATCATGGATATGTAATACATGCTTCCGACAATCGTAGAACCATCAGAAGTGCATTATTCTCTTTTGCTTTGATCACAAAAGAAGATGAACAATTTCAAAGATGACTAATAGTTGTTATTGTTCATATTTTTCAGGTGATGAACATTGCATTAGTTGTAGGGTTTGGTATATTAGTTCTCCTCACTAGACAAAGAGAAACCAGGTGTGTATTCCCTTCAATTGTCTGCTGTTTTCTGGTCTCATTGGTGTAACTGAAAAAATTCACTCAACAGGAAAAATGACAGAAAATCGAAGGTTGTTTACTTCAACAGTCCAGATTTCATGGATCAGTTGGCTTCTTCAGAAGAACAATGGAGTGTATTAAAACGGTAGACGGAGATTGATTCATCGCCTTTTCCCAAGACACAGCTAACATTTTCGCTGTCCCTGTTGGCTTTACAAAGGATATATCTGATTGAATTGCTCCTTTGCTAATAGTAGTGATCTCGCATTTGGAAATAATGGTCTGTCACTTTGTGACAATGATCTCAATATTTATTTTTGGTAACTTTAGCTTGTCATTTTGAATAGCCTTTCTCTGTACATGTAAGAGTATGACAACCAGCCATTTTGGTTAATTGGTACCTTTCACGCAAGGTTGTGTAACAATTCACTGTCCATCTCAACCTGAATGAACCTAGTCTATAAGAGATAATAATTGGGCAGGGATCGATGCACAACAGGAACTTGCAAAGCCAACGCAAGAGAAGAAATATATTCACTCATTTCAATTTTGTTAGTTGTTTGTGATTGGAGACGGGTGGCAGGAATCCCCAAGTCATGGGTATTGGAAGAGTTTGTAAATTTTGGACGTTGAAAAATTAGAAGGTTAATTTGACCAAAGTAAACATTTGGTTACGGATGGGCATAAATACTGAAAAACCAAAAATCGAACCGAAAAATTTTGATTTTTCACTGTCAGTTATTTGATGTTTCGATTCGGCGTCGATTTTTTTTTTCCGGAACTTCGGTTCGGAGTTTGGTGCAAGGGTCCGAAACTACGGTGCACCGAAGAACCAAATTTTTATTTAATAAATTTAAAAATATTTAAATTATATTACTTAATTAATAATACTTATATTATATATATTTTTTGAATTTGACTCAAAATAATTTACATTTTAAAAAAATGAATTAATAATACTCAACAGTAAGTCAGTAACTAAAAATTAAAATCATTAAATGTAATTGTGAACTGAACCCTAATTCCTAAAGCCCCAAACGTTCAAAAATCAAAACTTTCTTCAGCTTTCTCGTCTTCAAGACTTCAAAAATCGAAGTTTCTTTCTATGTCGAAAACCAAACTGTCGTTTTAATTCATCTTTGAAGAACAAAATAAAGGGCAATGAGAAACTTCCGTTTATCTTGGCAAAGTTCACGGACGTCTTGATACAAATTGTGATAGATCTGGGTAGTTTTTGGCAAAAATTTCACCCCCAATGGCTTTAATCATACATTTGAACAGATAAATTTTACACTTTCTCCTTCTCTTATTGTTGTACTTGATTCTTCTTTCTAGTTTTTGTGCGCAACTTATGTTTTTGGTAAAGTTACACAAATGATTATCAATGTTTGATGGATCTTTCAAATGATTCCTTTGCATATCCCTATTGCATGTGATAGTTTATGCACTACTACATTCTGCCGCAGGTGTATTGTCATTTGACATGTAAAGAAATCATCTTATTTTTATTAACACATAATGCAACTCTTAACACTTTATCTTATTCCTTCTTTATTTTTATTCACACCAAAAAATTAATTAAAAAATACCGAACTAAACCGAACCGAAGTAGAAGAAACCAAACCGAATCGATCATAGTTTGGTTTAAATATGGTGCACACTTTTCTAAAACCGAATACCGAAGAACCGAACCAAAATTTGATTAAACTGAACCGAAGAACCGAAAGCCCACCCCTACATTTGGGTTTAACAAGGTGTCAAGGTCGTTTCCGATTCTACTATGTCGTAGGTGATTTATGACTTGGTTGAATGACTTGAAAGGGTCCCCGAGGCATATAATAGTTTAAATCTTGGATAAAATTCTAATATATTTTTTGAAGATTAGAGTTGACCACGGTCAATTTTTTGTCAAGACAACCTCAAAATGTTAATGTGATGACTTTAGTAGGCCCATATTGTGCTCTATGATCAATTGCACTATTGTTTTATCTATAGGGTCTTTAGATGAGTTTTGGGAACTAAGGCCAAGTTTACGACTAGATGTGTAACACCTCAATCTTTAGAAAGGTTGAAGCAAGATAATGAGCAAGTCCACGAGCCTAAAACAAGCCAGGATTCGCTTAGGGCACCACTGGCTGAATAGGGCTGCCACAACCAAAGGTCACTTGGGCGGTTCCTTTAACAACCAATATAGAAGTGAACGCCTCATTTAGGGGACCAACCCCAACCGTTTAGGGACTTCCAAGAACGGGGTCTCCTTGATGGTTCCTATACGACCAGTGAGGCCTTGCACGGACCGTCCAACCATCCTTTTAGGTGACTCCGTCAGTTTTTAACTTTAGGCAATTTTAGTATTTCCCGAAGTATTGAATACCTAAACTACACAATTTTAAACCCTATACATGTATAAATGAATTAAGTCCTAAAACTATCCATTTTAAATCATTCACATAATTCCTAAATGTCCCTCCAAGATCACCCCCAAAATCCTCTCACGAGCTATAGAAGAAAAAACTAGGGTTTGTCTTCAAAAAATCCAATTCCCCATAGATTGTATGCATTGATTACTAAGGTACGTTAGTATTCACCTATAAAGTCCTTTTATCCAATGGGTTCCTAAATTCTCCATTTTTACAAGTTAGATTCTCAATTCAAAGTTAGGGTTTTATTCAATCTTCATGGGTTCTTTTCAATTGTGATTCAACTGATTGTTTTATATCTTTTTATGCATGATTTGAAGTAAATACATGATTTTACGTTGACTTCATATGAACCCATGCATGATCCATGATTTTGAATATGAACATATGATGAAGCTCATGAACTATGGAAGATGAATTTACGAAGGTATCTATGTTTTCATGAAGTTGATATAAATGGTTTGAAGATGCTTTGAGAGTGAAGTATTAATGTTGTTGTGAAAGGTTTTCTCATACACTACTAACAACATGACTGTGAAAGGTTTTCTCACATAAAGGATCATAAGGTTGAAAGGTTTTCTCACCTAAGTTGAGCTAAATTTAGGAGCTATTCTAACTGAACTCTTGCTTGGATTTGTTCCTTAATTAAGTCTTTTCATGGATGATAATATGTAACGACCTGTTTAGTCGTTTTGAGCAGTAGAGTTTATTTCTGGTAATAACTATCTGGGTCGACGGATCCCACGACGGACCGTCATGGGCACGACGGACCGTCGAGGGGGTCTCGTTCCAAAACACTTAGATTCTGAAAATTTGGGTACTAAGATCGACTCTCTGAACTTCACGACGGAATGGCAGGACGGACCGTCGTTGGCACGACGGACCGTCACAAATCTTTCCACAGAATTAACTCTCTGAACTTTATGACGGACCTGCAGGACGGACCGTCACAGGCTGCGTAACCCTGACTGGGTCGGATTTCTATTAAAAGTTTTTAAGGGGCGTTTTGGACTATTCATGATCATAATTATAAAGTTAGTGGGTTAATGTTAATAATTCAATTACTTGGGGGTTAAAGGAGATAACCTTGAAATAAATAGTGGGTTATTTTTATCATCCTTTATACTTAATTATATGACAATCAGGGTATAAGAAAAAGGGTTTGAAGAAGAAAAAATAGAAAGAACAGAGAGAGAAAGGGAGAACGAACGAGCGAGAGAAGAGAGAACGAAGAGGAAAGCAAGGACTTTGAGGAGTAGCTTGCGTGATCACGAATTCTTCGGTGGAGGTAGGTTATTGATTATGCTATTTCATAGTAAACTCTTAATAGCGAATGATATGTATTGGGTAGTATTGTAAAGTCTTCTATATGCTTAATTGTGTGTTTGCATGATGTGATTATGTAATTGTAATAGATTGGAAAGATGAGGCTGTGAATCTTAAATCTTAAATCCACTTTGTTAATGATGATGCCTTGGTATAAAAGAAGGCTTGATGAACTAAAAGAATGAGACTAGGGGATCGGGTGTCACGAACCAACACGTAGAATTAGGGGATCGGAGTGTCACGTTTCGACACCAGGATAGTATGGGATCGGAGTGTCACGTTCCGACACCAGGATAGTAGGGGATCGGAGTGTCACGTTCCGACACCAGGATAGTAGGGGATCGGAGTGTCACGTTCCGACACCAGGATAGTAGGGGATCAGAGTGTCACGTTCCGACACCAGGTTAATAAAAGAGAATGAATATTGAGGGGATCGGAGTGTCACATACCGACACAAGAGGAATAAAGAGAATGAATCTTGAATTATGTTAATATACTCAATTTAAAGAACCTATTCCCCAAATGAGTGTGGTGTGGAGGCTTGAGTCCTCATAGATGTGCTTGGGTTGTGGCCAATGGTGATGGTACTTGTTGTTGTCACATGTTAAGTATTGTGGTCGATTTTATGTTATTGTTCAATATATATTGCTTTCTATTTTGAGTTGGCCGATGATACCTACTCAGTACTTGTTCCCTGTACTGACCCCTACTTGTAAATTGTTTTCTTTGTTATTGTGGAGTGCAGCAAACGTGCCATCGACTTCGACTCGTCCGCAACTCTAGCCAGTTTTTCGCGTATCAGATTTCAGGGTGAGCTATTACTTCTAGCTCGGACTGGACTCTCTCTCATTCACGTCTTGATGTCCTTGAAGTTCGGACATGGACCATCTGTTTACTTATTTTAGCTTCTTAGATACTCTTAGATTTAGTAATTTGAGGATAGATGTTCTTGTGGTGATGACTTCCAGATTTTGGGGATAATAGTTAATAAACTTTAGAAGCTTGTTTATTGGTTATATTAATAAAGATTTTGAGTCTTCCGCATTATATTCTGTTTATTATGGTTGAAATGTTGGGGTTTAGATTGGTTGGTTCGCTCACATAGTAGGATAAGTGTGGGTGCCACTCGCGGCTCGTTTTGGGTCGTGACAAACTTGGTATCAAAGCATTAGGTTCGTTGGTCTTATCACACAAGAACGAGTCTAGTAGAGTCTTAAGGAACGGTAGGGGGACGCCTTTACTTTTCTTTGAGAGGCTATAGGACTTTAGGAAAATTCCATTCTTTCTTTCTCTCGTGCTATTACTTCGATCAAATTGGTATCTAGGTGATACAAATTGGTATCTGACATCCTCACTCTATTTCGCAGATGGTTAGAACTAGAGCAACAACTGTGTCAACACCAACACCGGCAAGACAGGATGCGTCTGAGCCAGCCACTGGGGCTGTAGCTCGAAGAGGAACAGTGGCAAGAGGCCGTGGTAGAGGTCGCGGGAGGACGTCCACTAGAGGTAGAGGACAAACACCTGGTCCAACTAGTACTAGGGCGGTGACTCCTCCACCGACTGATGAGGTAGTAAGAGAGGGTGAGGAAGGGGAAAATGAGCAAGTGCAGAATGAGGAATTACCACCCCAACCTACCCCAGAGATGATTAACCAGGTTCTTGCTTATCTTAGCGGGTTATCTGATCAAGGTCAGACACCTCCAGTGTTTTTTGCACCAGCACCTCAGGTTTTGGGAGTACAACATGCAGCTGTTGTGGCTCCCCGCATGGATGCCTCATTGGAAATAGGCACGTTCCCTCGATTGACTACAGGACCTATAATGACGAGTGATCAACATGAGCTTTTCACTAAATTTCTGAAGTTGAAACCTCCAGTCTTCAAGGGTGCTGAATCTGAGGATGCCTATGATTTTATGGTTGATTGTCATGAGTTGCTACATAAGATAGGCATAGTAGAACGATTTGGTGTTGAGTTTGTGACCTATCAGTTTCAAGGGAACGCCAAAATGTGGTGGCGGTCATATGTTGAGTGTCAACCAGCACAGGCACCACCTATGACTTGGGCGTCATTCTCTAGCTTATTTATGGAGAAGTATATACCCCGGACTTTGAGGGATAGGAGGAGAGATGAGTTCCTAAGCCTAGATCAAGGCAGGATGTCGGTTACTGCTTATGAGGCTAAGTTTCGTGAGCTATCCAGGTATGCCACCCAACTTTGCTTCAGTCCACAAGAGCGGATTCGCCGTTTCGTGAAAGGGCTGAGGTCAGATTTGCAGATTTCAACCTTACAGGTAGCTGCTGCAGCAAAATCCTTTCAAGAGGTGGTAGATTTTGTGATAGAAGTGGAGGGGGTGAAGCCAGACGACTTCACCATGGCATCGACATCTAAGAAGTTTCGTAAGGGAGGTGAGTTTAATGGTTCTTACTCCAGAGGGCAGGGTTCAGGAGGTTACCCAGCCCTACCTATTCAGTCTTCACTGCAGGCTGTAGCTGGGGGTCCATCACAGACCAGCCAACATTCCTCTGAGTTTGGAGGTTACCCCCAGACTTCGTCATTCTCACAGAGACCTATGCTTGAATCCAGAGAGTGTTATGGATGTGGGGAGACTGGACAGATTAGGAGGTATTGTCCATAACAGAGTCACAGACCCCCAATAGTCAGAGGTAGAGGTGGTCATAGAAGAGGCCGTCATTCTGGAGGACGTGGTGGCCGAGGTAATGGTGGCCACCAAAACGGCCGGGGTGACGGGCAAACTGGAGCTACTACAGCACAACATGGTAGGGGCAACGGGCAGGCAGGTGACAGGGCCCATTGTTATGCTTTCCCTAGGACGTCTGAAGCGGAGACATCTGATGCTGTTATCACAGGTAATTTTTTGGTTTGTGATTGCATGGCTTCTGTATTATTTGATCCTGGCTCCACATTTTTATATGTATCTTCCTCATTTGCTACTGGTCTTAATTTACATTGTGAATTGCTTGACATGCCTATTCGTGTTTCTACTCCGGTGGGTGAGTCTGTAATAGTTGAAAAGGTGTATAGGTCTTGTCTTGTAACTTTTGTGGGGAGCAATACTCATGTAGACTTGGTTATCTTAGAAATGGTTGATTTCGATGTAATTCTGGGTATGACTTGGCTTTCTCTAAATTTTGCAATCTTAGATTGTAATGCTAAAACTGTAACGTTGGCCAAGCCTGGGACAGATCCGTTAGTGTGGGAGGGTGACTACACTTCCACTCCAGTTCGTATCATCTCCTTTCTTCATGCTAAGAAAATGGTTAGTAAAGGGTGTTTAGCTTTCTTGGCACACCTCAGGGATGATACTACCCAAGTACCTTCAATTGAGTCGGTTTCGATAGTCCGTGAGTTTCTGGATGTGTTTCCTGCAGACCTTCCTGGTATGCCACCGGATAGGGATATCGACTTTTGCATTGATCTGGAGTCGGGTACTCGCCCCATTTCTATACCTCCTTATAGAATGGCTCCAGCAGAGTTAAGGGAGTTAAAGGCCCAACTTCAAGAGTTGTTAGGTAAGGGCTTCATTAAACCAAGCGCTTCCCCTTGGGGTGCTCCAGTGTTATTTGTGAAGAAGAAGGATGGGAATTTCAGGATGTGCATAGACTACCGGCAGTTGAATAAGGTAACTATTAAGAACAAGTACCCCATTCCTCGCATTGATGACTTGTTCGATCAGTTACAAGGTGCTTGTGTCTTCTCTAAGATTGACTTGAGATCTGGTTATCATCAATTGAAAATACGGGCAACAGATGTGCCAAAGACTGCTTTTCGAACCAGGTATGGACATTATGAATTCGTAGTAATGTATTTTGGTCTTACGAATGCCCCTGCTACTTTCATGAGCCTGATGAACGGGATTCTTAAGCCATATCTGGATCTCTTTGTTATCGTATTTATTGATGATATACTGATATACTCAAAGAGCAAGAAGGAACATGAGGAGCATTTTAGAATTGTATTGGAGTTGTTGAGAAAGAAAAGGCTTTATGCCAAATTCTCCAAGTGTGAGTTCTGGCTAGATTCAATGTCTTTCTTGGGGCACGTGGTTTCTAAGGATGGAGTGATGGTGGATCCTTCTAAGATTGAAACCGTGAGGAATTGGGCAAGACCTACTAATGTGTCAGAGCTAAGGAGCTTTGTTGGCTTAGCTAGCTACTACCGTCGATTTGTCAAGGGATTTTCTTCTATTGCTTCCCCGCTGACAAATTTGACTAAGCAGAATGTTCCATTTGTATGGTCGGACGAATGTGAAGAAAGCTTTCAGAAACTCAAGACCTTGCTGACTACTGCACCTATTCTTACACTGCGATGCATCTTATTCTGGGTTGGGTGCAGTGCTAATTCAGGAGAGGAATGTAATCGCTTATGCTTCGAGGCAACTAAAGGTGCATGAACGTAACTATCCGACCCATGATTTGGAATTGGCTGCATTTGTATTTGCATTAAAGCAATGGAGACATTATCTATATGGGGTCAAGTGTGAAGTTTACACAGATCATCGTAGTTTACAGTATGTCTTTACCCAGAAAGATTTGAATTTAAGACAGAGAAGGTGGATGGAACTACTAAAGGACTATGATATTACTATTCTGTATCACCCGGGAAAAGCAAATGTGGTGGCTGATGCATTAGGTAGAAAGGCAGGGAGCATGGGAAGTCTAGGTCACTTGCAGGTTTCTAGATGCCCATTGGCTAGAGAGGTTCAGACTCTGGATAATGACTTTATGAGGCTGGAAGTACTAGAGAAGGGAGGATTTTTGGCCTGTGTGCAGGCAAGATCTTCCTTTCTTGACAAGATTAAGGGAAAGCAGTTTACTGATGAGAAACTGATTCGAATCCGAGATAAGGTGTTGCGAGGAGAGGCTAAAGAAGCAATAATTGATGAGGAAGGTGTTTTGAGAATTAAGGGAAGGGTATGTGTGCCCCGTGTTGATGATTTGATCCACACTATTCTTACAGAGGCTCATAGTTCCGGATATTCTATACATCCTGGTGCAACCAAGATGTACCGTGACCTAAAGCAACACTTTTGGTGGAGTAGAATGAAGCGTGACATTGTTGATTTTGTTGCCAAATGTCCAAATTGTCAGCAAGTAAAATATGAACACCAGAGGCCCGGAGGAACACTTCAGAGAATGCCCATTCCTGAATGGAAGTGGGAGAGAATTGCAATGGACTTCGTGGTTGGTCTTCCAAAGACATTGGGTAAGTTTGATTCTATTTGGGTAATTGTGGACAGATTAACTAAGTCTGCTCACTTCATTCCGGTCAAGGTGACTTACAATGCAGAGAAGTTAGCCAAACTCTATATCTCAGAAATTGTTCGATTGCATGGAGTTCCACTTTCCATCATATCAGATAGAGGTACGCAGTTTACTTCTAAGTTTTGGAGAACATTGCATGCTGAATTAGGTACTAGGTTGGACCTTTGCACTGCATTTCACCCTCAGACCGATGGTCAGTCTGAGCGAACGATTCAGGTTTTGGAAGATATGTTTGGTGCATGTGTGATAGAATTTGGTGGTCATTGGGATAACTTCTTACCCTTAGCAGAGTTCTCATACAATAATAGCTACCACTCAAGTATTGATATGGCCCCATTCGAAGCATTGTATGGGAGGAGATGTAGGTCTCCCAATGGTTGGTTTGATGCATTCGAGGTGAGGCCCTGGGGTACTGATCTTCTGAGGGAATCATTAGAGAAAGTGAAATTCATTCAAGAAAAGTTTTTAGCGGCGCAAAGTAGGCAAAAGGAATATGTAGATCGAAAGGTTAGAGACTTGGAGTTCATGGAGGGTGAACAAGTCTTGCTGAAGGTTTCACCCATGAAAGGGGTGATGCGGTTTGGTAAAAGAGGTAAGCTAAGCCCAAGGTATATTGGACCATTTGAAATACTTAAGCGAGTAGGGGAGGTGTCTTATGAATTAGCCTTACCTCCAGGACTGTCAGGGGTGCACCCGGTATTTCATGTGTCTATGCTGAAAAGATACCATGGGGATGGAAACTACATTATTCGTTGGGATTCAATTCTTCTTGATGAGAATTTGTCTTATGAGGAGGAGCCTGTTTCCATTCTGGATAGAGAAATCCGCAAGTTCAGATCAAGGGAGATTGCATCCATCAAAGTTCAATGGAAGAATCGACCAGTTGAAGAGTCCACTTGGGAGAAGGAGGCTTATATGCAAGAAAGATACCCACACCTGTTTACAGATTCAGGTACTCCTTTTCGCCCTTGCTTTTCTTCTTGTGATCGTTCGAGGACGAACGATAGGTAAATTGGTATCTATTGTAACGACCTGTTTAGTCGTTTTGAGCAGTAGAGTTTATTTCTGGTAATAACTGTCTGGGTCGACGGATCCCACGATGGACCGTCATGGGCACGACGGACCGTCGAGGGGGTCTCGTTCCAAAACACTTAGATTCTAAAAATTTGGGTACTGAGATCGACTCTCTGAACTTCACGACGGAATGGCAGGACGGACCGTCGTTGGCACGACGGACCGTCACAAATATTTCCACATAATTAACTCTCTGAACTTTATGACGGACCTGCAGGACGGACCGTCACAGTCATGACGGACCGTCACAGGCTGCGTAACTCTGACTGGGTCGGATTTCTATTAAAAGTTTTTAAGGGGCATTTTGGACTATTAATGCTCATAATTATAAAGTTAGTGGGTTAATGTTAATAATTCAATTACTTGGGGGCTTAAAGGAGATAACCTTGAAATAAATAGTGAATTATTTTTATCATCCTTTATACTTAATTATATGATAATTAGGGTATAAGAAAAAGGGGTTGAAGAAGAAAAAATAGAAAGAACAGAGAGAGAAAGGGAGAACGAACGAGCGAGAGAAGAGAGAACGAAGAGGAAAGCAAGGACTTTGAGGAGTAGCTTGCGTGATCGCGAATTCTTCGGTGGAGGTAGGTTATGGTTTATGCTACTTCATAGTAAACTCTTAATAGCGAATGATATGTATTGGGTAGTATTGTAAAGTCTTCTATATACTTAATTGTGTGTTTGCATGATGTGATTATGTAATTGTAATGGATTGGAAAAATGAGGCAGTGAATCTTAAATCTTAAATCCACTTTGTTAATGATGATGCCTTGGTATAAAAGAAGGCTTGATGAACTAAAAGAATGAGACTAGGGAATCGGGTGTCACGAACCGACACGTAGAATTAGGGGATCGGAGTGTCACGTTCCGACACCAGGATAGTATGGGATCGGAGTGTCACGTTCCGACACCAGGATAGTAGGGGATCGGAGTGTCACATTCCGACACCAGGATAGTAGGGGATCGGAGTGTCACGTTTCGACACCAGGATAGTAGGGGATTGGAGTGTCACGTTCCGACACCAGGATAGTATGGGATCGGAGTGTCACGTTCCGACACCAGGATAGTAGGGGATCAGAGTGTCACGTTCCGACACCAGCCACCGGAAAGACCATGAAAGTGGTTTGTGAGTTTTTTTAAGGTTGTGGCGACTAACATTTTACATAGAAAAAAGATAATTTTATTGTCTAATTTGAAATATTTTTCAACAATGATTTTTTTACAAAAGAAATTGACTAAAGGTTGCGCGGGGGGAGAGGGGGCGTAAAAATTATTTTTAAAAATTTGAAATATTTTTTTAAAATAATATTGACAAGGAGAGAATTGGTTGGGGTAAAAAAATTAAAATTTGAAATATTATTCCATAATAATTTTTGTGTGTGTGTGGGGGGGGGGGGTAGGCGTTGGGTGAGGTAATAAGAAAATTTAAAATATAGGGACGGGGGGCTAAAATATGGGGGGGGGGGGTAATGGCTACGAGGTAGGGTAAGAAAAAAGATATGAAAAGATAAAATGCCACAAAGTATTTGTATTACAATGAATGTCTATCATCTGGAGTCCTTTTAGAATATGGTTAAGAGTCCTACTTGGGGACCAAGTTAGATTTCCCCTATAAATAGAGTTATCCTATTCATTGTAAAATCATCTCTCAAGAGTAATTATAAATCTTTTCTTCTCTCTATTTTCTTCTTCTGATTTGTAGTTTCATAACATGTTATTAGCACAAGACTCTACTTTATCAAAAAAGAAGGTTAGGTTTGAAGAATTGATAAGATATGGATAATTTCAAAAATATATTATCTAAATATGATGACATTTGCTTGATTGGTTCTGGTACAACATCTACGATATTCAAAAATAAAAAAATATTTTTCTCATTAAAGAATGGGCAAAATAAATGTTACTACAATTTTCGATAGTACTTATATTATTGAGGGCTTTGGAAGAGTCATTGTATAATTTTCCTAATGGAACTAAACTCATCATAAATAATGCTATGTTTTCTCCCAAATCTAAAAGAATCTTGTTGAGTTTTAAAGATATCTGTGAAAATGGTTATCATATCCAATTAATGTATGAAATAAATCTTGAATATCTTGGTATCACCAAGAATGTCTCTGGGCAGACATGTGTTATAGAAAAGTTCTCTGCTTTATCTTTTGGCTAGTATTGGACAAAAATTAATGCAATTGAGGCACATTTTTGTATTTAATAAGAAGTTTACTTATTCTAATACATTTGTACTTTGACATGATCGTCTGGGACATCCTGGGTCTATAATGATGAGGCGAATTATAGAAAATTCAAATGGACATCCATTAAAGGACCTAAAGATTCTTTTAAATGGTGAATTTCCTTGTACTACTTGTTATAAGACAAGTTAATTGTGACATCATCACCAATGAAATTCGAGATTGATCCCCCTGCGTTCTTGGAACGTATACATGAGGATATTTGTGGACCTATTCACCCACCTAGTGGGTCGTTTAGATACTTTATGGTTCTAATAGATGCTTCTTCTAGATGGTCTCATGTGTGAATATTGCCATCTTGTAACTTGACACTTGCAAAATTATTGGCACAAATAATAAAGTTAAGGGCACACTTTCTTGATAAACAAGTTAAGTCTATTCGTCTTGATAATGCTGCAGAGTTTTATCCCAATTATTTAATGATTACTGCCTATCAATTTTGGTAAGAGTTGAACACCCCGTTGCTCATGTTCTTACCTAGAATGGTGTCTCCGAGTCATTAATTAAACGTCTGTAGTTAATAGTAAAACCATTGCTTATGAAAACTAGGTTGCCCACTTCTTTGTGGAGACATGCAATTTTGTATGCTGCAACACTTATTCGTCTCAGACCGACAAATTATCATAAGGTTTCTCCATTGCAATTGGTTATGGGCCAAGATTCTAATATATCTCATCTAAGAATTTTTGGATGTGTTATACATGTGTATGTGGCACCACCACACTGCACTAAGATGAGCCCACAAGGAAGGTTAAGAATATATGTTGAGTTAGAATCACCCTCCATTATTCGCTATCTTGAACCATTGACTGGAGACATGTTAACTGCTCGGTTTGCAGATTGTCGATTTGATGGGATAATTTTCCCAAAATTAGGGAGAGAAAATAGTGAAATAAAAGGAGTAATTTTATGAAAAAATTAATCAAAAATTCATCTGCAGAAAATTGAAAATCAAATGACAGACGCATTTAAGGATTTGAAAATAATTACTAAATCACATATTCCTACAGAGAATGTCTCAATTCGAATTAATGTCCCTATAGGACCATCGACTAGTGTTATAAATAATGGATCAAAGGCGCGCCTAATGCTTGGTAGACAATTGGGTTCTAAGGATCAAAATCCTAGAAAAAAAAAGATTAAATGTCAAGATAACACTATGAAATAACCTCATATGAAAGTTTAAAATTTGAATAATTCTGATATTCATGAAAGAATCAATGAACTTGAAACTCAAGGAAATAATGAACTATCCATAAATTTAATAGATGTTGAAACTAATCTGACTCGATCATAAATAGTGGTTGATTATGTCTTGACATATAATGTTGCAACAAATATCATGCAATACACCTCAATCTGTTATAGAATGCCGATAAAAAAATAATTGCCAAATTGGCAAGAAGCAATTCAATCAGAGTTGAATTCACTTGCCAAACGTGAAGTTTTTGGACCTATAGTTCAAACACCTAATGCTATTAAATCTTTTGGTTGCAAATGAATTTTTGTGCGAAAAAGAAATGAGAAAATGAAATACAAATGTATAAAGCACATCTTGTGGCACAAGAATTTTCACAAAGGTCTGCTGTCGATTATGAAGAGACATAATCACCCGTTATGGATGCAATAACATTGCATTATCTCATTAGTTTCACAGTCCATGAGCAACTTGAAATGCATTTGATGGATGTGGTTACAACCTAACTTTATGGATAACTTGATAATGAGATAAAGGATTTACGATGTCTCAATCATGTAATTCAAAATCTTGAGAAATGTATTCAATTTAATTGCAAAGATCATTATATAGTTTGAAGTAATATAGACGCATGTGGTATAACCGTCTTAGTGAGTATTTAATTAAGTAAGGTTATACAAATAATGCAATTTGTCCATGTGTTTTTATAAAGAAAACAATGTCGGAATTTATTATACTTGCTAATTATGTTGATGAAAAATCTTATTGGAACTCCAATAGATCTTCAAAAGACAATTGATTATTTAAAGAACAAGTTTGAGATGATAGCTCTTGAAAGGACAAAATCATGTCTTGGTTTGCAAATTGAGCATTTGACAAATGATATTTTTGTTCACCAATCTTCCTACACAGAAAAAGTGTTGAAAAGATTTTATATGGATGAAGCACATCCATTAAGTACTCTGATGGTTATTCATTCACTTGATGTGAATAAGGATCCATTCTGACCTCAAGAAAAGGATTAGGGAATTCTTGGTTCTGAAGTATCATATCTTAGTGCAATTAGCCCTAATGTATCTTGCTAATATTACAAGATTTGATATAATTTTTGCTGTTAATTTGTTAGTAAGGTATAGTTCTGCTCCTACTAGGAGACATTGAAATGAGATCAAACACATTTTGCGATATCTTAAATGCACAACTGATATGGACTTGTTTTATTCTAATAATTGTAGCCCCAATCTTGTTAGTTATACTAATGCATGAGATTTATTTGTTCCATATAAAGCTCGATCCCAAACAAGCTAGGCGTTTATATGTGAGGTTCTGTCATATCTTGGAGATCTACAAAGCAGTTCATCGTAGCCACTTCATCTAATCATGCTAAGATAATAACTATTCATGAAGCAAGTAAAGAATGTGTGAGCCTGTGTAGTTAAGGTCTATTATACATCTCATTCGAGAAAAATGTGGTTTGGAGTGTGATAAATTACACACCACTTTATATGAAGATAATGCAACATGCATATCACAACTTAAGGGAGGATTCATAAAAGGAGATAGAACAAAGCATATTTCACCAAAGCTTTTCTATACACATGAACTCCAAAATAATGGTGATATAAATGTGCAACAAATTCGTTCAAGTGACAATGTGGCTGACCTATTCACCAAGTCTCTACCAGCTGCAAATTTCAAGAATGATGCACAAGCTTGGAATGAGAAGATTGAAGTCTCTGGATTGATGTTCTCATTAGGGGGAGTTAATACATGTTGTGCTCTTTTTTCCTTACGAGGTTTTGTCCCACTGAGTTTTCCTTGTAAGGTTTTTAATGAGGTAACCTAGATGCGTATTAATAGATATGCGTATTCTTTTACTTCACTAGAGTTTTTTCTTTTCTTAAAGTTATTTTCATAAGGTTTTTGACGAGACACATCATTTTTGAATTAGACATGCATGAAGAGTGTTATAAAGTATTTGTATTATAGTGAGTACTCTATTATAGTGAATGTCTATCATCTGGTGTCCTCTTAGGATATGGTTAAGAGTCCTACTTAGGGACCAAGTTAGATTTCCTCTATAAATAGAGAATCATCTTCATTGTAAAATCATCACTCGAGAGAATCTCTTTATATTCTTTTTCATATTCTGTAGTGTGGTGTGTGTGTATGGGGGTGGGGGGGGGGGGGGGAGGCGTTGAGTGAGGTAATAAGAATTTTTTTTCTTAATTTTTAAAAAGAAGTTTTTTTTTTTAAAATTTAAGAAAAATAAATTAAATTGTATTTTCCTAAAACATTTATATAAAAATAATAATAATAATAATAATAATAATAATAATAATAATATAATAATAATAAGAAAATTGAAAAACATTTTAACACCCCTATACAATTTTGAATATGCCTTTTAACATTAGAACTCATTTTTTCTATAAAAAAAATATATCTAAGTGCATCATCTTCGTGATTTTCTTTTTCTCTCTAAAAATAAGGGACTGCAATTGGAAGGTAATCAGAGAGAAAGATGGATCCTCGTCATTCACACACACAGTTACTGAATAGCTGGCGTGGTGCCAAATTTATTTGGCGTGCTGTTCTCATCTTCAATCTTGGCCTCGGTGGTAAAATCCTAAACCTCACTGCTCTATTTTGCCTTTCGTATTATAAGATTAATGCATTTCCGAATATGGTTTTAACTTTTATTGGCAGAAGAATGTGTTTCCACTTGATATTGTTATCTACTATGTATTAGTTGTATGTGTGTGGGTGGAGTATGTTTTATTTTCTGGACATTGTTTCTTCTGGGTTTAATTTAATGGGAGTAAGAATTTTGGCAAGAGCTGGTCATATGTGCTTAATTTGCTTGCTTATAAGAAAATGAAAGAATTTGATTTGAGTTCTGAGTATTGCATTTATCATGTATTGGAATGTGGTTGTATTAAATTTTTTCTTGTCTTGAGGAGATGCAATGTTTTATGACTTATGAAAGTGAAAGTTAACAAGCTCCAAATGTTGCTTATTTCCGTTGATTCATGATCCTATGTTTGCAAATATGGATTTGAGAGAGTAGCCTGGATGGAATAATTGCTTCTTCGTATCCATTCAGGAACAAGCTAGTTTGTAATTTATCTTTAGATCCTTATTTTATTACAGAAAGAATTCGGTCCATTTACTCTTTTGGGGATCCATTCATTAACATAACTTAAGTTCACCTTTATTCTTGCCTATGTAAATCAGTTCTTCGAGGTGAGTGTTGCAGATGACAGTGTTTCTGTTTAACCTTGTGCCTATGTAAATGAGTTCTTTGAGGTGAATGGTGTTTCTGTTTTAACTTTAATCCTAATATGCCAGATTTTTTCTCGCTCAATAACCTAGAGTTGGACTTGTGATTTTCTAAACATGTCCTCTTCAATTCTTTGAGTTTCTCTATCCTGTCTCGGTATTAAATGTTGTTTCATTGGATACTTGATTCAATTATCAGAATTAGAGTTCTGCTCCTATTACTATTGATGCAAATTAGATGGCTAATTCTGTCAATTAGTGCATACATGCAACATTTAATCATGGAAGACGATGCAACGGCATGAACTTTTGATAAGAATAAATGCAATGGATCACGTCTACTTATTAGTTCTTCTTGTTCTCGGGCAATGGGTTACCATACAGCAGTCTGAACCTATAGGTGGATTCACTTCTCCACCTGACCTTATTTCAGTTTATGACGCAGATAGTGGATACTTTTCTTAATTACTATTTTTATGTGGGGAAAACATTTGTATTGACTGAACCTTTGTAGTACACCCTTCAAATGCTTTTTTCCCCTCACTGAAGTGTAACATATTATAGTTTTAATCTTAAAGCATAGAGCCATCCTCCTGTTCAATAAAGTTTTGAGCCATCTATCTAAAATGCTCCATATCAAGTACGTCATGGAATGGGGCATTAACTTGCCTTTCAATTCCTGGCGAGCATTTTACGAAAAATTGTCGTTCTTTGCATGTTTTAATGGCTCAGATTCCTTGACTTCCTAAGAAATTGATAACTCTTGCTACTTTTGCAGCTTACCTCTTTACAAGACCTGCTAAGAAGGAAAAAAAAGCTATGACTAGACAACCCATTACTCCAGCTGAGATTACTACTCCCACTCCACCCGCTCCTCAAAATCTTGAACCCTTCTTTTCCCCTATTACAGAACCTGTGAAGGTGCCAGAGCCCCTTTCTGTAAAGCAGCAACGCAGTGTTTTCAGATGGATGCTAAAAGAGAAAGAGGATGGTCTAACCTCAAAACCGAGAGGAGAAGATTATCAATGAAGAAAATGCTCTACTGAAGCAGTTCATACGAGCAGATTCCACCCTGAAAATCTCATGTAGCGTAAATGTTTCTTAATTCAAAATTTCTTAGGCTGCTTAGTTACTGAACCATGATTTACGACTTAACATATTTTTTTGTCACCTTCAATCTAATTGATATTGTTACCTTTGAAGTAGGCAATATAGATAGTAGATTATTTGGTACAGTAGAATTTTTTATTGCTAGTGGAGGAAACATATGGAGTTTCGGGACTGTTTCGTTTATTCAAATGAACTTTTTCTCACTGCACTTCATAAGATGGTCATTTGTGTTGGCTATTTCATGAGTTATCAAAATTCGTTAGTTGTTTATTCTTGTTAGTTAAAATATGAACTATTTTCTTGACCTATTAGGTTACCAAACAACAGATACACACCAAATAAGCACTTTCCATGTCAAATTTTGTCTTAAAGCAGGATAGAAAAACAACTAGCCATAGCATAAAAAAGATAACATCGATGTGGACACTCAATGTTGGACCAAAAGTATATGTTCATTTATAATCTCTAGTTGCAATTGCCAATCTAGTATTTCATGCACTTTCTTATACTGTTCAGTTTTTCTCAAGTTCTCGTATTGCTTTATCACAACCCTGAGGCTAATCACTTAAAAGCTATTTACACTCTCAGTCTATTGCAGTTTTGGCAGTTTGAATGCTAATCTTTTTCTTATTCTATTTTTGTTTAATGATTTGCTAACCTAAATCTTGCCTTTGCTGCATGATATTCAGAACACGCCCATTTGACACTGTTGCCTACCCGAAACCCCACTACCCGAATGAGAACAAAAAGTATTTGCATATGACAATATTGATTCATAAGTTTTTGCATGCTGTGTGTATGTTAGAACTAGGTTTTGGATAATGGTTTACTGTTTTGCCATTCTGTTGACAAAGGTGTATCCGGGATTTGAATATTATAGGTTCCTACTGCAATTCATATGAATTACTGTATCTGAAGTCTACTATTTGTACTAGTGTAGTGAATTTTGTTAACACAAACATGTTCTGAGCCAAAGTTACAACAGATAACTATTGCACAACAACCCATTTGTTCTTGAATTTCTGTGCAGAATTTTTTGCCGCCTGACATTGTTATATACTGTGCAAAAGATGTATGTGGATGGATCGTTATGTTTACTGTCGTTACTCGGTTAGCCACCTTGTTATTTTTTTTGCCATTATTTCTTATCTAGTGTAGTAAGAATATGAAGTTTATTGCAGTTATATAAGGGCTCAACTCTCTGTCCTTTGTTAACTGCCAAAAATTTGTTCTTCCTCATGAGAAAGAAATAAAGTCAATAGGACTTTGTGTATCATAGTCAAGGTGCATTTTATCGATCATAGCATGTATCGGATGATAAATAAATATAGTAGTAGTTGATTTGAGTATATTCTTGACATTAGGCAGCCATGATTTGCTGATTTCAGATTGATTCATGGTCCCTTTTCTACAGATTTGGACAGAGTAGTTTTGACAAAGTGTAGTTGATTCTTGCTATCCATTCAATATTCAGTATTAACATGCAAGTCTTGTATAACTATGTTTAGATTTTCTTTATTACAGAAGGATTTTTTGGGCCTTTGATCTATTGGATTGCAAGTTGGACTTTTCTGAGCAGTCATTCAGTCTATGAAAATATAAACCTCCTTCATAACTGAAGCTCCTCTTTCTGCTTGACATCATTGAATATAAATGAATTCTCCAGAATGTATGTTGCAAATTTAGAAAACTGGTGGTGTTTCTGTTGTGTTTTATCTGGATTTGAATAATTAACCAGTGATTTAACAGACACGAATTGGTACAGTTCTCAATAATAACTTCTTTGTGTATATCTTTCTTTTCTCTGTATACATATATTGTTTGAGTCCGGAGCCTAAAGGGTATAAAATATTAACAAAAATTTCAAAACGGTATATAAAATTTTATATTAACCAAAACGGTAAAATCGCTGTATCAACAACGACTTACCCCACCGGAAAAAGCAAAATCGCTGCCTCTGCAGCGATTTTGCAAAATGTGGAATTTTTTTTTTTAAAAAAAAAATAAGGAAATCGCTGCTGGGGCAGCGATTTCAAAATAAATTTTTTTTTTAAAAAAAAAAAGGAAATCGCTGCTGGGACAACGATTTCAATTTTATTTTTTTTAAATGTTAAATCGCTGAATTATTCAATATAATATCTTTTTTTAGAAAGAAAATATAATTGTTACCGTACTTATTCCTAATTTTTTTTTTAAAATAATGTATATTTTCTTACAAGCTATATATTTGAATTTCAAAAAATATTATAATTTTTTTTATAAAATCGCTGCTTTAACATTTTTTAGATTTTTTTTTTTTGAAAATCGCTTCTTAGGCAGCGATTTCAGAAGAAAAAAAACTTTGTTGAAAAAATAAATTTTTAAATTTTTTTTCTTATATAAATCACTGCTATGGCAGGGATTTCATTTTTTTTAAAAAAAGAAAATCACATTTTGCAAAATCGCTGCAGAGGCAATGATTTTGCTTTTTCCAGTGGGGTAAGTTGCTGTTGATGCAGCTATTTTACCGTTTTGGTCAATATAAAATTTTATATACCATTTTGGAATTTTTGTTAATATTTTGTACCCTTTAGGCTCCAGACTCTATATTGTTTCATTGGGTTATTTGATTCAATCATCATAATTGGAAAATTATAGAGACAAACGCTATGTTCGGCTACTATTTGATTCGGTAAAAAATTAGGCCTGACCTTCCAAAATGGAGTTTGGAGAAGGTAAGATGTATGTCGACTTTATCTGTCTTTATAGGATATAAAAGTTGTTTAAACAAATATAACAAATATTATATTACACATGATAGGAAAAAAAAAAGGTAAGAAAAAAGGAAGAGGAAAAAACTCTGGAATACATAAATCATTTTACTAGAAGTATGACAATACTTGAATAATATATCACTATCCTTATATTCTAACCCTCGATCTATATACTTTCTTATCATGTCCTTATTCAATTGAAGTTGTGTGATCCCATCTAATTCCCTCTCAAATTATTCTTAGCATATAATTTCTTCGTAAAATCAGTTCAATTTGGGCCAAATTCATATTCTACTACATTAGGAGGCACTATCCATAATATGATTTGATACACATAATTTTTTTAAAATGTCAATATTTTAACATTTAAGATGACTCATTAGCAACACTTTCAATATTTAGTAAAAATATCAAAATTTTAGTTTGTTATGTATCTTATTTATGTTTTCATTATTTATTTTTATTTAAAGAATACAATTTTTATATAACAGATTGCAGGAATTTAGGGGAGAATTTTTTTTTTAAAAAAAGAACAAATGCTTAAAAGTCTCATAAGTTATAATTTATCAAAATACACCAACTTTCATCTCTTTCTCCTTCTTTCACCATGTTCTAAAAAACATGTCTTTCACCATTGTTCTAAAAGAAAAACTCAATATCCAATTTTCTTAATCTTTTTTGTTTCAAAACACTTTATTTACCAAAATAAATATCCAAATTATTATGAAAATCACGAAATTAAAGAAGTACCACATCTATAAAATTTTCAATATTTTATTTTCACTAGTTATTGTTATGAAAATTACGGAATCAAAAAATTCTATATTAAATTTTTACTCATTATTGTTATGAAACTTTATGATAATACGTTATAGTTTTATCTATTAAATATATATATATATTTTTTAAATTTAGAAATATGAACACCTATAGTTTTATTTGTTATTTGACATACGTTTCTCATAGTGTATTTGTTTTATTATTCAGAATTTTGTATCCTTGCTTAAATCGTATTCATTTCAATATGTATACCATTTGTATTTGTATTCATTTTAATTTTTATGTTGTATTTTGTACAATGAAACTTGTATTTCTTTATTAGTTTGTATTCATTCCAATATGTATGTCAAATAAATATGTAGCTATATAAAAAACATATTTGGATTTGTATATATTTTTCACTGTATATTTGTTTTACAGAATCTTATTTCCTTTCTTAAGTCGTATTCATTCCAATATGTATATTATTTGTATTTGTATTCTTTCTAATTTTTATATTGTATTTTGTATAATGATGAATAAAATATAAAAATAATATGATGAAAAAGTTAGAATGCAATATAAAATTAAAAAAGAATACGAGAACATTTGTTGCAATCATTCTTAAATAAAAACATGACTAGTTGGCTTACCTTTGATATGAATATAAATTAGGAAGAAATAAAGATTCATAAACTATGCAACATGAGATTTTGAATGAATATAAATATTAATAGCATACATACTAGTTTGAATACGAATTGAGAAAAAAATTGAAGAAAAAACTATAAAAACAAAATAAACTAATAGAACATTGTTCTTCCTATAAATAAAATACAAGTAACTGACATACCTTTGGGATGAATACATCTTAGGGACAAATACAATATTCATAAACTATACAACGCGAGATTTTTAATAAATACAAATATTGATAGCATACATTTGAATACAAATTGAGAAGTAATATCAAATTCTAAAAAAAACTATAAACACAATACAAACTAATAGAAAATTGTTCTTCCTCAACTGGTTTTCAACAGTTTTTTGAAATCTTCTACACCCAATTCTTTTTCCCTTTTATTAATAGTGTATTTACTCTGCTAACATTACTATCTTGAACTTGAATGCGGGTAGAATCATGAAGAAACTTAGATCTCTTCTATTGATCCATTTTAGTCGCATAACCTACATTTTTGGATAATCCTTGAGTAAAGATCGTGAGAGAAAGGAGAGGATGTGGGTAAAAAATTGAGAGAGAAAAGTGGGCGATGAAGTTTCTTTAAATAAAATAAGTCAAACATGGATCCAAGTTGAGAAATAAAAGGAAGGTAAATGAATTATATTATCATACACTATATTTGCTAACATATTGACATTTTTAACAATTATTTTAAACTATAGGTGTTTTTAATAATTATGTTCGGAATATTAACTACTTAGCTAATTTATCATTAATCTTTTGTCGTTAGTGGACCGGATTAGTAGAGTCGCCTTGTTGGTTTGTTAGACGAATGATCTTTTTGTTACTACATTTAGTAAAATAATTATTTGTGTTTGTATTTCACAAATTATCCATATTGAAGTCTAATGGGTGGATTTGATTAAATTTAAGTAGGGTAAAATCAATTGAATCGGTAAAGTGATTCATTAGGTGTTTGGCTATTTTTGTGAAAATATAAAAAAATAGTTTTTATTATTAAAGTGACAGATATATTCTGAAATTAGAGTTGTGCTTGCTATAAATTATATTAAAGTAGTTTTAGAATTTTTATGAATAATGTGGAGTGAGAAAAGTGAAAGATGTTACAACATATTTGTATTATAGGGAATGCCTATTATGTGGACTTTTTAAGAAAAAAAGTTAAGAATTCTATGTGGAGGTCAAGTCAACTTTTCTCTATAAATAAAGAGGTTTTCTTCACTGTAAATCAAATATGTGAATCCCTAAATATCATTCAAGAGGAATAATAAATCTTTTCTCTTCTCCCTACTTTATTCTTCTTGTGTTTTATATAATTTGATAACACATTATCAACACAAATTTCTAACCAATTGAGTTTGATTTCATATGTCTGATTGAGTTTAGTAGAAAATTTATGAAGTTTCACACACAACTGGGAACTGTTGTTGCTCGGTTTAATAAGTGGTTGAGTGTATGTTATTATAAGGAGTCGCGTCGGCGCGGACCCAATATATGTTACTCCTTCTGTATTTATGTGATACTTTTCATTTTTTGAGAATCAAACAATTTGAGTGTGACGGGAAATTTGCTCGTGAAATCTTCAAATTTTTTGAAATGAAATTTATATATTTGTAAACTAAGTAAAAGTACTATAAGTCACAATAATTGACAATTCAAAAATTAAAAGATATATGATGAATTTATGGTCATACATAGACTTGTTTGAATCTTGAAATCTGAAAGGTGCCACATAAATTGAGACGGTGGGAGTATTTCTTTGTTTCCATATATACAGATCGGATTTGGCTTTTGTATAAGTTTTTTTTTTTAAAAAAATACTTGTAAGTTGTTAATTTGTTCTAATTTACATTTTTTAACATCATTGTCGAACAACATGTGTTATTATTGAGATATAAATAAGTTGCCCATACAAATGTTGATACAGTAAGTTAAAATTCAGTTAGTCAGTCAGTTACAATCATGCATTAGGCACGTGAGTTTGTTAGAATTTTTTTTTCTATTTTCAATCAAAACATTATAATGTAGATTCCCGCGATTCTTTTTCTCCTACTTATTCTTCCTTATTCCAGCTATTTTAATATTTCTTCATTACTATTTTTCATTGAATTTGACTATATCCTAAGAAATTTATCATGGTATTAGAGCTTTTGGTTGCGATTAGGATCTAGTAGAATCGATTTCATTGTTGAATGCTTGAGTTAGAGAATTTGCAGGCAGAGGAATATCCACAAGTAGACCAAAATCTTCCACTTCAGATGTTCAGGAGCAACTTTGATTCCGATTAAGTTCATTGGACCAGAGAATTATGGAATTTGGAGAAGATGTATACGACTCGCAGTACTAATCAAAAACAAATTAGGACTTGTGGATGACACTTGTGTAATAATGCATACAAAGGGATCTTAGCCTTAAAATGGGAAAGATGCGATACTTTGGTTGTGTTATTGCAGCACCTAAATTGATGACGAGCATTGTCTATGCTGCGAGCTTGAAGAGGATCCGGGAAGATTTCAAGAAATGATTTGACAAGTCGAATTTAACTAGGATTTTCTATCTGTTGAAAGAAATCGACATGTTAACTCAAGGTACAGACTCAGTAACTGTTTCTACTCAATCGTTGAGCATGTTTCCACCAGCACCAACGGCTAGTGATTGCATAGAGGCCCTTTGCCCCTCCGCCAGTACCAGAAGTGGCTCCTCTAGGTGCAGCCTTGTCTGGTGGAGAAACTGATGAAGATTGGGCTCTGCTTCCCCATTACCATTTTCCTGTCTGTTCTTTAGACACTCTCGCATGATGTGCCAATTCTAACTACACTTGAAACAACCAGTGGATCCATCACGACAAGTACCTGAATAGTTTCTGCCACACTTGGCGCATGTAGAAGTCTTACTACCCCGTTGTACCACGCTACCTTGAGAATAAGTAGGTTTAACTCTGGAGCTCTGATTTTTGTACTCACCCTTATTCTTAGGTGCAAGTGCACTAGCCGATGATGGAGCAGGTCCCTTCTGTTTCTGAAATTGTGGTCGATTTGAACCACCTTTTTGTTGCTCAGACTCATTTCTAGTCTTAGATTTCTTGTTCCTATACAATTCTCTATCCCTCAACTTCTTCTCTTCAACCTGTTGCACATACACCATCAACCTTGATATGTCCCTGTTGCCTATCAGCATTGCAGCTCTTCTTGTTAGCCTCTTCTTGTCGATCCCCCCTTTGTTGCCTGACTTGGTTAGTCACCGCTTGTCTTAACATACGGTTAGCCTCGCAAAACTCAGCATTGGTGACTTAACCTTGAGGTTGTACGTTCAGTGCATTAGGTACCTCTGGTTCCTCAACATTTCTTTTGGCTGGATGACCTCTTGCTGATCTTCATGGAGGCATGGTTAACTAAAACACGAGCAAGTACGAATTAGAGGGAAAATTTTAGAGATAAACTCTAACATACAAAAGGGATATAAAAGAAGTGAAGGAATTCCTAAATGTCGCAGCCTCCTATTCATAGATGTGGCGCGCTTCACACGGATGACTAAGACCCTACCGAAACGACTTCATAGACTCCCTAGGACTCTTGAACTCTGTGTTGTGATACCAAATTTGTCATGCCCCGAGCCTACACCTTGGACGTGGCCTGCACCCAATGACAATTGCTGGACTTGAGTGGACCCTTGTCCATCTTACTTAACTCAATGAAAGACTTAACTCAACATAAACGAGAAAACATTCTCATAAGAAATACTTAAAATAATTGTCTTGGCAAAATGACAATTAAATATCATGACAAAACATCTAAAACGTAAATAAATGGAGACTCAAATCTAAATTGTCTGACTGAGTATCTGTCTATAAAGACTCTATAATACTAAGATGAATGTTGGGACAAACCCCGCAACATTCTATAAATAAAAAGACTAGAAATCAATAAAAGAGTCCTCCGGAATGCAAGGAGGCTCACCACTGACTGTGAGTGCTCAAGCTGGATCAATGAGGCACTGGATGCTGATCATAAGTACCTGCTTTTGCATCATAAGACAATGCAGGCCAACTGTCATCATTACAAATATGCAAGTTGGAATGCTAACACCATAGGCTAGAAAGAGTCTGAAAGAAACTGAAGAACTTACTTCGATCAACTCAATTCAACATGATAGACTCATTTCAATATAAAGCAATTTAAACACAAGTGAAATATAAAGAAAAGCTTGTGGAAAACATGTTGTAAATTTTGAATGTATACAATGATACAAATATCTCTGAGATGTATGTAAAATATAAATAAACTTATTTATATATATAAATACATCTAACTTTTTTGGGAGTTTCTCTAACCGACAACCATCACTAAGAGCTTGAATGATGATACAACGTTTTGCCTCAACGCTGCCAGGGTCTTCCTATACCTTGCCATCGATATAGAACCTGAACTACCTAATGGATCCACTAGTCTTTGCTAAAAAGCACGAGAGGTATCATCTAAAAAGTACGACCCTTTTCAACCCATGGTGGCTGTATGGATTATGGGGGTTGGGAGTTATCTGAACTATCCTCCATATTGGTTCTTAATACTACTACCAAAAATATCATTATATAAGCTCTTATGTTTTTAAAACATATTGACTTCTGTGATTTGAGATTAGTTCTTACTTAGCTCAAAGAATATCTTGGAAATATCAGTTTCCTCTCTTGCTTAATTTTGAAAGAGATTACTCTTTTCTAAAAACTGGCATGAAATCTCAGTTTCCGTTCTTAACTTATATGTAAAAACATTTACACACTTTCAGGAAATTCTTAGTTCCCTTATAACTTTTGAGAATTAAAGTCAACTCTTTACTCTTTGATTAACTTGAAACTCTTGACCATAACTCAATTATTAGGGAATACTAAGTTCACTTATATTTCTTGAAGGAAAGACTTCAACCTTTTACTCTTTACTCTGACTTGAAACTTGAGCCTTAAAACGAAGTTAAAACGTTTAATAAAGACTCTTGAAATTTTTAAGAAACTTTACTTTGACTTGATTCTTAATTTCTAGACTTAACTCTTAAGTATTTTTACTTTGATCTTAACTCTCCTTGAATCGAATTATGGACTCAAGGTTATGATTTGCGTTCTTTAGAGATTTCTAGGTGATTAGAAATCATTTGTTGTAAGTAGAATCATCGGAAGGTGTTAATGTATCTTAGAAGGACTTAAAAGGGTTAAACTACAAAAATTGGGCAAGACGCCGATTCGGGCATACTGGTGGCGTGCCGCGCCGACCTCAATTGACTGAGGCTTTGTCCTAGCGCACTGGTGGTGCGCCGTGCCAAGCCCAATTAATTGAAGCCATCTTTTGGCGCTGTAGGGCGGCGCGCCTGGCTTTCGGAACTGCGTCTCTCGAATTTTTCAACTCGTTCTATGGACCTAAATCGTCTAAACCTCTATGGGTTCATCCCCAAACCCCTAGGATCATCAATACTTCAATGCCCATATAACTCAAAAACAACATCAAAAACTATTAACCAACATCAATGGGCGTGCAATCAACTCAACCTAAAAGAGATTTGACAAGATTATCAAGAACTCACTTCTAATCATGAAGTCAAATTCTAAACTTCTGAATTGAAACAAGATTGATGTGCGGATGAATTTACCCAACAGAAAAGAGCTCACATACCTTAATAAATATCACCCTCGACGAATTCCACTTGAAATCCCTTGGCGTTCTTGGCGAAATCTTGATCTTTCTCTTTCTCTTTCTTCTCTTCTCTTTTCTCTCAAACCCTAAGCGTGAAAGAACTTTTCTAATCTGAACTAAAACTTACTTTTACCCCAATTACACCCTTAAAACGAATTAGGAAATAAGTGGGTAAAAAGACAAGTTTGTCCTTCCTTAAATTCGGATTGAACTTTCTTTACTTCAACAACCCAACTTCTGAAAGTGATATCTCTCTCATACAATATTGAAATAGTGCAAACTTGGCGTCGTTGAAAAGATCTTTCCAAGAGATTTTTAACCATACCCATATCTACCTCTTACTCCTCCTAAGCTAGAATTTATGACCATTTTAAAATGACCAAAACTCACTTCTTGAACTTAGAAAATTTCCAGATCTTCCCCTTTCTTTCCTAAAGTGAATATTCTTAGTTTTTTTTTGCTTATTCCTAGTTATATCGAATTACGAGATATTACAAACTATCTGCATACCAGGCTGCAGGTGGACTCAATGTTATGAATCTGGGCATTTGCAGTCTTAAAACTACTATGGGATATAGATAGGACGAAGGCTTGTTTGTGGGTTCAATGGGTTCATAGTTACTACATAAATAAAGGAGACATTAGCCATATCAGAATTCCCAAGAATGCTTCTTGGGTAGTGAGAAAGGTGTTGTAGGCTAGAGAGAAACTGCAAATCAAATCAGAACACTAAAACAACAACTGAAACAAGCACAAATGAGAGATAAGTTTTCAATTCATAAGATGTATATTTTACTGATTCCTAACCATCTTAGAGTAACCTGGAAACAGTTAGCGTTGCAACCAAGAATTACTCCTAGGCACAAATTCATCCTCTAGCTAGCCATCCAGAGAAGACTTGCAACAATTGAGAGGATGCAGAAGTTTGGCATCAATATACCACCTGATTGTGCCGTGGACAACATACAAAGACTTTTGATCATTTATTCTTTGGTAGCATATGGATTCGTGTATTGAATTGGTTGGGTTTTCGTAGACATATCATGGACTGGTGGACTGAAGTAAAACAGATGAGTTTACTTGCAAGAAACAGAGGTGGACTAGCCGAGATAACCAATTATGCCTTTGCTATGGTTGTATATATGGTGTGGCAAGCTCAAAACTGCATTCGTTTTCAAAGACAGGCCATTTCACTCTGACTTATTAATCAAAGATTTGGTGTTACATATTTACATTAGTGGGTGAGATTTTGTTAATTGGAAATAGACTCCAAGAAATTTAGCTGCTTATCTTGTATGATTTGCATATGCCTAGTTTAGTTTGTTATAGGTTTTACTGAGGTTTACTGAACACATGAAGATGCGGCTTGTCCAGGCTGCTGGTACTATTTTGTAAATATTTTTTGGGTATGAATATAATATGCCAGTTATCAAAAATATAATAAAAATCATTGTAGTATAGATTTATGATTAGAAATTAATTTAAAAAGGTCAAGCAGATGTAGCAGCATTAAAAAGCAGCAATTAGGCTTACAAGTTAGCGAGTGCATCCATCTTTAGGAGGGACACATAAAGAATTAAGAAAATATTAGCTGGTTTTTTGGTCCAACAACAGAATGGTACACTAACATCATTAGTTTGGTACAACAATCATAAAGCTAGCCTATTAATATTAAAATACTCAAATAGCCCTTATGTGGACATGCAAGCATGTCGACGAGCATCAGCTGGCTTGAAGCCACTTCTATATAGTAAGTAGTAGTAAAGTAACTAGACACAAGTGTCCGTGCTAGCACGGGCCTACCCATTATTTTTTTTTCTATCTCGCTTTATGTGAAATAGATAAAATTTAGAGAGTCAATTAAATTTTTGTATGATTTTATTTTATTTTAAATTGTTAATTATTGTAAATTATAATATTTTTACGTAATTTTGTAATAATATATGTTACTTGTCTTGTCCCAATATATGTAGCACAAATAGAATTTCAAGAATCAATATATTGTTAATAATTTAGATTTTTATGATGCTATGTACCTAGTTTTCAAATTAAAATAATACACGTTACTTCTTTTGTCTCATTTTATGTGACATAGATAGATTAACTTTATGAATCGATCGATTTTTTTTTATAGGCAATCAATTCGTTATATGCATTTTCAGTTGTCAATTAGCATGATTTATAACATTTTTAATGCAATTTTTAGATATATAAGAAAATCAAAAAATAAGACAAACAAATTAATATGAAGAAAAAAATAGTAAAATGTATATGTAAGTGTGGAACCACATAGGTGAAGCACAGAGAAGCAGGCATGTTGACCGACACCTGTGTGGTTATCTACGCTTTATATAAGTAGTGGATATATTATTATATATTATAAAGATTGAGATAGCCACAACCAGGGGGTGTAAATAGGACGATTTGATTTAATTTTTTATTTAAAAAATTTAAATCAATTATGTCGGTTTATCAAATCCAAAAATCAAATAAAATCACATAAAGTCAGGTTTTTGGTTTCTCCTTTAGTACGTTCTTTCAATTTCTTTTGGTTTTCCGTTCAATTTTTATTTTCACAACTATATAATGTTTGGAAAAGAGATCAATTATATTTTCACTTACATGTGTGATAACTAAACTTAAAAAAATGTTAAATGAATAGAAATCTTTGAAAAGACGATAATTCACATGAGTACAAAAATATATATTTTTTAAATCTCAACGTTCAGTATGTTAAATTGATAAGATCAACGGCTACAATCAAACTGAATACAAAATGAAAGATTTTCAAAGTAAATTGTTAAGTTTGAATTCGAAAAAATATAACAATATTATTGTAACTTCTGATCATAGGACAAAATCAAATATTTGCAAAATTTTACAAGCTTAAATTTGAAATAATGTAAATAAACATTGAAAACTATAAAAATGTAAATAACTAAAAATATCAACAAAATAGATTATAAATAATATTTTTTTTATCTATCAATAAACTAAAATGATATATTTATATTTTTCGATTTGGTTTGGGTTGAAAATTTGACTTTTTTTCTTTGTATGCCAAACCAAATCAAGAGTGGTCGATTTTTTTCTAATGCCAAATCAATCAAACCAAATCATAAATCAATTTTTTGTCAATTTGATTTGATTCGTCGATTCGATTTGACTTTACAGTTTGACTTGTACACCCCTAGCCACCACAGATGAACTAGTACCAATCTTTTGCTTTAGATTCTTGATTTAATATAACTATTTTTACTTGTTAGTAATGTAATTGATCTTCCACTTCATAAGTCTTTTGATTCGGATTTTCAGAAGTCTTGTCAAGTGAAAATATTTTCAGTGGAAAGAGATTCAAAATCTCAAAAAATAAGAATTATAAAATATAATCTAAAAAAATGAATAAGTTTTCAGTGGAAAGAGATTCAAAATCTCAAAAGTATCCTCATAAAAACACACTCAATTTTTAAGACCTATAACCAAAACAAATAAATAATACTCCCTCCGTCCCATTTTATGTGGCACCAAAAAAATGTCACATATAGTAAGTATTTAAAGGTACAATTCTTTTTATACCCTTGTTGGTCCTACTTAATTTTAAAGATAGTACCTAATACATTTTTGAGAAGAAAGAAAAATGAGTTTACTTTTTTGAAGGGCAATTTGATAAATATTTCAAAGTATCCATTATTTCTTAGACTCCATGCCCGGTCAAAAGTTGCCACCTAATATGGGACGAAGACAGTAACTAAATTTTTAATTTGAGATGAAAAATTGTAAATTCATTAAAAAGAGCTTCAAGTTCATCACATTCAAACATTACCACAAATCTTAATTTTAATTTGAAGCAAGAACAAATTGATAATTTTTCTATTTTTCATTGTTCATCAAACTTTTTGGGTTTATTGATAGAAATTAAAGGAAATGAGGGTGGAATGGGGGCATCTTGAAGATGGAGAAAAAAAAAGAAAAGTTCAACAAAGAAGAAGAACAAGAAATAGAAGAACCACCGAGGTTCGAAGAGAAAGAAAGACAGTAGGAGTGGGGGTTTGTGGGTTCTAAGGGGGCAGGGGAGGGATTCGAAGAAGAAGAAAGGGGTGGTGCAAGTGGTGGTCGAGGGCGGGAGGGATGGTGTGAGGAGGATGAAGGGGGAGAGGTGAGGGTGGGGTTGGGGTTGGTGGTACTGAGGTTGGGGGTGGCAGGGTATGAAGAAGATGAAGAAAATAAAAATTATTGGATAAAAAGAAAATAATTGGGTCCCACTTATTCTTATTCTCTTTAATTTTTGGTGTAAACACACTTTTTTTTTTTTGACTTGACATGTCAGCGATTTGATTGTATTTTAATTCACCTGAAAAGAGATTAGGGGGTAAATAATTACCCGTAAAATTAAAGTGCTAAAGTAAGTTTTGCTGCTATGTTCAGAAAGAAATTTATGTATTATCTCTTTTGAAACTCATAATGTTCTTTTTTATATATAATTATCACAACGATGACTATTATAATTATTTTCCTTCACATCCATATTCATATGTTTAATCAAAAAATTATCTTGTCATGTTTCAGACTTTTATTATATTGTTATTACATTCACTATAAAGAATGAAACATATTCAATGGGATGAGCTTCACAATTTTTATCAAGAGCATATCGATTTTCCCACTCATCATTATATCATCAATATATTGTATTGAAACTTCAACTCAATGTCTTATTTGTATAAAGATGTGCAAAGGTGGACCAACATATATCCTCGAGGGTGCACATACACCCGTTAATTTTAATTTTTTTTATATATATACGTGTATATATGAAAACCTTGAGATAGACATATATTTTACTAGGCACTCGAAGACACAAAAGCCAATTGAGTTAGCTGGTTTAGACGTTGTACTTTGCATTCGGATTCCATTTGCTTATTTTCTTATTTGTTTCTTCGTTTTTATTGAAGTGTGTAACCTTCTCATCCAAAAAATTAAGCTATTAGAGAGCGCACACTTTTAATACTTAATTATATTTTCAACACGCTCCCTCACGCGTGCACAAATTTTTTTATGGGCCAAGCACGTGAAAATTCTTTTTGATTTGGGTGGCGGTGAGATTCGATCTCAAGACCTTTGCCTGCTCGGATACCATGTTGAAGTGTGTGACCATCTCATATAAAAGCTTAAACTGTTAGAGAGAGCACACTTTTATTTTTTGATTATATTTTCAAAAATTTAAGCTATGAAGTTTAAAAAATTCGAATAAAATAGGGGGATGATCATTGAATTTATTTATACATGAATATCATAGTTTTTGTATATTTATGTTTGATAAAAGTATCATAGAAATTAGTATTGGGAACACACTTTAACTAACGTGCAATACTGTTGGTAGTGCACGTCTTCAAATCCTAGGTTCGCTCTGATTAGGCGTGTTAGACTAAAATATGATAGGATTTGAACCCAAAATCTTATAATTAGGGGTGTGCTTCGGTGAGTTTGATATTTTATATTATCGGTTCGGCTTATTGGTTTTTAAATATGCTAGCCCAATAACAAATTAATAATATATTTTTTACCGGATTTTGATTTATCGGTTTTTTATCGTTATCGATTTGATTTTAAGTTACGCAATAAAAAAATATCGGTAAAATATTATATGACTTCTTACTTCTCTAAATGCTTTGATATAGTAAAATAAGAGAGATAAAGAGAAATTCCATCAAAAAGAGAAAATATAATTCAACCGCTAAAACATAAAATGGATTTTCTTATGTTAATTAAATTATAAACATTTACAAACTTGCAAATGTTACAACCTACAATTACAAGCTAAAATTAAAATCAAATAGACCATTAAGACTAAAACTAAAATTTTTAAATCAAATAGCTACAATTGCGAACCTAGTGTGAAGTGGTAGAGTACTAATAATTTGCTATAGCTATACATTAAATTATTAATATCTAATATTTAGGAAGGTACAGTTGTAAATTGTTATTTCTTATTGGGTTATCGGTTTACTCACTAATACAATAGTAAAAATCGATATTGAACCAATAACCCAATAACTTTTTTATGAATCAATTAAAATTTCAATAACCCAATAGCATTTTTTCGATTCAATTTATTGTTTGGTTCAGTTTTTGCACACTCCTACTTATAATCATGCATGATGTATTAATATTTTAATTAATCGATATCTTACCCATTTGGTGCAATGAAACTTGAATCAATCATCTTACCTTAACCAATGACATTAAATATAGTCTGAAATAAAATTCATCGTTGATCCTTTCAAGAAAGGTAAAAGACATAAATTTTCCGTAAAAAGTCAATTACACGCATATACTATTGTGATGACTTATTACACACCTAAATTACTTAAAAATGAATTTATTTCAATCATGACGCAAATACAACCAGTCACATGATGAGAAACCGTTTCACACTCGTGCCACGTCATCACCATCTCACTACCACATCAATAATTACGTTAATTTTTTAAATAATCCATATCACCCAATTTCTTCTTCTTATTCCCTATATACCATCCAACCACCATTAAATCACTACCATTGTTGCTATTATTATCAAATTCACTTCTCCACCATCATAGCTTTCACCACCCATAATCAAAATCACCACCAGAATCTTCCCATATTGCCATCATAAAAGACCGACAAACAAACATCATAAATTTAACTAAATCCACCATCAGAACAATATCACTATTATTGAAATTCATCAAAATCATAACCATAAATTCACCATCCATATCAAAATCACGAGTTTTATTGTCATTATTGAAATTAAAAGTCATATTACCTCTAATTTTTCACACGGGACCAGATCCACCACAAAATATTATCACCATATTCAAATTTCATTCAAACTAAAATAAGAGAATTGTGAAAACTTGTAATAATTATTTGCAAAGATTTTAGTCAGACAATTGAAAAACTAGTACTCAATTAACTATTACTGATTTTGAAGAAATCTAGAAAGGATTTTTTTGTGAGAGAAGAAAGATCTATGAACATACATTAAAAAACTGAATTTTGTGCAAAAACTAAAAACTTCATACAAAAAAAGCAAGATCTGTAAATTTTCTTATTTCAAATGCTCAAAATCAACAAAAAAGCACAAAATAAATCGAATAATCCGTTCTTTACTTGACAAATTTGATGTGGGAATAGTATTTGTGATAACAAAAAACTGGAGGAAGAAGAAAAGTAGATTACTGAAGGAGAAAGGTAGGGGTGAGAAAAAAATTGCCTTTTTTAAAGCTCAAACGCGCCTTTTTTATTTTTATTAATCTTATTTCTATGTCAGCTTTGATGGTGGTATTAAATTCCCTTTTGAATAGTATAAGTGTGTAATAGGTCGCATCAATAATTTATGTGTGTAACTGACTTTTCGATACAATTTATGTGAGGATAGATGTTCTTGTGATGATGACTTCCAGATTTTGGAGAATAATAGTTGTTGAATTTTTGAAGTTATTGAATTGATTTTATTAATGAGTTATGTCTTCTGCATTGTATTTTGTTCAATATGTTTGGGTTTAGATTGGTTGGTTCGCTCACATAGTAGGATAAGTGTGGGTGCCACTCGCGGCTCGGTTTTGGGTCGTGACAAACTTGGTATCCGAGCATTAGGTTCGTTGGTCTCATCACACAAGAACGAGTCTAGTAGAGTCTTATGGAACGGTAGGGGAACGCCTTTACTTTTCTTTGAGAGGCTATAAGACTTCAGGAAAATTCCATTCTTTCTTTCTTTCTTTCGTGCTATTACTTGGATCTAGTTGGTATCTAGGTGATACAAATTAGTATCTGACTATCTTCACTCTATTTCGCAGATGGTTAGAACTAGAGCAACGACAGCACCAACACCTACACCGGCAAGACAAGATGCGTCTGAGCAAGCCACTGGGGCTGTAGCTCGGAGAGGAGTAGTGGCAAGAGGCCGTGGAAGAGGTCATGGGAGGACGTCCTCTAGAGGAAGGGGACAAGCACCTAGCCCATCTGGTACTAGGGCGGTGACTCCTCCACCGACTGAGGAAGTAGTAAGAGAGGGTGAGGAAGGGGAGAACGAACAAGTACAGAATGAGGAATTGCCACCCCAACCTACCCCAGAGATGATCAATCAGGTTCTTGATTATCTTAGCGGGTTATCTGATCAGGGCCAGACACCTCCAGTGTTTTCTGCACCAGCACCTCAGGTTCCGGAGGTACAACATGCAGCTACTATGGCTCCCCGCATGGATGCCTCATTGGAAATAGGAACATTTCCTTGTCTGACTACAGGGCCTATAATGCCAAATGATCAGCATGAACTTTTCAGTAAGTTCTTGAAATTGAAACCTCCAGTCTTCAAGGGTGCTGAATCTGAGGATGCCTACGATTTTCTGGTTGACTGTCATGAGCTACTACACAAGATGGGTATAGTAGAACGGTTTGGTGTTGAGTTTGTGACTTATCAGTTTCAAGGGAACGCCAAAATGTGGTGGCGGTCACATGTTGAGTGTCAACCAACAGAGGCACCACCTATGACTTGGGCATCATTCTCTAGCTTGTTTATGGAGAAGTATATCCCCCGGACTTTGAGGGATAGGAAAAGAGATGAGTTCTTGAGCCTAGAGCAAGGTAGGATGCCGGTTACTGCATATGAGGCTAAGTTTCGTGCATTATCCAGGTATGCCACCCAACTTTGTTTCAGTCCACAAGAGCGGATTCGCCGTTTTGTGAAGGGGTTGAGGTCAGAATTGCGGATTTCATCCTTACAGGTAGCGGCTACGGCAAAATCCTTTCAAGAAGTGGTAGACTTCGTGATAGAGGTGGAAGGAGTGAAGCTAGATGACTTCACCATGGAATCGACATCAAAAAGGTTTCGAAAGGGAGGTGAGTTTAATGGTTCTTACTCTAGAGGACAGGGTTCAGGAGGTTACTCAGTCCGACCAATTCAGTCTTCACTACAGACTGTAGTTGGGGGTCCACCTCAGACCGGTCAACACTTCTCTGAGAGACCTATGCTTGAATCCAGAGAGTGTTATGGATGTGGGGAGACTGGACATATTAGGAGGAATTGTCCAAAACAGAGTTATAGACCCCCAATAGCTAGATGTAGAGGTGGTCATGGTAGAGGCCGTTATTCTGGAGGACGTGGTGGTCGAGGTAATGGTGGTCACCAAAACGGCCGGGGTGATGGGCAAACTGGAGCCACTACAACACAACATGGTAGGGGCAACGGAACGACAAGTAATGGGGCCCATTGTTACGCTTTCCCTGGGAGATCTGAAGCGGAGACATCTGATGCTGTCATCACAGGTAATATTTCGGTTTGTGATTGCATGGCTTCTGTATTGTTTGATCCTGGATCCACATTTTCTTATGTATCTTCTTCATTTGCTACTGGTCTTAATTTACCTTGTGAATTACTTGACATGCCTATTCGTGTTTCTACTCCGGTGGGTGAGTCTGTGATAATTGAAAAAGTATATAAGTCTTGTTTGGTGACTTTTGTGGGGAGCAACACTTATGTAGATTTGGTTATCTTAGAAATGGTTGATTTTGATGTAATTCTGGGTACAGATCCGTTAGACTACACTTCCACTCCGGTTCATATCATCTCCTTTCTTCGTGCTAAGAGAATGGTTAGTAAAGGGTGTTTAGCTTTCTTGGCACATCTCAGGGATGACACTACCTAAGTACCTTCAATTGAGTCGGTTTCGGTAGTCCGTGAGTTTCTGGATATGTTCCCTGCAGATCTTCCTGGTATGCCACCGGATAGAGATATTGATTTTTGCATTGATCTGGTCGCCCCATTTCTATACCCCCTTATAGGATGGCTCCCGCGGAGTTAAGAGAGTTAAAGGCCCAACTTCAAGAGTTGTTGAGCAAAGGCTTCATTAGACCAAGTGCATCTCCTTGGGGTGCTCCGGTGTTATTTGTGAAGAAGAAGGATGGGAGTTTTCGGATGTGCATAGACTACCGGCAGTTGAACAAGGTAACTATTAAGAACAAGTATCCCATTCCTCGCATTGATGACTTGTTCGATCAGTTACAAGGTGCTTGTGTCTTCTCTAAAATCGACTTGAGATCCGGTTATCATCAATTGAAAATACAGGCAACGGATGTGCCAAAGACTGATTTCGAACCAGGTATGGCATTACGAATTTGTAGTGCTGTCTTTTGGTCTTACGAATGCCCCTGCTGCTTTCATGAGCTTGATGAATGTGATTTTTAAGCCATATCTGGATCTCTTTGTGTTCGTATTTATTGATGATATACTGATATACTCCAAGAGTAAGAAGGAACATGAGGAGCATTTGAGAATTGTATTGGAGTTGTTGAGGAAGAAAAAGCTTTATGCCAAATTCTCCAAGTGTGAGTTTTGGCTAGATTCAGTGTCCTTCTTGGGGCACGTGGTTTCTAAGGATGGAGTGATGGTGGATCCTTCTAAGATTGAGACAGTGAAGAATTGGGTAAGACCTACTAATGTGTCAGAAATAAGGAGCTTTGTTGGTTTAACTAGCTATTACCGTCGATTTGTCAAGGGATTCTCTTCCATTGCTTCCCAATTGACGAACTTGACTAAGCAGAATGTTCCATTTGTATGGTCGGATGAATGTGAGGAAATCTTTCAGAAGCTCAAGACCTTGTTGACTACTGCACCAATTCTTACCTTGCCAGTGGAAGGTAAGAATTTCATTGTCTATTGTGATGCATCCTATTCGGGTTTGGGTACTGTGCTAATGCAAGAGAAGAATGTAATTGCTTAGGCTTCGAGGCAATTAAAGGTGCATGAACGTAACTATACGACCCATGATTTGGAGTTGGCCGCGGTAGTATTTGCATTAAAGCAATGGAGGCACTATTTATATGGGGTTAAGTGTGAGGTCTATACGGATCATCGTAGCCTACAGTATGTCTTTACTCAGAAGGATTTGAATTTGAGACAGAGGAGATGGATGGAACTACTGAAGGACTACGATATCACAATCTTGTATCATCCGGGAAAAGCTAATGTCGTGGAAGATGCTTTAAGTAGAAAGGCAGGAAGCATGGGTAGTTTAGCCCACTTAAAAGTCTCTAGACGCCCGTTGGCGAGAGAAATCCAAAACTTGGCTAATGACTTTATGAGGCTAGAAGTAAATGAGAAGGGAGGATTTTTGGCTTGTGTGGAGGCGAGATCTTCTTTTCTTGACAAGATCAAGGGAAAACAGTTTGATGATGAGAAACTAAGTCGAATTCGGGATATGGTGTTACGAGGAGAGGCTAAAGAAGCATTAATTGATGAGGAAGGTGTTTTGAGGATTAAGGGAAGGGTATGTGTGCTCCGTGTAGACGATTTGATCCACACTATTCTTACAGATTCTATAGTTCCGGATATTCTATACATCCTGGTGCAACCAAGATGTACCGTGATTTAAAGCAACACTTTTGGTGGAGTAGAATGAAGCGCGACATTGTTGATTTTGTTGCCAAATGTCCAAATTGTCAACAAGTAAAGTATGAACACCAGAGGCCGGAGGAACACTTCAGAGAATGCCCATTCCTGAATGGAAGTGGGAGAGAATTGCAATGGACTTCGTGGTTGGTCTTCCAAAGACATTGGGTAAGTTTGATTCCATTTGGGTAATTGTGGACAGATTAACTAAGTCTGCTCACTTCATTCCGGTCAAGGTGACCTACAATGCAGAGAAGTTAGCCAAAATCTACATCTCAGAAATCGTTCGATTGCATGGAGTTCCACTTTCCATCATATCAGATAGGGGTACGCAGTTTACTTCTAAGTTTTGGAGAACATTGCATGCAGAATTAGGTACTAGGTTGGACCTTAGTACTGCATTTCACCCTCAGACTGATGGTCAGTCTGAGCGAACGATTCAGGTATTGGAGGATATGCTTCGTGCATGTGTGATAGAATTTGGTGGTCATTGGGACAACTTCTTACCCTTAGCGGAGTTTTCATACAATAATAGCTATCACTCCAGTTTTGACATGGCTCCATTTGAAGCATTGTATGGGAGTAGATGTAGGTCTCCCATTGGTTGGTTTGATGCATTTGAGGTTAGACCTTGGGGTACTGATCTGTTGAGGCATTCAATAGAGAAGGTGAAATCTATTCAAGAAAAGCTTTTAGCGGCTCAAAGTAGGCAAAAGGAATATGCGGATCGAAAGGTTAGAGACTTGGAGTTAATGGAGGGTGAGCAAGTCTTGCTGAAGGTTTCGCCCATGAAAGGGGTGATACGGTTTGGTAAAAGAGGTAAGCTAAGCCCAAGGTATATTGGACCATTTGAAGTACTTATGCGAGTAGGGGAGGTGGCTTATGAATTATCCTTGCCTCCAGGACTGTCAGGAGTGCATCCGGTATTTCATGTGTCTATGTTGAAAAGGTACCATGGGGATGGAAACTACATCATTCGTTGGGATTCGGTTCTGCTTGATGAGAATTTGTCTTATGAGGAGGAGCCTGTTGCTATTTTAGATAGAGAAGTCCGCAAGTTGAGGTCGAGGGAGATTGCATCTATCAAAGTTCAATGGAAGAATCGACCAGTTGAAGAAGCCACTTGGGAGAAGGAGGCTGATATGCAAGAAAGATACCCACATCTGTTTACAGATTCAGGTACTCCTTTTCGCCCTTGTTTTTCCTTCTTGTGATCGTTCGAGGACGAACGATGGGTAAATTGGTATCTATTGTAACGACTTGTTTAGTCGTTTTGAGCAGCAGATTTTATTTCTTGAAAAACTGACTGAGACGACGGACCCCACGACGGACCGTCATGGGCACGACGGACCGTCGAGGGGGTCTCGTTCCAAAACACTTAGAATTCTGAAATTTGGGTACTGAAATCGACTCTCTGAACTTCATGACGGAATGGCAGGACGGACCGTCGTGGGAACGACGGACCGTCACACATCTTCTATAGAAATTAAGTCTCTGAACTTTGTGACGGACCTGCAGGACGGACCGTCGTGGGAACGACGGACCGTCACAGACTCTTCAAGGAAATTGAGTCTCTGAACTTTGCGACGAACCTGCAAGACGGACCGTCACAGCCATGACGGACCGTCACAGCCATGACGGACCGTCACAGGTTGCATAATCCCAGGCTGGGTCGAATTTCTGTAAATATTTTAAGGGGCGTTTTGGTCTATTCCTGCTTTAGTTATAAATTTAGTGGGTTAATATTAATAACTCAGTTTCTTGGGGGTTAAAAGAGATAACCTTGAGTTAATTAGTAATTCCTCATCTTTTATACTTAATTATATGTTAATTAGGGTAAAAGAGAGAGGGTTTGAATAAGAAAAATAGAAAGAACAAGGAGAGGGAAAGAGAAACGATCGAGAGAGGAGAAACGAAGAGGAAAACACAAAGCTTTGGGAAATTGCTTGCTTGATCACGAATCTTCGGTGGAGGTAGGTTATGGTTTCTATACTATTCGTAGTAAACTCTTAATAGTGAATGATATGTATTGGTAGTATTGTAAACCCTTCTATATGCTTAATTGTATGCTTGCATGAATGTGATTACATAATTGTGATAAAATAAGCATGATGAAGCTATTGAATCCTAAATCTTGAGAAATCCTAATCTACTTTGTTAATGATGATGCCTTGGTGTAAAAGAAGGCTTGATGAACTAAAGTAATGAGATTGATGATGACTTGGTATAAAAGAAGGCTTGATGAATTAAAGTAATGAGATTAGTGGGGCGGGTGTCACAAACCGACACGTAGAATTAGGGGATCGGAGTGTCACGTTCCGACACATAGAATTAAGGGATCGGGTGTCACGAACCGACACGTAGAATTAGGGGATCGGAGTGTCACGTTTCGACACATAGAATTAAGGGATCGGGTGTCACGAACCGACACGTAGAATTAGGGGATCGGAGTGTCACGTTCCGACACATAGTAGTAGGGGAGCGGGGTGTCACGTACCGACACAAGAGGAATAAAGATAATGAATCTTGAAAGATGTTAATATACTCAATCTAATGAACCTAATTCCCAAATGAGTATGGTATTGAGGCTTGAGTCCTCATGGGTGAACTTTGCGGTACTTATTAATGATTATAGTACTTGTTGTTGCTACATGTTGAGTATTGTAGTTGATTTATGATATTATCTGATATATACTGTTTTCTATTTTGAGTTGGCCGATGATACCTACTCAGTACTTGTGTTTTGTACTGACCCCTATTTGTATGTTCTTTCTTTGTTATTTGTGGAGTGCAGTAAACGTGCCGTCGTCTTCAACTCAACCGCAACTCTAGCCAGTCTTCACTACACCGGATTTCAGGGTGAGCTAATGCTTCTAGCTTGGACTGGATCTACCTCTTCATGTCTTGATGCCTTGAAGTTCCGGCATGGACTAGATTTTTATGTATTTTAGTTTCTTAGATACTCTTAGATTAGTAATTTGAGGATAGATGTTCTTGTGATGATGACTTCCAGATTTTGGGGAATAATAGTTGTTGAATTTTTGAAGTTATTGAATTGATTTTATTAATGAGTTAAGTCTTCCGCATTGTATTTTGTTCAATATGTTTGGGTTTAGATTGGTTGGTTCGCTCACATAGTAGGATAAGTGTGGGTGCCACTCGCGGCTCGGTTTTGGGTCGTGACATCATGACCCACCATTTTATAATTTAAATTCGACATAAAATTAAGTGGAAAGGATCTAAAGTTAGGGAGATGTTAATGAAAGACACTACTAAAAAAAGGCCAAAAAGAGACCTAAAAATGGAGACCTCAAAAATAGGTCAATAATAAGAGACCTCATGAGGTCGCTATTTAAATTAATATGTTTTAATTTTTTTTTAATATGGAAGAGACCTCGTGAGGTCAATATAATGAATAATTTTTTTTTTATCTGACTTATTTCAATTAAATTAAATTATTATTTTTAATTTAACAAGTAGAGACCTCATGAGGTCTCAACTTGTTAAATTAAAAATAATAATTTAAAATATTTAAAAATGTAGAGACCTCATGAGGTCTCTACTTGTTAAATTAAAAATAATAATTTAAAATATTTAAAAATGTAGAGACCTCATGAGGTCTCTTAAACAACACCAAAAACCTAGCCAAAATTAAAATAACTTTTTCTTCCCTCTCTCTTAAAATTTTGTCACGACTGCTGCTATCCCTCTCTCTCGCGACTGCGCTGCTATCCCTCTCAATCTCACGACTGCGCCGCTGCCCTCGTGACCCTCTCCGCCGCCAGCTCGTGACCCTCTCCGCCGCCAGCTCGTGACCCTCTCCGCCGCCGGCAGTCTCGCAGCAGCAGCACTGCCCTCGCAGTGCCTCCATCTCCAGGTAAATTTCCGCCGCCAGCTCGTGACCCTCTCCGCCGCCAGCTCGTGACCCTCTCCGCCGCCAGCTCGCGACCCTCTCCGCCGCCGCCAGTCTCGCAGCAGCAGCACTGCCCTCGCAGTGCCTCCATCTCCAGGTAAATTTATTTATTTTTGGTTATTAAAATTAAATGTGTTAATTAGATCATTGAGGAGGTGTTTGAGGTTAATTTGATTGTATTATTATATATTTATTATCTCATTGTGATATTGTAACTTTGCACATATACTTATGTTATGAATCTTTAATAAAGAACCTATTGGTAAAATGTGTGTGATACTACCTTGATCTAATAAGCTGAAAAATGTTCTTTGAAGCACCAAGTAAACATGAAAAAAAGGTGACTATCAAGAAAATCTTTTGACCTAATTATGACTAATTTAAGGATCGCAATGATATCAAAGATATTGAAAGTTAATACTCAATAAGAAACTCATTTATAATTAAGCAGGAAGACACTCACGAAATTTTAGAAATAATTATTTGTTAAGCATAAGTACCAACACTAGTTGATCCTATTGATGACAAAATTGATTTTCTTTTGAAAATCAATTTGTGTCCATCTAGTGTTGACACTTAGCTTTAAATTTTAGAAATAATTATTTGTTAAGCATAAGTACCAACACTAGTTGATCCTATTGATGACAAAATTGATTTTCTTTTGAAAATCAATTTGTGTCCATCTAGTGTTGACACTTAGCTTTAAATTTTAGAAATAATTATTTGTTAAGCATAAGTACCAACACTAGTTGATCCTATTGATGACAAAATTGATTTTCTTTTGAAAATCAATTTGTGTCCATCTAGTGTTGACACTTAGCTTTAAATTTTAGAAATAATTATTTGTTAACCATAAGTACCAACACTAGTTGATCCTATTGATGACAAAATTGATTTTCTTTTGAAAATCAATTTGTGTCCATCTAGTGTTGACACTTAGCTTTAAATTTTAGAAATAATTATTTGTTAAGCATAAGTACCAACACTAGTTGATCCTATTGATGACAAAATTGATTTTTCTTTTGAAAATCAATTTGTGTCCATCTAGTGTTGACACTTAGCTTTAAATTTTAGAAATAATTATTTGTTAAGTTTGTAACTATCGTGTTAGTATTAAGTTAAACTAAACTAATTAAACTTAGAAATTTGTTAAGTTAGTTAATAAGTTAAACTTGTTACTATAGTATTAGAATTTAGTTAAAACTAGACTAATTAGACTTAGAAATTCATTAAGTTGGTTAATAAGTTAAATTTGTAACTTATTGTGTTAGTGCTTGACAAATTTAATTGATGATTCTTATGTAGATGGATCGTAGTTGGATGTATAATATGACTAATTTTGGTCGAATGGGGCTAAGGCCTGAGTTTGTAGAAGGTGTCATTGGTTTTGTGGAGTATGCAAAGACATTAGATCCTTTTCAACGTAGTGGTATGATTAAGTGTCCTTGTAATAAATGTCAATGTTTGAATTATGAAAAACCAGATGCTGTTGAGCTTCATATCTATCGAAATGGGTTTAAAAAAGATTACACTGTGTGGACTAGTCATGGAGAAATTGATAATAACTTTGACGTATTCCAACATTATGTTCCTGGTGAAAGTAGTAGCAATGTGAATTCTAATGCACAAAACTATAGAATTGATGACATGGTTCAAGATGCTTTTGGTGTGCATTCTGATTTTGATTTTGCTAATCAAGGTGAAGAAGCTCCTAATGTTGAAAGTAAAATTTTCTTTGAACAATTGGAATCTGCTAGTCGGCCTTTATATGAGGGGAGTCCACACTCACAGTTGTCTATTGCGGTTAGATTATTAAGTATCAAATCAGATTGGAATGTTCCTCAAGGGGCAATGGACTCTGTGATTGACCTTATTCATGATTTAGTTGACCCAAATCTAGAGATACCTGATAATTTCTATAAGGCCAAAAGGTTGGTATCAAAGTTAGGAATGTCATCGATGAGAATTCATTGTTGTGAAAATGGTTGCATGTTATACTATAAGGATGATATTGATCTAGAATCGTGTAAGTTTTGTGGAAAATGTCGTTATAAGCAGACAGCTAGTGGGAAGAAAGTTCCTATTAAGGCAATGCATTACTTACCTCTTATGCCAAGGTTAAAGAGGTTGTATGCGTCTAATAGATCTGCTCCTCATATGAGATGGCACCATGAACATAGAAGACCACCTGGAGTTATGTGCCATCCATCCGATGGAGAGGCTTGGAATCATTTTGATAGAACACATCCACAATTTGTAGCTGAACCACGTAACATTAGATTGGGTTTATGTTCAGATGGATTCACGCCACATTCTGTTTCTGCTGCACCATATTCTTGTTGGCCTGTATTTGTAACACCATATAATCTTCCACCCGAGATGTGTATGACCAGTCCATATATATTTCTCAATTGTGTCATTCCTGGCCCTCGGAATCCAAAAGTATTGATTGATGTATACTTGCAACCTTTGATTGATGAGTTGAAACAATTGTGGGTTCAAGGGGTTGAAACATTTGATGTGTCTCTTAAGCAGAATTTTAATTTGCGGGCTGCCTTAATGTGGACTATTAATGATTTTCCAGCATATGGAATGTTGTCAGGGTGGATGACAGCGGGAAAGTTAGCTTGTCCTTATTGTATGGAAAATACTAAATCATTCACTTTGAAACATGGTCGTAAAAATTCTTGGTTTGACTGTCATCGACAGTTCTTGCCAATGGATCATGAGTTTAGGAGTATGAAAAATGCATTCAGAAAGAATTCTGTTGAACAAGGTTATCCTCCTCCAATCTTAACTGGAGAACAAGTTTGGGAGAGGGTTCAAAACTTTCCAAAGGTCGCAAAAGAACAACCCTATAAATTTGATGGATATGGTGTTACACATAACTGGACAAAACAAAGCATATTCTGGGAGTTACCGTATTGGAAGGACAATCTTCTTCGACATAATCTTGATGTCATGCATATTGAAAAAAATTACTTTGATAATTTATTTAACACAGTAATGGATGTCACTGGCAAGACAAAAGATAGTGTTAAAGCTAGAATGGACTTACCTGAATATTGCAGGCGAAAAGAGCTATGGTTGCAAGAGAAACAGAACAACAAGTTCTTCAAGCCTAAGGCTAGTTATTCATTTACAAGGGATCAAAAGCGTAAAATTTGTGAATGGGTCGAGCAACTTAAGATGCCTGCTGGACATGCTTCAAATTTAGGAAATGTGTTGATATGGAGCATGGAAAATTACATTGTATGAAAAGTCATGATTGTCATGTCTTCATGGAAACATTACTCCCCGTTGCATTTAGTGGCTTGCCTGATAGAATTTGGAAACCTATGACTGAAATCAGTTTGTTCTTCAAGGACTTGTGTTCTAATACGTTAAGGGAAGACAACCTAGTTCAGATGGATCAGAATATTCCTGTAATTACGAATAAGTTGGAGAAGATTCTTCCACCTGGATTTTTCGATGTGATGGAGCATCTTCCTGTACATCTAGTGCATGAAGCACGCCTTAGAGGTCCGGTTCAATATAGATGGATGTATCCTTTTGAGAGGTAAATATTTAACAAATAATATTTTTTATATTAATATGTTGTTTAAATCAATGATAACAATGTATAATGTAGGACTATTGGAAAGTCTAAACGGGGCATGAAACAAAATCATAGAGTTGAAGGCTCAATGGTTCAATTCCATCTTGGTAGGGAGATAACTAATTTTGGTTCTTATTACTTTAAAAGAATTGTGTCATGCTTTCAAAATAGACCCAACTGCCATGACGATGGTGGTGAGACTATGAAGCCACTATCAATCTTCAATCAACCAGGCAAAGGTTCAAAAAAACGCACAAGGAGGAATCTTAGTGCCATTGAGTTGCAGTCTGCATCTACACATGTCTTATTGAATTGCCCACAAGTTAAACCATTTGTTGAGTAAGTTTTTTTCTCACTAAAATATGTAATTACAAGACAAAACAATTAACTCAATATCCATCTTCTTTGACAGTTACTTTGTGCATTTATATGGCAATGAAAGAGTATTTGAGAATTTCTCAAAGTGGTTTCAAGATTACGTAAGCCTTATAATATTTTCATAATACTATTATTATTAAATAAATTTATATTTAATTGATGCTAATTTCTTACTTTTTAAATATTTATATAGATTTATGACACAAAAAATGGTCAATTTGACCAATTTTTGAAGGACATTTCTTGGGGACCCATCAAGACTTATTCAATGAATAAGTATGTTGTTAATGGTTTTAAATTCACTACTGAAGAATACTCCAAATATAAAAAAACTAACAATAGTGGAGTTTGGGTAAAAGGTGGTGATGGAAATCTAGATGGAGTTGATTATTATGGGGTACTCAAGGAGGGTTTGGAAATGGAGTATTCCGGTTGGCCTACAAAAAAAATTATATTATTTAGATGCAAGTGGTTTGATCCAACCCCCAAAAGAGGTACGAGAGAAATCAAACAATATAATATCATTGAAGTAAAGCACACAAGGGAATATGAAGCTTATGATCCTTTTATTATTGCATAAAATGTTAAGCAAGTGTACTATGTTCCTTATCCCTTGCGTCCAGATAAAGCTGATTGGTGGGTGGTTATTAAAACCAAACCCATGGGCCGTGTGGAAGTTGAAAACGTGTTGGATGTTGCATACCAAAATGATGATTCATCAATTGTTCACCACACCGTCGATATTGAATTAGAAAATGATTTAGAGCATCCTGAACACATATTAGAAGAGGTTGATATGGAAGAAATAACAAATGAAGGGGCAAATGCAACAATTCATGAGGATGAGTTTGAGTATGATGATGAGGATGAAGATGAATATGAGGACGAGGACGAGGACGAGGACGAGGATGAGGATGAGGATGAGAATGAGGATGAGGATGAGGATGAGGATGAGGACGAGGAGGATTAGTAATTACCATTGTATCTCTATATTGATTGCTTTATAGATTTATTAATGATACAAAGAGTAATTTATTAATCTATCCTTGTGTGCCTTTTGTTTTAATTTCAATAACTTCAACTTCATATGTTCTCGTGTGCCTTTTGTTTGATGTTGTTTTCGATATTATTTTGTACTTGTGGTTGTGGCTTTATTTTATCTTAAAAAGTGATGAACTGCTAGATAAGCTACTGGATGATGTTTGTCTCTCATATCTTCAATGTCTAACAACCTTTGACTTGAATGTTTTTGTTACTAATTAGATGACAGGTAAATGTAAGAATAAAGATATTGATAATGGCCCCAAAAAGAAAAAAAAGAAAGAAGGTATGGTTAGTAGACAACAAACAGGTATACATATAAGATCAGACAACACAACATCTCTCCCACCAAAAGACACTCAACCACATAGCTATTCTAGGCGGACCGTGCCTCCACGTATTATTCCTCCTTCGACCTATATGCATCCACCACTGGAATATACTCAGCCGCCCCCTCAGGTACCTTTGAAGATGACCACATCAGGGAATGCTACCCCACAGGGATACAGTGTTTTGCCTCAAGAGGATAATCGACCAACGTCTAGTGTCTCTCGCTCTAATACTCACAACCCTGCAGACTCACAACCATCATCATCATCTGCTTCACAACTTATGATGTCGAGTCTTCGCATTCAAGGTAATAGTTCTGAGCCTAACACTCCTACCACAAATCAGTCAGATACACCTGGTCATGACAATACACAAGTTGGCATGAGGGACATGCATAATAGACTTGTCATCGAGCCTGAAGGCTACACGTAAGTTTTTTTTTAAAAAAATATGGTATGTTATTATTATATGATTTAATTCTATTTGTTTTAACTTGTAAATGTTAAAACTTTGTATTACAGTTTCAATCCAGATGATGCTGTGGGGATCATTTCTCAGACAATCAAAGAACTCTATAGAGATGCTTATCCTACATGGGGCAAGTTCCCTAGCAATCTCAAGAGACAAATATTTTGGAGTTCAGGGTATATTCGAATTTATTTGTTTAACACTATTAAAATACTTGTATTCATTAATACTTATCAAATAAAATAATTTATGCTTTGATTGTAGAAAAAATGTGCTTGGCGTCCGGAACATGAGGCCAAAATTTGTGCAAACTTTCACAAGAAAGCTACGCATACTCTTGCTAGTTTGTTTAATAAAGCTCGTAGAGATAATAGCAAACCTAGCTGGGTTCTATCGGAGGATTGGGCAAAATTACTCGTGCATTGGAAATATGATCCAAGATTTAAGCAGATGAGTGAGATCGGTAAAAAGGCAAGATCATCTAAAGGGTGGTTCTCTACACACAAGTGGGGCTCAAAGTCAAGGAAGTGTGAGGAGGAAATTGGTGTGTATCATTTTTCTTTGTATTTATATATTTTATGTATTAATATTTAATTACTCTTGATTATAACTTTATTATTTTATGTAGGAAAAGGAACTAGGAAGACCGATAACTCAAGCTGAGGCATTTAAGGCAACACACATTAGAAAGAAGAAAAATCCTGAAGATCCAGACGTGTGGGTTGAACCGCGAGCTGAAGTGACCTATGTAAGCCTCTAATTTTAAAAATAATTACTTATTTTCTAAATTATATTCTCATATGATAACATTCAATTTAGAATCGATATCTTCAAGCTTTGGAGGATTTACAACAAACTCTGCCTGAAGAAAATCGAGGTATGCCACTTACTCAAGAACAGGATGAGAGAGTTTGGTTAGACTTGACTTCTGGGCCGAGTAGATATGGGTATGCATATGGAATGCCGCACAAAACCTTTCGTGAATTTTCTTCTGAGTTTGAAGGCCTAAATAGTTCAAATCATGATGAATCAATGAAGAAAAATTTGGCTATGGAGAAAAAGATTGTTGAGCTATCTAGCCAAGCCGAAGAATCACGGGCTAGGGAAAGGCGGTTGGAATTACAATTTGCGGGTCTTAAGGCTCAATTCGATGCATTACTTGCCTCAGGAGGGATTCCCCCTTGTTCTGGTGATGTCACTTTCCCTCCTCGACCTCCTCAATCTCAACCTACTCATTATCCAATGTATGGTCAACAAAGAAATATGACCCATGAGAGTAGTGATGAAGAAAGTGATGAAGAAAGTGATGATTATGTGGAAAACACACTACCACATTAGTGAAGTTTAGACTTGTGATAGCTAACTTATGGATCATTTTGTTAACTTTATAATTTTGTGATGGGAATTATTTGTTATGTGAATACATGATAACGTTGGAATGTATTATATAACTTATGGATATCATGATTTTTGTTAATATATAATTATGTTGAAGTGAGTTGCAATTGAGTTGATAAGAGAATATTTAGTAAATGTATTGCTTCAATTGAGTTTTTGAAGCTCTTGAGTTTGATTTGGGTACTGAATTAAAATGACAGGTGATGAGAAGCTGCAGAAATAATAATTTTCTGCCAGTTTTTTTCTAGAAAAAGAGACCTCATGAGGTCTCTATTTTGAATTAATTTTCCAGATATTTCAATATAGCGACTCATGAGGTCTCTTTTTTGCATTAATTTTTCCAGATATTTCACATTAGAGACCTCATGAGGTCTCCATTTACCATTTTCTATTTTATAAATGCAGAAGAGAGACCTCATGAGGTCTCCCTTTTGCATTAATTTTTTCAGCTATTTTAAAGTAGAGACCTCATGAGGTCTCTATTAACATTTTATAAATGCAGAAAAGAGACCTCATGAGGTCTCTTTTCTGCATTAATTTTTCGTAAATATCATAATGGAGACCTCGTGAAGTCTCCAAATATAAATGCAGAAAAGAGACCTCATGAGGTCTCTACTTTAAAATAATATAAAATTAAATTAAATAATATCTTAGCGACCTAGTGAGGTCTCTTAATTAAAATAAAAAATTAAATAATATTATAAAATTGTGACCTCATGAGGTCTCTATGTAAAAAATATAAAATTATATTAAATAATACAATAGTGACCTCGTGAGGTCTCCTTTTTGTAAAAAATCAGATTATTTGTTGGTGACCTCGTGAGGTCTCCGTTTGGCGACCTCATGAGGTCTCTGTGAAAAAGTGACCAGCATTTTACTGACCTAGCGTTGAGGTCTCTTTTTAGGTCTCTTTTTTCCGAAAAGAGACCTCGTGAGGTCTCTTTTCTAGGTCTCTTTTTGGCCTTTTTTTAGTAGTGAGACTCTAGAATTTCCTAGATCTTCCCTTAGAAGCCACTAGAATGCCTTGGAATTTACTAGACTAAGAGAAAGTTCTAGAAGAGGGACTAGCTATTTCTTGGAAAGCCTTAGAATTCTCAAGAGAAATTTAGAGCATGAACCAAAATGTAAATAAGTAGCGACTTCTAAAGTAAAATATTATTTACTCTTAGGATCCTAAGAAGTAGTACAAATAGAAGAACCTCTCATATGTAAGGCATCCAACAAAGTTGTAGAGCAATCTTTCAACCCATATAAAACTTTCTTTCAAAGTTCTCTAAGTCTTTCTTTGCATTTTGTTAGCGTTTTAGCTTCAAAGGGCTTACTTGAACTTACTCCCTTGAGCTTACAAGATCGTGAATAAATTGTCAAGTACCGCACGGAACACTAGTTAGATTCTAAATGTGTGACATATAGCTACAATTGAATTTAACCATCATATCACTTCAATAACCATAGAATTACATACCGCAGGTGGATCCCTATTCTTTACTAAAAATATCTTCGTTGAGAGGAATATATATAAATCAGCATGTATAAAAAAGTTAGACCAAATCATTAAAATTACATTAGAAAATTTTCTTTCGTAAAAGCACATAAATCATAGTCCTTGTTAATTAACGAAACCAACTTTTACCATTTCATTAAAAAAAAATTTATTGTGATATAAAATTCGTTAGAGTCCACTAAATACAACTATAACCATTATTAAGGCATCATAAAGTACCCTGCAACAACTGGACGTTTCATTACTTTGTTATAAATAAACTCTATCATATGTATATATGAAGCATTAAACAATAAATCTCATATTCATCAAAAGCTTCCTTGTTAGAATGATAAAGATTTTGATAATTGACAAATACAAAAACAGATGAACGAAACAGGTTGTACAGACGTGTTCCTTACAGAACGAATCCGACTTGGATAAGGAGAACATCAACCACGTGAATTAGAAGTTATAAAGCTGTGAAATTATTATTTTTTTGACGAGCAACAAGTAAAAAAAGTTTCCTTTTATAAAGGAGTTCAAAACCAAGTGAAAGAAGGAAAACTAATTCCTATTTAAGAAAATCTATTTAAGGAAATTGTGCTTTCTTATTTATTTAAGGAAATCCTGTAGAAAATGAGTCCAAGTAGAAGTCAACAAGGATTTGTATAAGGCAAATACAAGTTGAATTATAGAAGAATTTGTTGAAGTTCTGATCTATAAATAGGGAGCTATTTGCATAAAAAAAATTGCGCACTTACATAGAGAGAAGATCAAAATACGATCAAGAGGTTTGCGAGAGTTTTGAGATTTATTGAGAGTCTTGCAATTTGTGAGAAAAAATTGTAAGATTGTATTCAAGAGTCTTGTTTACAATCTGAATTTTGTGAGTAGGAGTTGTTCGACAAGTTGTAGAACTTGAAGAACATTAGAAGATATAAAATCGGGGGGTTTTGTGTCTTTGGGTAGCTAGAAATTAGAGTTTATAATTTCTTAGCTAGGAATTATAGTTTATAATTCCTTAGATTACATAGCTTTGTAATTTCTTGTTGTTGATGTTCAAAGTTTATTAAAGTGGAGTTAAATCCAACAGAGGTGACCCTTATGAGTTGGGGTTTTCCGCTATAAACTATGATGTCATTATTTTATTTACTTCAAAAAACGTAACTGCTGTAATTTCTCAAAGGAACATATAGAATAAACCTTTTCCTAAGGCGAATTTAGGGGTCAGAATTCCAACATTGCTAATATTAGTTGAGAAATATATATGCAGTTAAACATTTGCTTCAAATTGAAACAAATGAAGAACTATACTTAACATGTAGACCAATCAACATGCAAATAATATATTTATCACTATACGTGAAGAAAAAATAGTATAGACTTCAGGTCATTAAAAAACATATCATCGGTTCTAGATTAAGAATAAGAAAATTCATATTGATAACATGTTATAAAATGGTAAAATAAAATAACAAGAAGAAAATGGGAGAAAGAGAGAGAGAGAGAGTGTGTAACAGTAGTAATTTTTCTCTATTATTGGATGTTTTTTTTTGCCTTACTCTTACCTTATGTTACAAATAGAAGAAGAGGGCGATATATACATATCTATTTGGGCTGATCTATTTGTGATGTAAATACTTGTACACCAAGTATATTATATGGATGACTAGGTTACAATACATAGTATGTTGTCTTACTATCCATCTTACACACAACGCATATTGTGTGTACATGTATGTTACAACACAATATATTAGGTGCACATTTATCTTAGAACGTAAAGTAATTTCTGTGGACATCGATTTTACAAAAGTTACTATTTCATAAATTTGCTAGTATAATTTAATTTTATATATTATATAAATTTTATATGTAATTATATACATATTCTATATTTTGATATTTTTCTGTAAATATCAATTTCTTTGTAATATTAAATATTTACCATATCATGTACTTGGGTGGAGTTGCCAATGGAAAATCATGTAATTCAGATTCTTTTCTGCCTGTGTTTAAAGACAAAAAAAAAAAAAAAAAAAAGGTACGTAAGAGTGTCCAGTACTGTTGTGTAAACGACTTCTGTGAACACCAAAAGCTGTTGTTTTTAATGAAAAATCACAATCATAGTTCAACCATTCATGACAGCGCTGCATATACACACACACATTGTATATGTCTTTCATTTTTTCTGTTAAAAATCCTTTTTGTTTTTTTTCTCATAAGCTACCCCAAACCCCAGCTATTGCTAGGATGCTAGCTAGCACTACTCTCTTTTACTAATAAAAAACAATTGGACTATAAATACTACATGGGCCCATGGGGGAAAAAGTAACAAGAGATTTTCTTTTTAACTATTTTCATTTGATATGTTAGTATGTTCCTTAGACATGGGATTATAATAATTTCTTGGAATTAAAGATAGAGGGTTCGTTAGGTATAAAAATTAATAATATAGGAAGAAATAAAGTAGGAATTAGTGGTGTAGTGATTAATAATGAAATGTTTATTTTATTAAGTGTTTCGTTTATTATTTTTCACCTCATCTGATCTTGTGTTTGAATTAGAATTTTATAAAAAGTTTCTTTTCCAATTATACCTTTGAATTATATTGAGTCAAGGTAGTTAATAATTGTCGGACAATATTGTTAACTAGCTATGAGAAGAACATTTGTTGTCATCTTTGCTACTTTTCACTTGAATTATTTAAGGATAAATAATTGTCATCTTAATAAATTGAACACTCACAAAATATCATTTTTAAATTTAAAAAAAGATAAATTATCTACTTTTAAAATTAAAAAGACGGTCAACAATGGTATAATGAAATAAACTATCTATATTTACACATAAAAATTACAAGTTGTAATTTTAATATGCATGTAATTTTTTAAATTGTTCAAAATATAAATAGTTAAAAACACACACACATACACTATATCTATATATAGACATATACGCGCACACATAAATAAACAACTCATATTTCTGATTTGTATTGAATTTATTTAGTAACAAATAATTCTCTCTAAATAAATTATAAGCTAATTTATTTATATAAATGTAATATATCATAAAATTAAGAAAATAAACAAAATAACTGAAATGATTTGAGGAATAATTTTGTCTTTACATAGACATATCTCATGGTATTATATGCTATGTATCTTTCAAATAAAAGTTATTAAAAATACATCCTATAACACTAGGAGGTATAACAAATCCATGAATTAGATAATACATAAGCCCAAATTCTTACCATACATAGTACTAAATAATATCTTACATAATATATAAACTATTTCTTTTAATGCAGCCTACAAAATGATCTCGTAATCCCGTGGTGTATTTATCATCTAATTTATGGTTATACGTAGATATTTTTTAATTATAATTAAATCCTTAGCCATGAAACTAAGCTTAGTAGAAATGAAGATAATAACCCCAATAGAGTAAATGAACGGTACTGGTTTAATTAAGAAGTAACTTAACATTTTAAAGCTACAATTGGATAAGGTAATCCTTCCTAATCTTCATTATCCGTCAGATTTAATTTCCCTTTACCATTTATTTTTATATAATATATGTAAGGGGGATAAACGGCAACTTTCCACTTACGACGATCGCTCGGTCAAGAGTCATTTGGCTTTATCTCAATTCAACAAAACTAACAAGACATGTACCAAATAAAGAAGAAATTAAACGAAAATATGGTTTCTGAGTTAATAAGTAAGATTTTACCACTTCTTTTTCTTGAGAAACTTCCTCGCTTCTTTTTATTCAGTTTTTTTCTTAAAAAAAATTGATATATTTTTATGTTAAGTGATAATTTATCTTTATAAATGTCAATTTTATCCTTACTAAAATAATTTATAACCACATAAATATCTATTAGCCATTGTGTTTAAGAAGAATGATCTAATTTAAATTGGAACGGAGTTTTTAAGAAAAGTCTTTATAATTTTATGATTTTAAATTAAAGTTATTACAAATATATCAAAATACCCTTTATTCTTGTGATCTTAGATATACCATGTGAAAAGTTATAATTAAAGTATATTGCCAAAAGAAGAAAATGATTAATCTATCTGAAATAGACTAAAAAAAATCGAGTCATATTTTTTAAACAAAGGGAGTATACTTACAAAAAATTGAAAAGTTTTCCAAACTCTGTATATGAATCAAATTGACTCATATAAGATGAAACATAATGTTATTAGTATACTCACACAAGTTGATATATGAAAAAGTGAGTGAAGATGGCCAATTCATAACGTTAAATTATGTTCTTACAAACGATCATCACAACACAAAAGCATACTATGTAATTTATTAATCCTAATATTTCTTATTAATAAATAATTTCGTGACTCAACTTACTCTCATTCTTGCTAACACTCATTTAATTAATAAGTATTATTAATCTACCTAGCAATTATAATCTCAAACACAAACTCTCACTCAACTAATTAATTAACCATGAACAAGGCCACTTGAGAGTGCCATTAGAAGGATTGCTGCTTCCATCTCATCTTGTGGAAAAATTTGTTGGAAAGCCAAGTTGTTGCTCAAGTTTATCAAGAAGTCCTCAAAACCAAGTTTCTTTGGTGCATTATTAGTACTAGATGAAGAAGGACCAAATTTGCACCTTTTCTTTAAGGGTTTAACATCATTGTTACTTGTAACTTTTGTTGTTATATTTTGCTTGTGTTGTTGTACCTTTTGATCAGCTTTCCCTTCAGCTGCTGCTGCTGCCATTGCTCGTCTTGCTTTCCTTTGTCGGATTCCACATGCGTTACACAGTGACTGTAAACAATATTTCAGATTCAGCACCTACCCATAGAGCTAAAGAAAAACTTTCCCTTGTCTATGTATGTTAACTTTAGTACGTACGAATTTTAACTAGACGAAGAAAAACAAAAAATTATCTGATTTCTTGCTTTAGTTGTTAGAGAAAAATTATGTCACTCCGTCTTAATTAACACGTCTCTCACACAAGTTAGCATGATTCTTTTTTCATAGGCCAAAATTATGAAAATACATGTTTTTTTTTTCTTTTTCTTTTTAGATAAAGGCATTGAGATTTATGTTCTCTAACCGTTTAAGTTTTTATATGAAGTAATCATACTCTTCAATTGTGGGATCAAATCTCACTACCACACATTATCGAAACGACATTCTAACAAAGAAAAAAGAATCAAGTCTCCACATGAAAAGCGTGTTGAGAATGTATATAATTAAGTAATAAAAATGTGCTCTCAAACAACTTAAGTAAGTTGTTAGAACACTTCAAACAATTTGAACCTAGAAGTCTCTCAAAAAGAGTAAAAGTTAAAGGAGGGTAAAAATACACACACATTTGACATGTATAATTGGAGTAAAAAACAAAAGAAAATTACCTTAGGTCCTTTAGGACCACTTCTCCAAAGAGGGGTCTTAGTAGTGTTACAATCAGTACAAACCCTAATAGGTATATTGTTGGAGCAGTAATCAGTTTGTATAGGTTTTTGCTTTTGATCTCCCAACTTCAATTTGATGCAAGCACTGTTGGTGCTGTTTTTCTTTTTTTCTTGATCCAACTTTTTTATCTCTGAAGACAATAACTTGTCTTCTCTCTTCCACAAGCTCAACTTGAGGCCACTTCCTACTTCGTTTTTCTTCCCCAAATCATATGATGATCCTCCATCGTTATCCACCTATAAATCCACAAACAACAACATTCGAAAAACACAATCAACATTAATTACTTATTCTGAATACGAACAACAAAAACCAAGTGATCTTGGAAAAGAATGATAGTACCATATAGTAGTTAATTTCTTTTTTGAGATAAAGTAACACATGATCAAACATGAGGGAAAAAAAGAGAGACCCTTTTGTTGTATGTACCTCAAGTTGCTCATAGTATTGAGTATGTTGATGATGAAAACTTGCGGTTTGATTGGTAGTTGAGTTGAAGAAAAAGTGATAATTAGGGGTAACAAGAGAATTGTTGTTACTATTATTGAGGCCAAAAGGGAAATTAGGAGTTATGTGATCAGGTGGAGTCATGGGAAAAGTGATCAATAGAAGAATGAGATAGATTGATCAAGAGGGAGATATTGGTTTAAGGAGTTGATCTTAAAAGAAGAGTTTTTTTTTTTTTTTTTGTCTAAGGAGAGAGAGGCTTAGACATTCACGTGACTTCATGACAACTAAACAGTTTAAAAGAGACAAAACAAAAGGAAATAAGAGATGAATACTACCACTCGACTCAACCCTATCTTCAAAACATTACTCTACAACCAAATTTATGTACCAACAAAACAAAATGTCATAAAATTTTTATTTTTTTTGGTAAGTAAAATTTATTTACCTAGTGAACGTTACAATTCAAAAAAAATAAAATAAAAAAATCAACAGGTAGAAGCTCCCTCCTTGCTAACTTCAAGAAACATAACTCACTAGCTACCCTTAACGGATACATATTTAAAGCATGTAATCTAGCTAGTAATTTCTACTCCCTCCTCAATAATATGCCTAACAATTGTCCTCAGTGTTCAACTTTTATGCACTGGTGTATACTTTTTTTACACTAACACATACCTTTTAGGTAATTTTATTTTGTTATTAATATTTTATCTTATAAAATATAACTATCAAATATAGTAATATAAAGCAATTAGAATTCTATTTTCATTTTACCCATTTGTTTAAGATTTTCTTTTCTTACTAAATAAAATTATCAACTTTGTAATTTTACTGGGTGCACTTTTACAGAATTAAATGAACATTAAGTTTAACATATATATAGAGCTTCAACACAAATGGAGAGACAAGTATCCAGAATTTTGTTGTTAATTTTTCTTACTGTAGAAACTAATTTGAACTTCTAAAGTACAATTTTTGTATACTCCCGACACAATTATCATTTTAACTCATATTTTGAGCTTTAAATTATTGATTTGTGCGTTTATTTACTCGATCCTCTGTTTTTATTTATCAAATAGATTACATTATGATTTTTTCCATCTACATTTCCAATCATAAAATTTTCATAAGTAAATAAATATTTTTTCCACTTTGATATTTATTAAAGCGTTGCACAAATAGGTGAAAACAGTACTTCAGTTTCTATTTCGTTTACTACAAAAAGTGCAAAACATTTTAGACAATCCATTCAAGTTTGACACTTTAGAATATTTTGTGATAAGATTCACAATAATTTATTTTGTATATCTTAATGATTGTCATAGTTGTAACTGTCAATATACACAATATTTGTTGATAATATAAAATTGTATTAGTAGCAACACAAACGGAAAAACTACTTGATATACATACATCTATTAAAAACTTCTATAATATTTTGCTAAAAAGAACCTAAACAGTATAGTTCTTTTTTCAAATAAATAAATGACATTCACAAATTTTCTCCCTTCATGCGACAAACTACAAATGATTCATAAACTTAACTGAATTTTCAATATCAGTTCTATGTCTACGAAAGAGTGTACAATAATATTACATAACTTTCAAGAGTTTAAAAGAAGAGCTAGAGATGTCTTAAATGGAGAAATATGGTGAATGAAGGTTCATATAGCTTGGCGTCATAGTTCTTGTTGCTAGTTTAGACTTAAAGTCCAAAAATAATTCACATCTAAAATTGTATTACATTATTTCGTATATACAACACAAGTTCAATAAAACAACCAGAGATTAATAAAGAAATTAACCTTTTTGCTTCTCCATGGCAACATCTTCAATATCTCTGTGTGAATATAGTTAATGGATATAGTTGATGTCTTCCATAGAAAGTCCTTCTTTATCCTACAACATATATATAGTTAATGGATATTACATTACTCAAAAAAGGGGAAAGAATCCATCAAACTCCATTAAGAAAGAAAACAGAGAAATTTTGATAATTCGTGAAGAGACAAACAAAATTTTATAGTGTGAATGTTTGAAAATTAATGGCAATGGACATGATTACACGTATTTTGTAAATTTGAAATAGATATAAATAACGAATAAATAGTTACCATAAATTCTATTGATAATAGTTTTTTTTTAAAAATATTTCAATGGTGGATGCTCATAATTTGCTTCAATGCTATTGAACAAGAGAAGCAACAGTAATGTTAAAGAAAATTCTGTAAAAGTACACCGGTAAAACAAACATGGTAATTTTATTTCGCAAGGAAAAAAATCCTAAACTAAGCTAAAATAAAAATAGAATCCTAATTACCATACATTACTGTATTTGATACTTAGATTTTATAAAATAAAAATATTAATAAAAAAAAGTGTCTTGCCTTAAAAGTATGTGCCAGTGTATAAAAAGTATACACTGACAGTGCATGGCAATTAAACTCTTGTGCTTCTAGCTACTTCTTCTGTGTGAATTCCCTATTATTGCGCGCTAGCTAGCCATAAGTAATAAAGTGAACTTGCTATTGCCAATTTGTAAACAAGTGTTGTGCTGCCTTTCCCCTTCATATATACTTTTAATTTCTTATTGGACTTTAGTTGTCTAGTGCATTGTGCTTCTATTGATTCCTTGCCAAGTCAGTATTATCCTCCACACTTCTGTAGTATATGGACATTGAAAGATAGATGGTCGAGGTCCTCATTTATTAGGGGACTATACATCATACCTCATTTAGCCAATTTATTGTTAGTCCCAAACCTTCTATTTACTGCTATGTACATGATAAACAATCATTTAGGATCTCCTACATTTGTCTAGACCAGTGATCTTCATTCTGCCTACTCTACCATACCCCTTATCTACATATACACTTTCCCAATGGATTATTTTTTCATGTTTCTTATACATGCCTTAGTATAACCATCCTCTTGGAAAGGTTAAACAACTTTTAGGATTTTTCATAATACCCAAGAAGCCTGCTTTGCTTATATGTTTCACACACTATTCTGCCCATAATAGCTATGTATCCAAGAAACCCATAGCTTGTCTTTAACTGGTGCAAATTCCACAATAACTTCCCAATAGCAGCCTTATTTCATGTATATATATATATTGTAAGAAGTGCAATCCTTCATATGACCCATGCAATCAAAGTCTTCCTTGAAGCACCCTAGGCTATGAATTAATTCCTCCGAAGATAAAATGGATTACCTATTAGAGAAGTAGCGGTACCTCAAACTTCACTAATTTCAGCGAACGCAAGAACAACAACTATAGCACACACAAACAAAGTCGATCGAAAATTTTGATTATGTAAGAAAATGTATGCAGAGAGGAAAAAAATTTTAGGGTTCAAAACGGGAAAAGAACTCTTTATTTATAACCATTTGCAGCAAGAAATCGTCTGTCGGACACATTTTCCAAAACATTGTGCCTTTTTGAAAAAATTAACATTTTTTCGAAAGGAACAAGTCCCGTGTTCACCGTTACACGCAAATTTCAAATAAATTTTGTTACGCAAAATTCTATTAATTAACTAACATTCTGAATTAAGGTATAAGATAAAGAAAATCAATTAATGAGATTGATTAAATAAAATTTTTCCAAAATTACTATCAATTAATCAGTTGCCAAATCCAAATCCAAAGCTGAAATCGAGCAAGAGAGCGACTACGACGGCGCGAGGGAGCACCTTCGTCTTAACCCTTTAAGAACTAAAGGAAGTGTTTCTTAATATAAGGACAACAATTCTTCTTTCTTCTACCAATATGAGAGAAATGACTTTTCATTTGCTAAACTTTACATTTGAAATGGCTATTCATTTTACCTCCAAAATTGGGTTCCCCCACGTTTTCCATTTTCTCTTCTTATTTCCCATTCAAACCTTGCTAAAACACCAAAAATCCTCCACTTGAATGTGGAATGACATTGTTAAAATATATACATGAAAAACTCGTGTATCTCGTAAGTAAGGGTTAATCGCATCAGGATAAGTAGGTTTCCCTTTAAAATTTCTGTAGTGGATACATATCGAATATACTCGGTTAGTCGGTAGATTTGATATCTTTGAATTGTCGAGCTTTGGTGTATACCTAGAAATATAAGTAACACAATCAACCCTTGAACTGTTTTTGATTATCAATTTTTTGTTCATTTCATCCATGAACACGTCTTGGTTAATAAGTGCTTAGAGAACTGGCCTTACTGGATTATCCTTGAAGCGGCTTACACTTCACACTTACATAAGTAGTTTCTAAATTTGTTATCACGTAGATACACTATTTGATATATCCTGTATCAATCTTAGAAACCATTAAATAGTCCTTATGTCTTTATCCTGGTTACTAAACATTGTCTCATCATGAGAATGAACCGTAAAATAATTTTTTACAATGTTGAACCGTCATCTATGACTTTGTTTGATCTCCTTGAACCTAGATCTTGGGATCTACAATCTTCTACACGATGACTTGTTCTCGTCCATAGTCTTATTCATGTCGATGACCTCTAATCTCCCTACGTAGTTAGGCCTTTTGTAAATGGATCCGACACATTATCCTTTGACTTTACATAGTCAATTGTGATAATTCCACTAGATAGTAGTTGTCTAATAGAGTTGTATCTCTGTCGTATGTGAAGAGACTTCATGTTAAACATAACGTTTCCAACCTTTCTATTGAATCTTTACTATCACAGTGTATGCATATAGGGGCCATTGGTTTGGCGAAAACGAAATATCTATTTAGCTTCTTCACCTAAGTTGTCTAAGGCGATAAATTCGGACTCCAATTTAGAGCGAGCTATACACATTTGTTTGGATGATTTCCAAGAAATTGCTCCTCCGCCAATAGTGAAAACACATCCACTCGTGGATTTCGGTTTGACCCAGTAATCAAATTTTCATAATTATATCCATCAAGAACTGTTGGATATTTGTTGTAATGAAAAACATAGTTTTGAGTGTCAACTAAGTGCATCATTCTTCATTGTCATCCAATGATTTTGATTGGAATTACTTGTGTATTGACTCACTTTACTTACAGCGCATACTATGTCTGGTCGTGTACAGTTCACGACATACATTAAACTTTCCAATACTCTCACATAATCTAATTGAGACTGACTTTAACCTTTATTCTTAGCAAGATTAAGGTTCATATCAATTGGCGTCATTACCCCTTTGAAATTTAAATACTTTAAATTTTCAAGTACCTTTCAAACGTAATGAAATTGAGACAATGATAGATCGGTAGGAGTTTTAAGAATCTTGATTCCAATATCAAATCAACAACTCCTATATCATTCATATCAAACTTACTAGCGAGCATACACTTAGTAACTTTTATAATAGCAATGTCCTTGCTTATTATCAGCATGTCATCCACATATAGACATACAATGACCTCCTTATTCGGAGTGTCTATAATGTAGACACATTTGTTACATTCATTGATCTTAAAACCATTTGACAACACAGTTTGATCAAATTTTGCATTCCATTGTTTCGGTGCTTATTTTAGTCCATAAAGTGACTTAACAAGTTTACATACTTTCTTTTCTTAACTGTGAACTACGAAACCCTCAGGTTGTTCCATGTAAATCTCTTCTTGTATCTCTTTATTTAAGAAGGCAGTTTTCATATCCATTTGATGGATTTCAAGATCGTATACTGCAGCGCTAATAACATTCAAATTGATGTAATCCTAATCACCAGGGAGTATGTGTCAAAATAATCTAGACCTTCTTTCTGTCTAGAGTCTTTGACAACAAGTCTAGCTTGGTATTTGTCAATAGTTCCATCATCATTCATCATTATTTTGAAGATCCATTTCAAACCCAAGGGTTTGTTTCTTAGAGGAAGATCAGCCAACTACTAAGTATGATTGCTTAAGATTGATTTAGTCTCACTATTGACAGTTTCTTTCCGAGAGGTTGAGTCACTAGACAATATAACTTCCTTAAATATTGAGGCTCACTTTCAAGAAGGAATGTTACAAATACTTTTCCAAATGAAGTATCTATCCTTTGACGTTTACTGTGTCTAGGGATCTTTTCATTAGGTAATTTCTCTTTAGGTTCTTCTTGATGTCGTTTTGAACCCCCACTAGATGAATCAAGTCTAGTTTTATACGGATATATATGTTCAAAGAATTTAGCACTATATGGTTCCAGTATCATATTTTCATGAATATCCAGATGTTCAGACTTACTAACCAAAAAATCAGCATGCCTTACTATTTGTGGCATATCCAATGAATACACAATCCACATTCTTAGGTGCTATTTTCACCCTCTTAGGTATAGGAACCTGGAATTTAGCTAGACATCCCACACTTTGAAACTTCTAAGTTGGGATTTCTACCTTTAGATATCTTATATAGAATAACATGTGTCTTGGTGTGAGGAACTTTATTGAATATTCGATTTGTTGTAAGGATAGCTTCCCCCCACAAGTTTTATGGTAAATCTGAACTTATAAGTAAGACATTCATCATTTCCTTTGAAGTTCGATTTTTCCTTTTGGCAATCCCATTAGATTGAAGAGTGTAAGGAGCGGTAGCTTGATGGATTATTCCATTTTTCAAAGGTATTTCTGCAATTGGATATTTATACTCTCCACCTCTATCACATCTGATCATTTTGATCTTTTTATCGGACTAATTTTCAACTTCAGTCTTATGTTGCCTAAATGCATCTATTGTTTCATCCTTACAATTTAGCAAATAAACATAACAGTATCTAGTGCAATCTTCAATAAAAGTTATGAAATACTTTTTACCACCACGTGATGGTGTTGAATTCATGTATGAAGACACAAATGTCAGTATGAATCAATTCTAAGGGTATGAATTCTTTTCAACAGATTTATATGGATGCTTAACATACTTAGATTCAACGCAAACTTGACATTTGATTTATTGCGCTCAAATTTAGCAAAACATTTAAGTTAATAAGCTTTCACAAGGTTTTGTTATTGACGTCTCCCAAACACTCATGCCATAAACATTTAGACTCAATAAAGTAAGAAGAAACAAAGTCCTTATTCATGTCAACTGCAATTATATTGATCTTAAAGAGTCCCTCAGTGAGGTAACCTTTTCCTATATGCATCTCATTCTTACTCACTATAACCTTATAGAAATAAATACACATTTGAATTTCGTTATTAGTTATATGAGACCCTTTCAAAGGCACCACCTTGTGTGATGTCATCTTTAAGAGGACCGTGCAAGTTCATCCACCTTTTCAACAACGAAGTTTGCCATAAATAACTTCTCGTCTGTAGATGCTGGAGTATATTGTGCAAATAATTCTTTGTTGGCACAAACATGGCATGAGACAATAAAATCTATCCACCATTTTCTTGTATGTACAACCAAGTTGCATTTTGAGAGCATTGCACAGTGATTGTCCATCTCTTCTTTGTGTTCAACCAAATTTGCTTGATCCTTCTTCTTGTTCTTTTTACAATCCTGACATTCAGTAGCCATATGACCACGTTTGCCGCAATTGAATCAATTTCCATTGAATATCTTTTTAGGAGTGTAGTTCTTTTGGACCAAATGTTTTCTTTCTTTTCTTGGATTTTGTGGGATTTTCTTCAACAATATTTTCTCTAGATATTGCTAAATTACATGTCACCTCTTTTCTGTGGTCTTGTTATTTTCTTCGATTGTCAGCACCATGAGATCTTCAACATTCATCTCCTTGTATTTATGTTTCAAGTAGTTTTTGAAGTTCTTCCACAATGGAGGAAACTTCTCAATAATGTCCGCCACTTGAAAAACATAATTCACAATCAATCGTACATCAAAGATTGTGTGAGTATTAAGAGTATTAAGATTAGACTTAATATTTTGAACATAGGCATTAAAAAAATTTATACCTTCAACAAGGAGATATGGATTATGACCTGCAGTTCTTAAACTTGGGTGACGACGGTCTAATTGTCTATCATCTTAAAGTCCAAAACCTTGCCACAATGAACTTCTTTAATCCGGCATCCTCTGTTTTGTTCTTCTTTTCTAAAGCATCACAAAGTTCTTTTGAGGTATTGACGCTACTGTACACATTGTAAAATATCATCTTGCAAGCCACTCAAAATATAGTTTAGACACAAAAAATCTGAATATGTCCATGCTTAAGTCACCAAGAATCGTTTTTCAGTGGGAGTCTCATCCTACAAAACGGGAACATTCTCACTGATGAACCTTTTCATACTCAACGTAGTCAGATAGAAAAACATCTTTTGCTTCCATCTCTTGAAGTCTACTCTAGAGAAATTTGCAGGTTTCTTTGCCGGTGCATGGCAGTAGTTGAACGATTGTGTGCAACTGATGTTGTTGCAACACTCACTCTTCTAGCATTCACTTGCATTGAATTTATCATTTTCTATCACAAATGACAAACAATTCAGTATGTGAAATACTATTAGCAAAGAATAAATCATTATACAACTTTCTGGTTTAACAATAAAGTTTTTATGTTCTTTTAATTGTTAATCAAATGAATTTTAAAAGTTTAAACAGAGTAGAAAACCATAAAGGTTTTAATCTCCAAAAACGTCAAATACAAAAACTATTTAAATTTCTTAAGCTTGTTATCTCATGTATTCATGTTACGTTAGTCAAAAACAAAAATAGAAAAAAAGATTAAACAGAAAAAAATAATAATCCGATCCACAAAATCCACTGTGTTTCCTTAATAAATTTAATCCCCTCAAGTACCCAAGGTTACATATTAATTCCTCCCAAGATAAAACAGATTACCGATTAGAGAAGTAGCGGTACTTCAAATTTCACTAATTTCAGTGAATGCAAGAACAACAACGAGAGAACAGAGACTCAATCGATCGGTAATTTTATTTATGTAAGAAAATGTATGCATTTTTCAGTGTTCAAAACTAGAAAAGACTCTATATTTATAGCCATTTACAGCAATGAACGCTATATGTTTAGACACATTTTTTTCAGAATGTTGTCTTTTTGGAAAAAATAACATTTTTTGGAAGAAACATGTCCATTCGGAACGACATTGCCGTTATAAACCAATTTCAAATAAATTTCGTTACGCAGAACTAATTCTATTAATTAACTAACATTTTTATTTAATTTATAATATAAAGGAAATCAATTGATGAGATTGATTAGATAAGTTTTATCCAAAAATATTATCAATCAAATCCTTTGCCAAATCCAAATCCAAAGCCAAAGTCGAGCGAGAGACGACGCGAGGGGGAACCTTCTTCTTAACCCTTTAAGAACTAAAGGAAGTTTAGGACAATAATTCTTCTTTCTTCTACCAATATGGGATAAATTGCTTTTAAGGTGCACAAACTTTACATTTGAAATGACTTTTCATTTTCCCTCCAAAATTGGTTGCCCCACATTTTCCATTTTCTCTTCGTATTTACTTTTTACATCTTGCTAAAACCCAATTGTTAGTCCATGAGAATATCCTACACATAGCCTTCAGAGTTTGAATAAATATTTAGGTAAGGAAAGTATTTTGGACAAGAAAATTTGGAGAACATACAATACGCTTTTAATAAGTTGAGTTTTTCCTACATATGATAAGAATTCAGTGGTCGATCTTCTGATTCTAGCTAGCATATTGTCCAATAATGGTTTGCATTGAACTATGATACCCTTTTAGTACTTAAAAGGTATAACAAGGTATCTGAATAGCAGTGCCCCTTGACAAGTTTTAGTTCTTCTAGTATCTCTTGTCTGAGGTCTTATTGAACTCCACCAAAGTAAACACTAATTTTCTTTACATGAGAAAAAATCATAAAATGGATACATATACATCACTGATCTTATATCTCCTCTGCAGAACATCGACAAAGCTCAATTGCACTATTGTTTGAACTTTACGTCTAATGTGGTAATTGAGGTTATGATCTGTCTGCAAACTCTTAAAAATTCTTATCAAGTAGTCCATTTCTAATCAAAATAAATATAGGGACATTGGATCCCTTATCTTATCACTCTTCTTGAGTTAGATAGTGTTGTACCGTGTCCATTGATCTGAATGAAGTATGTGACTGTTGTAATACATTGCACTATCCACTTAATGACTCTAGATGCCATTTTGAGTCCCTCCAATATCTTCTCCTAAAATTTTCATTCAAGAGAATTATATGCTTTTTTCAAGCAAATTTTAACCACATCTTTTAGAGACCCCATGTCTCCATATCCTTTCATATTTAATGACTTAGAATCACATTGTCATTCAAAAACACTTCCTGGTACAAATGTAAATTGGTTAGTATCTATAGAACTCTCCATGGCAAATTTCAACCTAGTAGTGATTAATTTGATATAAGTTTGTATAATATTGAGAAACATCAAATTGGCACGTACTCACTTATTTTGGCTTGATTTTCTGCTTCATTACTAGTGTTACAATGATTCAATTAATAGGCTTGTACATCTCACTGTATCAAAGAATTTTAGCACTGTATTCTCTTCCCCCACAATTCTCTATGTTCTTTTGAAAAACATGGAATTTTATCTATGTATTCCTTGAGCTTTTAGATGACTGATGCCCCACAAAACTGTATTCACTTCCACCATTGTAACAGGAGCTGCTAGCTGAATCTACTGAGCACTATTTAGCACTATTATCCCGTAACACGTAAAGATTTGGAAAGAAAAGAAAGACAAAAATTTGCTACTGACTGAAGTCCAAGAGATTAGTCTATGGATCATAGAATCTTCTATAGGTTGTAAATCATTCTCGTAGCGAGTGGGAAAATAATTTTGAAAATCAAGCCCAATTGACTCATTCTACGATTCACTAGGATGATCTCTCGAATGGTCTACAGGCGGTAGAGAGGTCCTATAGAAAATTTTCAAACTTAGTGAAATGTTAGGGTTAAATTTGAGTTCTATAATTTAGATCTACGAACCATAAAAAATCCTATGGTTCTTAGAAAGGTCTTGTCAGAAAAAGTCTTATTTTAAGATTCAGTACTTTTGTCTATAATTGACCATTACATCTCGTCAAAATTCCTACGGGCCATAATTCTGTTCCAGAGACTAGGTACAAAAGTTATTTCTTCAGAGTATTTGGGTATTTTCTTATGTATTCAATGCCTAAGTGTAATGACCCAAAAGGTCTTTTTTTAAGAAATTTTGGAACTATTCGTCTAGTTATGTATAATTTATTTGTGGGTGAATTTTAAGGTCAAGGTTAAACAAATAATAATGTGGATGATGTTAGTTCTGAAACCTTATTGTGAATATATACTTGAATATACTGCATCGATTCAAAAGCTCAAGGAAAAAAAGGATCAAATCCTATAGTGATTATTCGATTGTCTAAGGAAAGTGGATTTCTAAACCCTTGTTAAGAGTATGAAATTCGTGTATTTCATTGTGTGATGTTTGAGAATGATTTGAAGGCTTATTGCTTATTTGTTGATATTGAATCACGGTTGCATTGTTGTGAATTGTGTCTTGTTATCAAAATGGTTATTTCCTCATTATTTGTTTGAACATGTCATTTGCATTGGTTTTGAGATATGGTTGTGATAAGTGTTATGTGATAAGAGGATGTAACATTTCGAAGGTTGTATCGCGCGTCACAATGGATATTATATTTCAAGGGACGTATCGCGCGCCGCGATGGTTACTATTATCGAGGGTTGTATCGCATGTCACAATGGATGTATATAAAGATATGTCCCTCATGGGTCCTAGATTGAGAGAAAACTGGTGTGTTTCATTAGGTCAGACATGCATCACTGTATTTGACATTACATTTCATGGCATTGCAAATTTTGATCATTGATGAACTTGAACTTGTGTTTTGCTAATCTTGTGAGTGTTTTATTATAAAACTTGTGACTGACGAATATTGAGTTGTTATTGAGAATTATAACTTGTTAGAGTGTTGTTATTGAGTTGTGTGCTTTGTGAACTATGAACTGTTAGGTTGGGCTGGTTCTATGCAGGTTGTAGTATGCAGGTTCGGATAGGGTGTAAGGAATACCCATATTTTTTTCCTCTTATCTTTAGTTTAGAGGTTTTCTTGTTGTGTACCATGTGGTTTGGTACTCACCCCTTGCTTCTGAAAATTTTTGTAGGTTACGACCCGAATCTTCGTGATACCTTCCATTCTCTTTGTTTCTGAGGCATCTTGTAGAGAATTGTGAGGTAGGTGTTTGTCACCTAAGCAAACCTTTCTACTCCCATTTATAATTTTGTTTTTACTCTAAAGACAATGTCATTTTAGACTTGCATTTTTTATTTCAAATTCTAGCATTTACATTAGAGGGTTATGCACAAGATAACCAAGTTTTGGGGATTGAATTAAGCTTAATTGTTATTGGACTATTTTTTTTTATTTCCACACTTAATTAGGTTATTGGGTTTTAGGATGAATTGTCTTGGTGGGATAAGACGAGTGTCATCACGCCCATTTTTAGGTCGTAAAAAATTTGTATCAAAGCCCCAGGTTCATAGGTCTCGCATGTATACAAGCTGAGTCTACGTAGATTCTCAAGGATCAGTACAAAGACACATTTTTTTCTAAGAGGCTATAAAGATTATTATGAAACTTCATTTTCTTCATTCTATCTCATTGTTCGTGGTTACCTTCTTTTGTATAGAGTTATTATATACTCTTTTGACAGATGACGAGGAATACAACTACTGTTACTGGTAGTATAGTAGAGGTACTTCCTAAGGTATTTGTTGACGCCCCAACTAGGGGTAAGGGTAGATCCCAAGCTAGAGGTCGTGCTCGTGGAACAACACTAGTAAGAGGTCGTGGCCATGGAGCAGCACCAGTGAGGGGCAATGCTAAGGAGGTCTCTCCAAAGCTTCATATTGGTTACAGAGAGGACAAAGTTCCTCCAGAGCCTGCAGTCACACCTTTGCTTCAAGATACATTATTGAGGGTGTTAAGTGTGCTTAAGTTATTTACTCAAGGCGTTGATGCAAACGTCACACCACATGATTCTCAGACTAGAGAAGGTGCTCAGACCCAAGAGCAACATAAAGCTGCAGTTGTTCAGGATGCAGTGGGGCAGCTACTAGTGGATCGCGATGTTGCGAATGATTTTGCACCAGCTGTTGGGGCTCAAGGTGCACCATTGGTTGTTCTGATTGAGGATGAGTAGAGTAAGTATGAGAGATTTTAAAAGATGGACCCACCTCAGTTTTAGGTGGGAAGGGTGAGGACGCTCATGAGTTTCTAACTACATGCCGAGAGTTGCTAGAGGTTGTTGTATTAGTTAAGTCATGTGGGTAATTATATGCTATTCTCCAACTTTGTGGGCCAGCGAGAGAGTGGTGGAGGACTTCTTCGGGAGCATTGCCAGTTGGATCTCCTCCCAGTGACTTAGGAGAAGTTTTCATGTGCCTTCCATGATCATTTTATCCTTTGGAGCATGAGAGAGAATAGTTGTTTGAGGTTTGAGAATCTGAGATAGGACGGCCGTGTAAGGCCTATTTTTTCCAGTTGTCTAGGCATGCTTTGGCTATTATTCCAGACAAGACAGAGAGAATTCGTAGATCTGTAAGGGGGCTGACTTTCTCTGTCAGATCGACTGTTCTTCAGGCATCTTGACAAGGATTTTCTTTCCACTCCATTGTGAAAGTCGCGAAAGAGGCAGAATTGACGGAGAGAGGAGTTTGGGGACCCTAAAAGTGCATGTGCATCAGGTCAGTTTCATGGTGCCTCATCTGGAGGTAGGGGATCACACAGAGGTAGTGGTTCCTTTCAGCAACGGGGACCCGTTTATGCATCTATGCCGACATCTGAGGGTGTTCATATATCTCAGGGTTCTTATAGCCCGATCAAAGGCTCATACGATTCACAACAGCCACCTACAAGGGGAGGGAATTATAGTACATCTTTAGGGTCATCACAACAGTTCCCAGGTCAGAGATTTTGCTTTAGTTATGGAGTTCCCGATCACATGATGCAATAGTGTACTTCCCAGAGAAGTTGTGGAGGGCTCCAAAGTTAAACACATAATAATGTGGGTGTTGTTAGTTTGAAACCTTATTGTGAATACATAGTTGAATATATTACATCGATTCGAAAGCTCAACAAAATGGGAAGGCTCAAATCTCAGAGTGATTATTCGATTGGCTAAAAACAAGTGGATTCCTAAACCCTTGTTAAGCGTATGAAATTCATGTATTTCCTTGTGTGATATTTGAGAATGATTTGGAGGCTTGTTGCTTATTTGTTGATGTTGAATTACGGTTGCATTGTGTGAATTGTGCCTTGTTATCAAAATTGTTTTTTCCTCACTATTTGTTTGAACATGTCATTTGCATTGGTTCTGAGACATGGTTGTGATAAGTGTTTTGTGATAAGAGGATACACCATTTGGAGGGTCGTATTCTGAGCCGCGATGAGTATTATATTTCGAGGAACGTATCGCGCACAACGATGGTTACTTTTATCGAAGTTCATATCGCATGCCGCGATGGATGCTTAGATAGATATATCCCCTATGGATCCTAGACTGAGCAATGGGGGGGGGGGGTGCATCATTAGGTCAGACATGCATCACTATATTTGACATTGCACATCATTTTGATCATTCATGAACTTTAACTTGTGCTTTGCTGATCTTATGAGTGTTCTTGTTGTGAAACTTGTGACCCGAGAATATTGAATTGTTATTGAGAATTGTAACTTGTTAGACTTTTGTTATTGAGTTGTTGTTTTGTGAACTATGAACTGTTAGGTTGGGATGGTTCTATGCAGGTTATAGTGTGGAGGTTCGAATAGGGTGTAAGAAATATTCGTATTTTGCTCTCTTATCTTGTGTTTACAGGTTTTCTTATTAGGTACCATGTTGGTTGGTACGCACCCTTGCTTCTATTATTTTTTATAGGTTACGAGCTTGGATCTTTGTGTAACCTTCCATTCTCTTTTTTTTCGAGACATTTTGTGAAGAATTATGAGGTAGCTGTTTGTCACCTCAGCGAACCTTCCTACTCTCGTTTATGATTTTGTTTTTACTTGAAAGACAACGTCATTTAGACTTGCGTGCTTTATTTCAAATTCTAGTATTTACATTAGAGGGTTATGCACGTGACAACCAAGTTTTGGGAGATTGAATTTTGTTCAATTATTGTTAGACTTTTGTTTTATTCCCGCACTTAATTAGGTGATTGGTTTTAGGCTGACTTGTCTTGGTGGGATAAGACGAGTGTCATCACGCCCATTTTTGGGTCGTAACACTAAGTTATGTGAGTTTAAGCCTAATCTCAAGCCCTACACTAGTTTTTATGTCCTAAAAGCACCCCCTCTAATTCATTCACACAATTCCCTAATCCCAACCAAATTAATATCTCCTAATTCTCTCCAAGTCTAAAAAGGGATTCTAGGGTTCTTCAAACTAAGGTCTCCTTTCTTCATCAATTTTTTGGGCTTCAAAATTAAGGTATGAGGGAGTTCATCAATGAGTTTTATGCCCCCATTGAGCCCCAAATATTCTCCAATTCCAGTTTATCAAAATTGGTTTAGTTCTTATTCAATAGTGAGCTTTATTGGTATGGATTCAATTATTTGATTTTGATCTTATTGTGATTGTTTAGAATCAACATATGATTTGGAGTTGATTCCACATGAACTATTGTAGTATACATGATTTTGACTATATGAACCCTATAAGGGAATTAATTTATGAAGAAATTATGTAGCTATGATTGAGGTTTTCATGAAAGATACGCACAATTGATAAAAATAAATGTCTTATTATCTAGGTTGAACTAATCTTTGCATCAATTAAGTTGTGAAAGGTTTTCTCACATTAAGGGATCAGGGTTTGGTGAACGGTTTTTGCACACATGTATGGTTCAAGATTTAAGAAGTTATTCTATGATATTTTTAGCTTAAATTAGTAACTTTATTGTGTTTTTTAATGGATGATGATATTTTCATGTTCAATATTCCAGTGGCATTTTACTTAGCACCAAGAGAATATTGAGATGGAAGTTCTCCCTTTAGTAGAGATCGGGTATGTAGTGGCAATATTATTGTCCCTAACTATGTGCCCTTGTAGGTTATTTTAAGTGACATAGCTGGTGGATCTACTTAAGCTAAAAGTAAGGTCCTTGACTTGACAATTAAGGACATCTCTTTTCGGTGTTGGAGAAAGACACTGAATTCCATATTATAGCCCATGTGGTCTATGTAAGTTTATAGTAAATATCCCACAAAATGAACTGAATTACTTTCAAGATGTTTTATGAAGATTTTTTTTATAATTTTAAGATGCATTGGCTATGCATATGATTTACAATGTTTCCTTAAGGATTATACTATGTTTAGCTTGGTCATGCACATCATGTTTTTTATTATGTCCTCTTATGATTATATTTCATGTATTTATTCATATCTCTCAAAGTAAATTTCATGTACTAATGCATATTTGTGTATGCATTGTTTCACTTATGTAGGGCTCGAGTGATATTCCTCTCCATCTATTTGTGACTAGTTGATCATTTGTATATTTGAAGACTTAATGAATCCTCATTGTGTGAGGACTATGTCACCTTTATCTCTTTTATATGTCTGGTGTATCAGTTACGTCCCAGCACTTTTTGATATTGCATAGAGTCTTGTCAAGAATATGTTAGATTTCTGTATAATATCAATCTCTTTTATTCATATGAGATTCTTTACTTTTTTCTATTATAATGTGTAACACTCTGAAAGTTCATGACTTGGTATAGATTTTCACATGATGATCTAAGACTCTAAACACTTTTTCCAAGCCTAAAATAATGTATTTAAACTAATTAGAAAGTGTTAGAGTCAAAACGTCAAGAAACATCAGTGACGTCGAGAGACTAGTGAAATTGAGATTTGTGTGCCTTGGCATGTTTCATGGAGTTTTTAAAGTCGTAAATTAACGAAAATTGGTAAAAATGTGTGAAACATGTGTTAGAGTGTGTTAGGGTTGAAACTTCCGGTTATGACTCCCCAAGGACCACCCTTTAATTTGACCACTAAACTGTCAACTTAACAGTGTCCATCCACAAAGCCAATTGACGACCGTCGATTGATCGATGCACCATCGATGTATCGTTTGTCAATACTTATCCATTTTCCAAAATGGCCAGAAATTAGAGTATCTAAATCAAACGAAGGCTTTCCAGTACGGTGGCGTTGTTTGATCGATGCCCCGTCGATGAATTCTATTCTTGGCATTGCACAAGTATTGCTTTAGGTTGCTTATGTGTTGGGTTAATACATTGTTGAGTTGACTTATAATGTTCTATATATGTATATGTTGAGTTATTGAACATAATGCATGGTTTTGATTAAATTGTGTCTTTTCTCATGCATTAATGATTTTATGCATAAGAGTCATACTTATTACATGTGTTTTGTACAAACCCATATTTCTTCCCTTATTCCGAACATTGTAGGTTCCGATCATTGAGGAGCTTCTAGAACACTTTTCAAAAATACTTCTATTTCTTCCTCCAAGTAGTTGGTGAATCCTCCAAGTTTGGGGATGGTGCTTTTTGATCTACCCTAGTACTATTGATATTATATAACGACATTCGTTGCTTCCTTATCTTGAAGACATTTGTTCTAAGCACTATGTGACAATATGTACTTGTGTAATGTCTATTCCCAAATATTCTACTTTGTTTAGATGGTTTAATGTGAGATGGTGTTATTAGACTAACTTCTTATATATTGGTTATGTTAACTAAACAAGAGGCCTACGTAAGCTTCCTATGTGAGGAGTCTAAGTAAACTCTCTCTGTCTCTCTGTCTCTCTCTCTCTGTCTCTCTGTCTGTCTGTCTGTCTCTCTCTCTCTGTCTCTCTGTCTGTCTGTCTGTCTGTCTCTCTCTCTCTCTCCTCTCTCTCTCTCTCTATATATATAATATATATATATATATATATATATATATATATATATATATATATATATATATATAGGCAAAAGTATTCATTACCCCCCTGAACTTGAAGCTTTTTATACAGTGTATACCTAAACTTTATTTTGTTTTAATTACCCCCCTGAACTGCTTATTCATCCTACACGTACACCTTTTCCGTCCACATGGCATAGAAACTGAAATCAAACTCTAGATGGCGCGTGAGACAGCAATTTTTTGCACCACATCATAAAGTTACAACGGTAATATAAGGTAAAAATCTATTTTTTCTTTAATATTTGGGTTATTTTTAGATTTTTTCTCTCTATTCTCTACCTATTTATTCTTCTTCATCCCTTCTCCCTTTTCAAATTTCAGATTTTTCTCACTTTTTTTGTTTTAATTGTTATTGCTAAATTCATGAACAATAGCAGGAGACTTGTTTGTTTATGTGGGGATCCTCCAATTCTGAAAATTTCATGGACAAATGACAATCCCGGACGTAGATTTTTCGGTTGTAGACACTATGGGGTATGTATTGTTACTCCTTTTTTGCATTTTATTTGACAAGTTCGTATTATGCAATTTCATTTTTTTAACTTTGATTTTATGAATGCAGTCCTCATTTCGAAATTCTTGTAAGTTTTTTGATTGGTATGATCCTGAATTTCCGACCCAAGCGAATATTGTGATTTTGGGTTTGTTGAAGAAAACCAACAAACAAGAAGAACAGCTCAAGTGCAAATGGATTTTGAAACTGATTTTGGGTATTAGTTTGATATGCAATGTGATATTGTTCTTTCATTTAGTGTGTCGTTGAATTTTTTTTAATGCAATTGTTATTAGTTTGGTTTGGTGTTCCTTGTTCAACAGATCTAGGGTACTCATTTTGTGGATTAGTTTGGTTTGGTATTCTATTAATGTATGTTTTTGCTGTTTTTGCTGATCAATACAATTACATGTAATGGGTACTATGATACCATGAAATAATAACATAACTAGTGCTTTCTTGATCATAAAAAAGAAGCATCATAGTGTTTCATTGTTTCAACCAACAACCACAATAACTTAAGTTAACTAGCAAAACATAAAACAATCACTACTTTAAGGTTAGTTGAATAACCACACAAGCACCAACCAACAACCACAATAACTTAAGTTAACTAGCAAAACATAAAACAGTAACTACTTTAAGTTTGTTTGAACAACCATAGATTATCAACACATAAAACCACATAAAACACTATTTTAAGTTTGGTTGGACAGTACAACCACACAACTAAGAAGTTTTCTTTGAGAGTGATTTTCCTTTGGATTGTGACCTTGTTTGAATGCCATCAACTTTTGATCTGGTTTGAATACGACGCACAACACTTTCGACTTGAAGTTGTCTTTGAGTCATGGCCTGTTTTCCTTTCCACTTCAGTCCCTTGGTAGGTTTAAAACCAATATCACCTGTCACATGTGCAGAACTCACCACACCAGTATTAACCATCCTTCTGCTAGACAATCTTTGCTGCAACATCAACTACATAGTTATTTTGGGATTCACATTTAGAAGACAAATATAATTTTGACAGTTTATAAGACACTTACATTAATACACGTATATCTAGTATCAGCAACAAATACACCTTGTCCAACAACTTTAGGCCTCTTCTTGTAACCACTTCCTGCACCTCTTCTTGTACCAGTCTTACTGGTGCTTGTTCTTTCATAATGACCTCTACCCCTCTTTTTTCCAGTGGTGGACTAATATGATTGGAAAAAGAACACAACAAGACATTAAATTTAATAAGTAATCTAACATAATTTATAAAAGCAAATTAATATGAATGTACCTCTTGAGTGGGTGTTGGTGTAGACTTAGTTCTAGGATTTTTTGGACAATTTCTCTTGTTATGATTTGGTCCTTTGCAAAGTGAACATGTCATTACTGTCCCCATTCTTGGCAACTTCCAGCTTTTCTCACTTCACCAATTTCTCTTCTTCTGTTCTTTGGTGGCCTACCAGGCATTTGTCTTGCCTCAGGTGGTTCAACCATTGGGTTTCTACTTTCAGGCCACATTTCCATGTTTGGGACTGGTTGAATGAAATGAGAATATGTCTTCATATATGTGTCTTTTCTATACCAACTAGATATTGCTTGTGATGCATCCATGTTCAAGTGGTTCATTGCTGCTATACCATGTGCACATGGGATACCTTTTAATTCCCATGATCTGCAACTACATTTTTGTTGACCCAAGTTCACAGTATGCTTGTATACCCCTTCTAACACTTCAAATCCAACATCACCATTCCATTCAATGTTGCACTGCATTGATCTTGTTACATTTGTATTGAATACCATCATTGCCATTGGAGATATTCCATCTGTCCATGTTTCAACAAATGCTCTTGACTTACTCACTCTACTCATCACCTTAACTCTAATTTCTTCCAACATAGTTACAATGGTCTTGTTCCTAGGTCCCAAGATCCAAGAATTGAAACTCTCTGCCATGTTGGTATCTATGCTATCACACTTTGAAAATGTTTGAATAAAAGTTTTACACCATGTCTCCTTGTTGTATTTGATAAGGGATTCAACAATACCTATTCCCAGCTTGGACAGGGCATTTATATTGTACTTAAATTGTGCCTCAAATGTTGATCTAGCACAAGCCCAAAATTTCTTTCTTCTCTCTAATCCTCTGAAGTTTTGTGACCAATTTGCTAATATGTGTCTAGCACACATTCTGTGCTCACATTCTGGAAATAGTTCATCTACAGCAACTATTAGTCCCTGTAGTTGCAAAGCAAAAAAAGCAAGTTAAATTTTAGTCAAATTACATTAGCAATTACATGAAACATAAACAAAAGAAAGATATTCAATTACCTTTTGCGTATCACTAATGATAGTTAGCTGGGAACCATTTCCTAGATTAAGATCATCTTTCAGAATGGTCATGAACCATTTCCATGTCAACTTGCTTTCAGTATCAATGACTGCCCATGCTATTGGATACATTTGGTTGTTTGCATCTTTAGCAACAGCTACCAAAAGTTGACCCCTGCAAATTCCTTTTAGAAAACACCCATCTAGCCCTATACATCTTCTGCATCCTTGTTGAAAACCCTTTTTCATAGCATCAAAACAAATATAAAAAGAGTGAAATTGTTTCATCCCATTTCCTGATTCTGAATCTTTAAGCTTCACAACACAAGTGCTACCAGGATTTGTTTGGAGTAACATATCCTTGTAGTCTAGGATTCTGTTAAATTCTGCCACATGATCTCCCATAATTTCCTTTAAAATAATTTTTCTTGTTTTTAAACAAACTGCCTTACCTACATGAACATTCAACTCTTTCCTCACCAATTCTTGTATCTCCCACCCTTTTATACTAGGTTGAGAAATAATCCTATCTTTCAGATACTTGCATAAGAACTTTGAATTACACAAAATATTATTGGTGGTCCTGGTACATTTGTGCCTTGGATTGTATGTCTTGATAGTAAAGTTCTCACTCCTTCCTTCCTTGCTTGCATACAACAACCATGGACAACCACTTTTACACTTCACTCTCACTCTAGTACTCTTATTCACATACTTATCTAACTCAACTCCTTTTTTTATAGCATATTTTGTAACTGCCTCTCTAAATTGCTTTAAACTTTCAAATATCAAACCACACTGCCATATTACAATATCACAAGAAGAATCATATACCACCCTATTACTCTTCTTTCTCCCCCTTAAACTCCCTCCTTCAAGTTCATCATCAGAAACAGGTTCTTCTTCATCACTTTGAAAACTATCACAGTCAGAATTGTCATAGTATGGCTCATCCTCTGTTAGCTTACCCTTGAAATTCTTTTTCCCTATTTCAATATCCTCATACCCTTCATCAAATCCAACTTCACCTAAAAAACCTTTTGGTTTTTCCTTCTTCTTCTCCTCCTACTTTCTCTAAGTTTTCTCACATCTTCCTTAACAATTCTCAACTCCTCATGCACATCACTACCATAGTCAATAGACTGGTCAGAACAGACAGAATCACTGTCTATGTCTTCCTCTGCATTTTCTTGGGTAATTGGCTCAACTTCTTGTTGAATAGAAGGTTCAGTTCCCTGTTGGATAGTTGGTTCAACTTCTTCTTCAGTATCAGTCCAATCTATTGAAGAATAATCATCATCACTTTCTTGTTGGCATTCTTGTTCGACCCTTGCAATCCCATCATTTTCAAGTCTTTCAGTAGCTGGAAAGGAAGAAGAGGAACCTAAACCTAGATCTGATTTTTTTGGTTGTGCAGTTAGAGATTCCCCATGTGAATTAAAAGACTCAACCACTTGACTTAAAGATTGACTAATTTGACCTTCACTGGGACCCACATCATCCAAAATAGTGCCATCACACACATAAATATCTATTGTGTCCTCATCATGCATAAATAATGCCATGCTACAAATGTCCATCTCATTTTTCAATTCCACCAAATCACCCCCTAGAGATGGAGCTGCATATGTTTTTCCTAACTTACTAATCCCAAAAGACTTAGCATAATCTCCAAGTTCAGGAATTGATAAATGATCTTCATCCACATTGTCTACATATTCAGTCCTACCCCCAACATATACTGGACCTACCTCACTCACCAACATACCCCCAAATTTGAACCATAAATTGAGGTACTTATTAGTCATAGTGTCAACCTATAACCACAATAATAATCAGTATATTGTACAATGCAAGCAACAAAATCGAAACATATATAATAACACCAAAACATAAGGTCATAAGCAACAATTGGTACTTAGGATAGTAGATGTATTACTCAACAACATACAATAGGCATCCCACACAATATACTTGAACAAATTATAAAGGCTGCCAATTATAAAATACCCCACCATTTAACAATACCAGAAACCCTAATACTTAGAACCTTAATTTTACAAAAAAAGCCTAAATTTCATGCATGAATAAGGTAAAAAGCTTCATAATAATACATGCATTAAGTGAAAATTCTAGTTGAAAAGTATTAGACCCCTAATCGGAAACTCAATCGGAAACTATGGCGAAACGTTAAACGAAATAGGCAAAATAGGCAAAATATGTATAAAAGTAAAGAAAACAGACAACAACACATCAAGACTACGCGAAATCGAGTGGATAATCACTTACTTGTAGACGCAATTTCAGACAAGATCCAAAGAAGAACGACCAAACACTTCACGAACTGCAACTGGCACAAATCTACTGTTACTTTGTCGAATACACTTGCCAAATCTACTCGTTACTTTGTCGATTACACTTTCATGAGAGGTTTAGAGAAAATCAAAGACTGATTTAGGGAAAATCAAAGAGAGGTTTAGAGAAAATCGACCAAACACTTCACGAACTCTCTAATGGCACGAATCTACTCGTTACTTTGTCGATTACACTTTCGTCAGAGGTTTAGGGAAGATCAAAGAGAGGTTTAGGGAAGATCAAAGATAGGTTTAGGGAAGATCAAAGAGAGGTTCAAAGAATATGGAGAAGCTTCTTTCAGAAGTTTTCATCAAATTCATCGGTATTATCTAGGTAACATAATAATTATCTAGGTGGCAAATTATTTATCTAGGTGGTAAATTATTTATCTACGTGTCATGCGCGTGTAGACACGATCATATTGAGTGGACGGAAAAGGTGTACGTGTAGGATGAATAAGCAAGTTCAGGGGGGTAATTAAAACAAAATAAAGTTTAGGTGTACACTGTATAAAAAGCTTCAAGTTCAGGGGGGTAATGAATACTTTTGCCTATATATATATATATTATATATATATATTATATATATATATTATATATATATATATATATATATATATATTATATATATATATATATATATTTAAAGTATACCTTAATATGTTTAAAGTTTCAAATTATTTCGTATTTTGACCTATGATGTGTAATGATGAATGAAGGGCTAGTCTAAGTCTCGAGGACAAAGATGCCGGTTACGACTAGTGGGTGCTCCCCAGTCGTGACAAACTTAGTATCATAGCATGAGGTTAAATTATCTTAGGATTGATATCTCACTAAATCGCGTCAAGTAGAGCCTTGTTCATGAATGTGAAATGCGCCACAATTATGAATGAGGGGCTATGTGATGCCTAGGAAAGTCTCAGTTCGTTGGTGTTCTTGAAGTCGTGCTTCTAGAGTTTTAACTCTACATGTCCTTATCTTTTAATGTCTTTCTTTTGCTTATAGGAAATGAATACAAGAAGGAACAACACTCGAAGGGTCAAAGAGGAAAATTAGAATGAGGTGGTTCCCCCTACAGCTCCTCAAAACCCTCAAGTTCCTATTGAAGAATGTTGAGATAAGGGCGGCCATTCATAGCTTGACGCAAGTATTCGCTTCTCAAGTTCTTAGGGAAGTGAACCCCAATTCTATCACCACCGCATCAATGATAAGGGATTTCAGAAGGATAAATTCCGCTACTTTCTTTTGCTCCAAGGTGGAGGAGGACCCGCAAGGGTTCATTGATGAAGTGTTCAAGGTACTAGATGATATGGGGGTGTCTTCTCAAGAAAAGGCAGAACTAGCCTCATACCAACTCAAATATGTGGCTCAAGTTTGGTATGAGCAATGGAAGGATGAGAGGTCGGTTAGAGAAGGTCGGATCACTTGGGGAGCTTTAAAGGCTACTTTCCTTGATAGTTTATTTCCCTTGGAACTAAGGTAGAATAAAATTCAACAATTCATCAACTTACGCCAAGGGGGTGTGAGGTTGAAGGAGTATAGTCTCAAGTTTACTCAACTATCCAAGTATGCTCCTACTATTGTGGAGGATTCTAGATCTAAGATGAACAAATTGTTATGAGGGTATCCGACCTTGTGGTGAATGAATGTAGGTCAGCGATGTTGATTCCTAGCATGGACATCTCTCGTCTCATGGTTCATGCCGAACAAATTGAGGAGAAAAACCTTAAGCAAGTTTGTAGAGAATTGAAGAGGACAAGGTCCAAATATGAAAATTCTTCTAAGACTAGATTTGAGGTGCAAGATAAGCCAAGGTTCAAGAAAGGTTCCCCAATAAAAATTCTTCTACCATTCCAAGGGTCATCAAAGGTAAAAGGCCTATATCCAATCCTAAGAAGGAGAAAGGTAGTGGTCCTTACATTGAGAAGTCTACTTGTGCTATGTAAAATTTCGGAAAATCATATTCCTAATGAAGAGCCCATTATGCCCTTATGATATCTTATTAGGGGTACATAGGAACCTTAATGCCCAATATTGAGAAATATTGGGCATAGTATAGAAAAAAAGGCAAAGGGATACTAGCCAATTTTCTATATACGAATAAGAATTATACTTTTTGGGTTGTCATACACCAATCCAAGAATTATGTTCAATAAATGTACCTGAAAGGAAGACCCTAAGATAAAATTTGTATTCAACCATATCAACCATAGTACCACACAAAGTACTAGGCATCCAAGTGTCAAGCCTAGTACCATAGCACATGACCATTAAGAATGATCATGTAAATTAAGCAGTGCCCAAGGACATAGTGACAGTCCTTGGGACAATAAGTAAATATTTCCAAATTAACCATAAATAATAGTTAGTTAGGGAAGTACAACCAACCCATGTGCAACCACATGTGCAAGACATGTGAAGAAGCTGGGGACCACCCTAACCGAATTTGGTTAGGGTAGTTAGGGGGAAAACGTGCACAAGCGACAACTTCATGTGGGGAATAACTTCTTAACCAACTCTATGTCCTAAATAACTGTCCTAACTAGATAAATAACCTAGGACTAACAAAAATGGACGCATTAGTGCACCGGACAACCTACGACCAAAATCGGGTTGACACTAACCTAGTTCTAGGTAAAGAGACAACCTAGTACCTAACCTAGGATGGTCCAAAAGGTTAGTTATGGTCATAAAAAATTAGGGGTACTTTATTATTTCTCCTAGGTTACCTAATTAATTAATTGATCAAATTAATTAACTAATTCAAAAGGCTAAAACCGAAAATAAAAAGGAAATTTCAGATTTCGGTTAAGACAAGAAAGAGACAACCTAGTACCTAACCTAGGATGGTCCAAAGATTTAGTTAAGATCATAATGACTTAAGGGCACTTTATTAATTACCCTAGGATACTTAATTAATTTAAAGGGCAAAAACCAAAATCACAAAACAATTTCCAGATTTCGTTTAAGACATGAAAAAGAAAACCTAGTACCTAAGCTAGGATGGTCCAAAGGATCATTTATGGTTATAACGACTTAAGGGTATCTTAGTAATTACCTTAGGTCACTTAATTAATTAAATTATACATTTAATTAACTAAATTAAAGTGGTCAAACCGAAAATCTTATGCTAATCTAGTACAATTCAAGAAACATCCTAATACTTAACCTAGGATGGTCCTAAAGGGTTGATTATGGTTCCAATGACTTAGGGGTACTTTATTACTTACCCTATGTCCCTAAATTAATTAAATTTATTATTTAATTAATTAAAATAAAGTCAAAATATTTACCAAAACCGTAGTAAACAACAAAATTCCAGATTTGGATCAAGTCAACATTCTCATATGTTTAGTCAACTTAGGAGGGGCTTTTTAGTAATTATTTAATTAATTAATTTAGTTATATTATGAAACCCTAAGTTGAATGATTCAATATAAGTTTATAAGACTTAGAATCACGTTCAAACTCATAGTAAAGGCGACACAAAAACAGTAAGCAACGAACGAAATAAAAAGGCAAGAAATTTATAAATTTCTCTAGGGCGATTTCAAGGTTTCTTCAAGGTTTCTTTCAAGGTGGTCTTCTTAGATTAAGTTCTACTTAAGGTATGGGTTTCTCTGCTAGATTTATTTCTCCAATAGAACTTTCTTTTGAATGATTACAAGGATCTTGAAAACTAGGGTTGTTTCCCGTCGTTCTTGTCGAACTCCTTTCCCTAGTATCCTTGTTAGGATTTCAATGTTGAATAGGTTAGAAATCATGTTGTTGGTATATGGCGCTGACTGATCTTAATGTGTATTGTTTTTGATTAAATAATGATTTAATGAACCTATTAATTGGACTCGTTTGATGCTAAGTGTTATTATGTGAATTAAAGGAATGATACTATGTTAAAGATTGGCTATAATATTATGTTAAATAGCTAAAAGATTGGATAATGTATAATGTATAAAAACTTAAGCATGTTGAACATGAAAATTTGCTTATGACAACAAATATGGTTATGAAATATATGACCAATTGTTTATGCCAGTACTAATCATATGCCAATAAAATGGCTAACGATAAATTGTCTAAAAGTGATGCATATAAATGGATATAATATTATGTTAAATAATTAAAAGAGTCTAATGGTTCATACATATTAAATTTAAATATGAACATACGTAAAATTTGCACATGCCTACAAAAATGGTTTGTAGTTTAATATTCAAAGGTTGAGGCCCAATACTAATCATATGCCAATCTTGTGTAGTTAGAGTATCAAATAATAATATAAGCACTTCTAAACTAATTCAATGAACCCATAATCAAGGGCATGCCACTCATTCAGACAACTCTCAACATGCTCTAAAAGAATAACATATGAACTCATGAAACTCATTGAATGAAATGCTCATCATCCATAAACAATGATATGAATCAACTACACTAAAGTAAGTAACGTGAGTTATAACATAATAAAAGGGGTCTAAATTAAGTGAGTGACCAGAATGGGGTGTTAAAGGAAGTGAGACAAGTCTCACTTAAACCTAAGCTACTATGTTAAAAGAATACTCACGTATGAAGGTTTTAGAATGTGTGAGACTAGTCTCATTAACACCAAAGGATGATATGTAAGGAAAATTCACATTTCATCAATGTAAAGTAAGGATGACCAGTCGTCAATAGAGTAAGTAAATCTTAATCTAGAAGCAAGCCTCCATAATGCTTGAGTCAACACTAAAAGATAACGAAGAAATAAATATTCACGTAATGAGGTGAGTAATTATGTTAATCTATGATGCTAATGAAAATGGTGAAAACATGATAAGAGGATAAGACGAATGGTGAGACAAGTCTCAACCAAGCCTAAGTGAAGGTCACTAAAAGTACTCACCTAAGAGAGTTTTGAATATCAAGAGACAAGTCTTAATCATACTCTATATGTAAATGTAAGGACAATTCACACTTAATACTAATGATGAGATGAGAAATCATCTAATGACCAATGATGCCATCATGCTAGAAGACAACTTGATGTGTGATATTAATGTAATAGAACTTTATATTGAGCGCCGATAGGGTAGCTATGAGTCGCGATTCCTTCTTTCGGGAAGGCAGAGGTTCGTGTAAATCTCATTCGATGAGACTATCCGTTTAGGCGGGTATGGGTCTCCTTATATCTCCTAGTCTTCGAACGTATGCTTCCAATATAAGGTTCTAGCAGGGTTCAATTCCCTATATACGCTAGCATGTGTAGGTTTCACCTTGACTAGTGACTCCACCTCTTTTTGGTGTGGGGAATACACCGGATTTTATGATGCTCACATGATCTATGTCTATTAAGGTTGGAGTTCCTAAAAGTATGAAAAGATAATGAAATGAACGATACTGAAGGTGTTTGTGCAAGACAATCAGAAGGTTAAATTAGATTCAAGTAATGACATTAGGTAATTCATGGTCATTAAACTTCATAGAGAGTCTTAAAATTCATCCAAGGTATAGCTGGTATTTACATCATCCTACGGATGAATGAAATGAGTAATGTGAAGTGCGAATGAACGAATGAAGCAGACTCTATGTTTGCTAAAGAAGACCCTCAGGTTGAGGTCCCATATGTTGGGCCCTCACTTGAGATGTCATAATGATACATCGACGATTCCAAAGTCTCGTGTATATGAAATGTATAATATATAAAACATAAAAGTAATGAAATCAATGGCATGATCAATAGAGAATTGCTTATGAAAGATAATGAATATATAGTGTAAAGAATGACTCACTATAAGGTAGGGAAATCATTCCTTAGTCCTTGGATTAGATACATCGATTCATTGTGGATATGGGACTACAATGAATCATTGCACTTGTAAGTAAAACATAGGACCAAAAGAATTATTGGACTACACAACAACAAGAAGAAAAAGACCGAAAAATATCTAAGTGTACAAAGAGGAGCTCTCGGCCTAAGAAATCAAAAATCTCAAATCTTCGTTCGAGTTGTTCTAAAATTATGTTAATAATAATATTGTCTTGTAACCATATAGAAAATGAGTTGTGTGATTTGAATACATTAAAATACATCATATTCATACCACAATTCACAACTAACGATTTCGGAAAGTCTAGTGACTAGGATTTCCAGAAATAGCATGTTGTCTAGGAAGAGCTTTCTTTGATCATGCATAGACTTATATGTATGTTTGCATACACCCATACTTATTACAAGTGGTATACTAACCCCTAGTATTTACTATTTTATAAATGCAGGTTAAGGGACAGATTGACGACACTTGCAGCGATTTGGACTTCAGCGTTTCGCCAGACCATTTGGTAGGTCCTCTTGATTTCGAGGATGCTACAAGCATTCGTCCAGCTATAGATATAGACTTAGCTAGGTGATGTTGTCCCTAGCATTTCTTTCATATTTCATGTAGAAACTTTTGATGTAAGGCTGTGTTTGGAAAACTATTTACTATATATTCATCTCCAGTTTCCAATTGATTCTTTATGTTAGATGGTTGTCTATTGATGTTGAGCTTAGTACATAATGTTTAATACGTAATGACTATATGAATTCTAAGTAAACTTTGTACATTTAAAAAGTTTTAAATTTTCTGCTAAAATTAACCATATGAATGTGATGAATGCAAAAAGAGGCTTGTCTGCGACCTCTGAGAGATCAACGATGCCGATTGTGATTCGGATTCCAGAATCTGGGTCGTGACATGCTAAATGTAGTAGAAAACATGAAATCAAGTGTCTAGTTGGTACGAGAAATTGCTATGGTTGTGGTAAGATCGGTCACATAATTGTCCTACGATGAAGGCTCAAGGGAGAGAAAATGCTCAATCACAAGCAAGTGCTTCCAATCCCCATGATTTTAAGAAAAATCGCTTTTATGATCTCTGCTCTAGAGGTGATCAAGAGGAGTTCCCGATGTCGTCACTAGTATGTTACAAGTGTTCTCTATTAATGTATATGATTTACTAGATTCGAGTTCTACTTTATTATTTATAAATCCTTTAGTATCTCGAGATCTCAATGTGCTACCCGCGGTCCTAATGGTACCTTTTTCGGTTACAACCTTTATAGGTGACGCAGTTATGGCTAGAAGAGTCTTTAGGAGTTTTCTTATATCATTGACACTAAGTTACTTTGGCTGAATTGGTAGAACTTGATATGGTTGATTTTGATGTCATCTTGGGAAATAGATCTTCTAGTTTTGTTTCCATAGATTGTAGAACAAGAGTAATTAAGTTCCAATTCCCAAATGAACCTGTCTTAGAATAGAAGGGGGGTAACTCAATCCCTAGAGGTCAAATTATTTCGTTTCTAATAGCTTAAAAAATGATCTCAAAAGGGTATCTTTTTATCATGTTGTAAGGATCAAGGACCTTGAAGCCAAAATTCTTCTATAAGAGTCGGTGCCCGTAGTGAGGGATTTTTCAGAAGTCTTTCCCATTGACTTTCTGGGAGTTTCTCCCGAACAGGAAATGGAATTTGGCATAGACTTATTGCCGGATATGAAACATGTCTCAATCCCTCCTTATCAGATGGCTCCGGCTGGGTTGCAAGAACTTAAGCTTCAACTCAAATATTTACTTGACAAAGATTTCATAAGACCTTGTATTTCTCCTTGTGATGCTCCGATGTTTTTTGTAAAGAAGAAGGATGGGTACCTTAGGATGTGCATCAACTATCGTCAACTAAATAAGGTTACCATAAAGAAAAAGTATCATCTCCCTAGGATCGACGATTCGTTTTATCAATTCAAGCTACTTTTCTAAGATTGACTTGAGGTCGGGTTATCACCAACTTAGGGTGAAAGGAGAGGACATATATAAAATGGATTTCCAAACTAGGTATGGTCACTATGAGTTCCTACTCATGTCCTTTGGTCTAACCGATGCCCTGGCATCTTTCGTGGACCTAATGAATAGGTGTTCCGAGATTACCTTGGCTCCTTTGTGATTGTCTTTATTGATGATATTTTGGTGTACTCCAAGAGGGAAGATGAACATATGGATCATTTGGGGGTAGTGTTACAAGTCCTTAAGGAACACCAATTATTTTCCAAGTAATAGCAAGTGTGAGTTTTGGTTAAGATCGGTTGTGTTCCGTGGTCATATTATCTCAAGTGAGGGTATAGAGGTTGATCCAAAAAAAACCGTGGCGGTTAAGAATTGGCCTAGACCATTGACTTAGGCCGACATTAGAAGTTTCTTGGGTTTGGTCGGGTACTATAGGAGGTTTGTGGATGGGTTTGCATCCATTTCTTCTCCTTTAACTACCTTGACCCAAAAGAATGTTAAATTTAAGTGGTCAGAGTCATGTGAAAGAAGCTTCAAAATATTGAAACATAGGCTTACCTCCACTCCAGGGTTGACTTTACCGAAGGGTACCAAGGGTTTTGTGGTATATTGTGACGCTTCCTGAGTGGGTTTGGGTTGTGTCGTTATGCAACATGGAAAAGTAGTAGCCTATGCTCTAGACAACTCAAGGTGCATGAGAAGAAATACCCGAATCCTGACCTTGAATTAACGGTCGTAGTGTTTGCCTTGAAAATATGGAGGCATTACTTGTATGGTGTCCATGTGGATGTATTTACCCACCACAAAATCCTTTAATGTGTGTTCACCCAAAAGGAGTTGAATATCTAACAAAGAAGATGGTTGGTACTCTTGAAGGATTATGACATGAGTGTCTCTACCACCACGCCAAGGCCAATGTGGTTGTGGATGCTTTAAGTCATATGACCATAAGAAGTGTGGCTCATGTGGAAGAGGGTAAGAAAGATCTAATAAAATATATTCATAGGTTGGCTCGGTTGGGTGTTCGATTGGAACACTCTCCAAATGGTGGTTTTGTGGTCCACCATAACTCCGAATCATCTTTAGTGGTTGAGGTGAATCTAAGCAAAATCTTGATCCTCTATTGATGGAGTTGAACGAGTCGGTACTAGTCAAGTTTAATGAGTCATTCTCCCAAGGGGGATGGTGTACTTAGGTATCAAGGTAGATTGTGTGTACCGAATGTTGCCAACTTGATGGGTAAATTTTAGAAGAAGATCATGGGTCCCGATATTTTATTCACCCGGGTGCCACCAAAATGTACCATGATCTTCAAGAATTCTATTGGTGGGAAGGTTTAAAAAGAGACACAGCGGAGTTTGTGGCTAGGTGCCCAAACTGTCAACAAGTAAAGGCCGAGCATCAAAAGTCGAGTGGTTAGAATCATGTAATGAGTGTTCCTACTTGAAAGTGGGAAGACATTAATATGGACTTCCTAGTGGGTTTGCCTCAGACACGTAGGCGAAATGACTCAATATGGGTTATTGTGGATAGGTTGACAAAATCCTCTCACTTTATTCCATTAAGTCTATTTATTCGGCGGAAGAGTATGTTAGGTTGTACCTTGACAAAATTGTGAGCTTACATTATATCCCTTTGTCCATCAATTCGGATAGAGGTGCCCAAATTCACTTCTCATTTTTGGATTAGGTACTCAAGTAAAGCTTATCACTGCTTTTCATCCTCAAATGGATGGTGAAGTGGAGCGTACCATTCAAACCCTAGATGATATGCTTAGAGCTTGTGTTATTGATTTCAAGGGAAGTTGGGACGATCACTTACCGTTGATTGAGTTTTCCTATAATAATAGTTATCGTTTGAGTATTTCCATGGCCTCTTTTGAAGAACTCTATGGTAGAAGGTGTCACTCTCTGATTGGGTGGTTTGAAGTTGGTGATTCTTAACTCCTTGGTCCCGAGATACTCTATGAGGCCTTGGAGGAGGTTCGATTGATAAGGGATAGGTTAAAAATGGCCTATAGTCGGCAAAAGTCATATGCTGACAATAGAAAAAGAGATGTTGAATTTGAAGTAGGGGATAAGGTCTACTTAAGAATTTAACCCATGAAAGGGGTGATGAGATTTGGTAAGAAGACCTTATCCCCTACTTCGAATTCAACATCTTACCAAATCTCATCACCCCTGTTTCACCTTATATTTCATGTCTCCATGCTTAAGAAGTGTATTGGTGATCTCTTATTCATTCTCCCTATTGACGGGTTAGGTGTAGATGAGAACCTTTCCTATAAATAGGTCTCGGTGGAAATTCTAGATTGCCAAGTAAAGAAGTTGAGGAGAATAAGGAGGTGGTCTCCGTAAAAGTCCTACGGAGTAATCACCTGGTTCAGGGAGCAACATGCGAGGCCGAGGCCGACATGAAGTCCTGTTATCCTCATATATTTTCTCAAAATTCTAGACAAAGTTGAGGATAGTAACCCTCTTAAGATGAACTAATTAATAATGTTGAATTTGGCTTGGGTTTTTAATATGTGCAAATTATGAAAAAGGTTCATTTTCTAGAATGGATTTTCATGTAAATATGCTCATTTGCTTAACTTGCACTTATTTGTGAATTGGTGTATTGTTGTTTTAATGAAAGGGGTATTGAGCATGCTTAATATTCCTTGAAGGAAGTTTTTTGCATAAGTAAGTCTTGATGTTATGTTGAGTTCATGTTGACTATGAGAAGGTAGTTCCTCATGTTGAGAAATTGAGCTCTTATATGTGGTAAGTGGAGTTTTGAGTTACTATGTGAAATGTCATGGTTATGTGTTGAATTGAGTTGTAAACTACTGATATGGGTTGTGAATCACAATGGTCGTAGGTTGTTTATGTTGTTTATGGTTGGCCTGCTAGTCTTAAAGTTATCCTCTCCCTACAAAAAGATTTTAGTGTCATTCGGGTATGAATGTTCCTTAGGGGGGGAGGGATAATGTAACACTCCGAAAGTTTATGACTTGGTATAGAGTCTCACATGATGATCTAAAACTCAAAACGCTGTTTCTAAGCCTAAAATAATGTATTTAAATTAAATAGGAAGTATTAGAGTCAATACATCAAGGAACGTCCATGACGTCTGGAGACTAGTGAAATTGAGGTTAGTGTGCCTTGGCATGTTTCATGAGGTTTTAAGAATCGGAAATTAACAAAAAATATGGTAATAAGGTGTTAAACATGTGTTAGAGTGTGTTTAGGGTCGAAAGGTCTGGGTAAGACTCCCAAGGACCACCCTAAGAATCCTCTCTCCTTGGAAAGGACCCTTCAATTTAACCCTGAAATTGTCAACTTGACGGTGTCCATCCATGAATCCAATCGACGAGCCATCGATTGATCAATGCTCTATCGATGGATCCATTGGTCAACACTTAGACATTTTCCACAATGGCCAGAAATCAGAGTCTTTGAATCAAATGATAGCTTGCCATCACAGTGCCGTTGTTTCATCAACATCACGTCGATGGGCAACCTCTGTTTGAGGGCCTATTCGATGTTAAAGTTTTCTTAGTTGGCGATTTCATTAGTTTGTTGATTATTTAATTAGTTAGGAGTTAGGTTAAGGTTAATTACATTAGTTAAGTGAGTATATAAGACATAACCCTTATTAAACTAACTTAACACCCCACAATTTCCAAACTCACATCTCTCTAACTTCACTCTAGCTTTTCTCTTCCCACACTTCAACCTCCATTGAAGAACACTAGATCTTCAACTCTTGGACGAATTCACCAAGGATTTCACCTCAAATTTGTCACAAGATCATCACTAAGGTATGGTTTCTTTCACTCTTGGGATTTCTTTCCCCAAGAGGCCCTTTCAAAGATGATTTTAAACTTCCTCCAAAACTGGGGTTTCAATGTAGACATGTGTTCTTCTTTCAAAACGAAATTGTTAATTAATTGTGATGGTCAATTGTTGTTAATCACTCAAGGTTTCCCCTTTGAACCCTTGTTCTTACCTATACTCATTATGCCTTGTAATTCTATAGTAATTGTGAAAGATGATGACTATATAAATAGGTTAAATAGTAATTGCTATGCATTACTTCTTGAATTTACCTTGTTTATGCATTGGCTATGTAATTCAAGGGAATGAAAAGGCAATAAGGTATGAAGATTGATTCTTCTTGAATTTGATTATGAAGTATAATTTACTTAGATTGTAATGCTTTTATGTCTAATGTGTGGCTGTGATGTTGATAGCAAGAATTCCCCATCCTTAACCCTAGACTATTGAATTTGCTATGAAGTATGCAAGTATGTTAAGATATGATTATTATATGATTGAAAGTAACTTTTCATGATTATAATAAGTGTTTAGTGAAAGGTTTACTCACTTGTGTGTTGTTTTCTAAAGTGAAAGGGTAGTTCTCACTTATGAATACCTATTAGCTATTATGATGAATTGTTCGCATAGGGGTTTAGAAGAGACTAATGACATCTTGTATGAAAAGTGTAATGACTACTAAAGGAAATAAATGCTTAGCATCAAAAGAAAATGTAAATTAGATGGAATCTCACATTTAGTATATACGGCCTCCCACATGGGTTTCTTCACGTTTAGTAAGTTCGATTCCCAAGATATGTGTTGCCTCATGAGATGGAAACCTCCACAGTAGTTAGTCAAGGTTTCTAGTAACAATCTCCTTAAACCATAACTATATGCCCATATAAGACTATATCTTAGTGGATTTATGTAAGAATAGTTACACCTTAGGCAAGTATTAACCCTCTCTTTTCGGTAAGGGAGGAGAACACTGGATTCCATATAGCTCACATGGTTTCATATCACTTATTGCAATTTTTCCCTAATATAATGTGGTAAATGAAAAAGTCAAGTATGTGAACTACTATTAGGACTTGTATCAAAGGTTACTACATAGGGTGAGGGAGGGCATGGGACATCTCTTACTCATAGCATATGTGGGATCGTAAGGCATGGTTCTTGTAGTGAGTTGTATGATTAAGTTGGTTATATGTTATGTATATGTTAAGATTTATATGAACTTATGAATCAAGCATATTATGATAAATCATAAGATTATGTTGTTGATGTTGTTGCTACTGATGTTGCTGTTATTGTTGTTGTTGTTGTTGTTGTTGTTTCTGTTGTTGTAGCTCTTGTTGTTGCTATTGTTGTTGCTGCTGTTGATGTTGTTCTTGCTGCTGTTGTTGATGTTGTTGTTGTTGCTAATACTGTTGTTGATGTTGTTGTTGTTGCTGTTATTGCTATTGTTGTTGCTATTGTTGTTGCTGTTTTTGTTGTTATTATTATTGTTGTTGTTGTAACTATTGTTGTTGCTGTTACTGTCGGTGTTGTTGTTGTTGTTGTTGTTGCGTTGTTATTGTTGTTATTGCTTTTTGTTATTATTGTTGTTGTTGTTCTTGTTGTTGATGTTGTTATTGTTGCTGTTGTTGTTATTGCTGTTGTTGTAACTGTTGTTGTTACTGTTGTTGTTGCTATTGTTGTTGTTGTTGTTGATGTTTAGCTGTAGTTGCATCTGTTGTTGTTGTTGCTGCTGTTGGTGTTGCTGTTACTGTTGATGTTGTTGTTGATGTTTTTGTTGTTGTTGTTGTTGTTGTTGTTGTTGTTGTTGTTCTTGCTGTTGTTATTGTTGTTGTTATTGCTATTGTTGTTTCTGTTATCATTGTTATTGCTG